>BCLG01000203.1:17871-49614 GCA_001602295.1 Zoysia matrella
ATGAATAAATATCATATATTTTGTTATAATTTAATTTATCATTAGAGTTATTTAAACCACAACTTAAAATTTTACATATTTGAACTATTTTTTTAATAAGATAAATAGTCAAAATTGATGTTAAAAATCAAAGACGACATCAATAAAAAAACGAAAAGAGTATTAGATAATTGTTAGTAGACATTAATTAAAAGTCAACGGCGACATCAATTAAAGAATAGAGAGAATAACAACTAGCCAGGGGTGTTTCAAATTACTAGGATTGTAGTAGTTTCAAGGCATTAGATATAACTATTAGCCACTAATTATCTGTTATTAGCCGGGTTGGAGTAGCTAGTGAATAGTTGTTAGTTGGTGGCTAGTTAATTTAGCTTGATCATGTTTCAAATTATCCCCAGTGGTCCTTGAAGAGGGAAGTCTTTGATTGGCTACATAGTTATGAGGACCAGACACAGTGGAGTTTACTTAATATTCCATTTATGCAAAGCCTATACGTTATCCTTCCTCTTATAAATGAATTTTCGGGGTCTACCTAATGTACGTTATCCTTCCTCTTATAAATGAATTTTCAGGATCTACCCAATGTACCCATCGATTGGCAATATCATTGCGGCACATGAACCTAGCAGGTGCACAGCTCAAGAGCGAGCATCTTGATGCCTGTTCCCTCTTTTCTGGCCGCGAGAAAGGCGAGCACGCTTTTTCTAGGAATTTCTGCTCCGGCGGGGAGGAGCAAGGGGGGAAAGGCGCATGGCACTCACGTCATAATGGCGTGGCGGTGATCTCAAGCGCGCGCGGAGCCCGTCGAAGTGGTGGGCGACCGGGCGCGGTGAGCGCGACGGCGAGGAGGCTCGATGGTGCGGCGGTGGTGGTGGCATCGATCATCATCTCCGATTCACACCCCACGATGTGATGCTACGCCATCGATCGTCGTCGTTCCGACGATGGGTCAGTCCGTATCCGTCTCACTGCCCACGACGAGTGCTGGGACTAGTACTTCCCACCATTATCAGCAGTTCGTTAAAAGGCCGTGTAAACTAGTCGAGCCAATCACGTTCGGGAGCCTTGGGAGCTAATTTGAGGCTCCGCTCGGGAGTCGGGATCCGTTCTGCACAGCCTGCTGAAAGAAAGCTCGACAGGTTAGTCGCGGCTCCGCGACCTGACAGGACGTCGCGCGCCTCCGCGCAGAGGGGCGGTGCATGCGACGTCGCACGAGTTGGGACAAAAAGAAGCGCGAAAGGAAGCGGCGAGCACGAGAAGCGCCTACTATACTAGTAACCAAAGCCAACTTTCTACCCGAACCGACCGGACCAGCCAACTTTCGCTACCACGGCAATCTTTTTTGGTTCGTTTCTCGCGTCCAGTATCATAGAGCAGCGAACCTAACCGATACCACGGGGCATGGCACGCAGCGATCGGCGGCTGCAGGACACAATCATCCGGTCGCTCCTCGGGCCGCGAGGAAAATAACTGCGCGAGGAGGGGAAGGAAGGAAGGAATGCGTGGGTGGCCCGCGCGGGCGCACGCACCTGACAAAAAGGCCGCGCGGAGACGGGACACCATCACGCGGCCACGCAGCCGCGGGAGCGAGAGAGCCTGCACGCGCGGAAGGCAGGCAGGGACAAATCGTGGCTCGCGCACCTGCTCTAGTCTGCTCCCGCCGGCTCCTCGCCGCGCGCCTACCTCCTCTCTCGCGGCTGGCCGGGCCGGGCTCCTTTTTTGCTTTACCACGCGATAGGGGGGAAGAGGAGAGGAGGCGTCAGCGCCGCGCTGTTCCCTGCGGCGGCGGCACGCCGGAGCCGGGGCGCCTTTTCCCATTGACTGCTCGGCAGCGCTGGTCGGCTTTGTGCTCGGCGCCGTGGGGTATGATATGGTAGGCTTTGCCTTGCCGGTTCTGGGACCACGGCCGCGCGACGATGGATCACGGATTCCATATTCCAAGGCCAGTTTGCTGCTGCTCAGCACTGCCGTTTCGTTAACTAATCCTAAACTGCTCGAATGAAGAGTGCGACTCTCAAGATCAATGTTTCAATAGCAATAACACTAGCATTAGGCTGCGATTACACAAATACTAATCTACAATGTATAGTTTGAAACAACTCTCTTAGTGCTTCTTTGGAATACAGAAATTCTACAAAAATCTCACAGAAATTTTATAGAAATCAGTTCAATTTTAGAAAAAAATGCAAAAAAAAAAAATCCTTCAATCCAAAGAATACCTTAGTGCCTACTACGGGCCTAGTCACATCCCTGTTCCATGCAAAGCAAGCATATACTCGGTCGACCACTACTGTAGTGCGTGCAACCATCAAGCATCCAATTGGAAGAACAAAAAAAAATTCTCTAGAAAGGCGGCAGGACGGGCCCCCATGACTAGCGTGGTGCCGTACACGAGCCCCTGGCTGGCTCGCTGCCTTGCCGTCTCGGCTACTACCGTGCCGTGGGCGCCAAAGGGCCACGATAAAAAGCCACCCACCAAAGCCGTCTCGCCGTGTGCGCGGCGGCCACGAGCACCGGGCTTAAAAGGCGACGTCCATTTGACCGATAGCGAGAGCAACCGGAAGCCACAAGCCATTTCACTCCACCACTAAACACGACGCCAAGAACGCCACAGCCATATCGCTCCACCACTAGGACCTAGCAGATCAAGCTAGCTGCGCCCAGCAAGGCAAGGCTGCCGGCCAGCCATGTGGGATGGGGGCGTCGAACACGGCAGCCAAGAGGCCGCGCATCATCAGCTGCTCGGACCATGGCTCGGCGCGACGCCGTTCCCCGAGCCGACGACCGTGGGGGCCTTCGACGCCGCGAACGCGGGGTACGCGTGCGACGTCTTTGGCGGGCTCGGCCTCGGCCACGGCGGTGTGTTCGGGTTCGGGTTCGATGCGATGCAGCAGCAACGCGCGGCGGATCAGGGGAGCGGCAAGGCGGTGGTGTCGGGGCTGCTCGGAAGCCTGCAGGCGGAGCTGGGGAGGATGACGCCGCGGGAGATGATGGATGCCAAGGCACTGGCGGCGTCACGTAGCCACAGCGAGGCCGAGCGCCGCCGCCGCCAGCGGATCAACGGGCACCTTGCCAAGCTGCGGAGCCTCCTCCCCAACACCACTAAGGTGATAGTTGGTTTCCTCCGTACTGCCCTCGCATGATGCAAAGACCATCTACTCTAGCTAGTATATATAATTAATACACATATAACCGATTCAGTGGTCTCGATATTAAAATATGAACTTGTAATGATATTTCAGTCCGTTGTTGTCGTTCACTTTGGTGCAATTAAAGGATCTGGACTAAGAGGTGCAAGATCCATAATGGAACAGTTAGAATCGATATGCATGCATACGTGATCACAGATTCACAGCACAAGAGCACGAAGGTCATGTTTGAATCGTTGCTAAGGGGGCATGAACTATAGATAGGTCTATATTTAAACGTACATGCCTACACATATTTTGACCAATTAAGTCTTTCAGGAAAGGCAAAGCAACTTTTGTTCCAATCGATTAAGTTGCATGGAATGGAACGGGATAAAACTTTGCGAATAGTAGTAGTTTGTATCATTGCGTCAAGCAGGGCTCCAAGGATCTATGCTAGGCTTTGAGGTTTTTCTTTTGCTAATGGCACATGCATATATAAGTAGGAGTGGTAGATGAGCTGGTTACTGTAGTTTCTAGCACCAATATTTCATCCGAAGGATTACATTAAGGAGACTGTATTTGATTAGTATGTATTATTAAGTCTTGATATCTTCACACATATAGTAGTACTCCTACTACATTAGAGAATCGTTTTATAAGAGAGTAGTGGGCATTAGCGGCAATGGGGCAGCACCATACTTGGGCAAGAGGGTACGTATTATACTCCAGCATGCATGCACGCCTTGTTCCCCAAATTCTGACAAGACATGGAGGAGGGTAGTACTCCTACTGGAGCAGTACTAGGAAGCATCAAAATCTTTCACCCCGGAAGCCGCTGTTGATGCTTGGGAAAGAGGGTGAAACGACCCACCGCTGTGGGAAATGGATGCATGCGCAATTATCGTGTCAGAACTCAGAATTCAGGGAGTACAGACATATCACTCCTATACGCACCTAATAAGTGTAAAAAGCTCAAAAGGCCATGCGAATGCCGAGAGAAAAGCTGCACCGCCGACCGCATTTCGTGTAAGCTTTTTCCTCCACGCTCACACTCGGATCATTTCACTCGCGCTAGTGCGCCACCCTATTCTCGGGAGGCAGAGTCTAATGCTCTAATAAGCGACGTTAATCATCATGCCTTGCTTCCCGCAATCGATAAATATTCATGTCGATTGTTCATTGCCTCGTGTGATTGTATGTGTTTAAATCGTCTGATGCATGCAGACGGACAAGGCATCGCTGCTGGCCGAGGTGCTCGATCACGTGAAGGAGCTGAAGCGGCAGACCTCGGCGATGATGGTCGCAGCCACCACCATCCCTGGCGGCGAGGACGAAGCTGCCGGACCGGCCCAGATGCTGCCGACGGAGGCCGACGAGCTGGCCGTCGACGCGGCGGTCGGCGGCGACGGGCGGCTGGTGATGCGTGCGTCGCTTTGCTGCGAGGACCGCCCGGACCTCATCCCGGACATCGTCCGTGCCCTCGCCGCGCTCCGGATGCGCGCGCGCAGGGCCGAGATAACAACGCTTGGAGGGCGCGTCCGGAGCGTGCTCCTCATCACCGCGGACGAGGGAGCGAGTGGTCACGTTGACGGCGAGGACGACGACTGCCGTCCGAACGCTCTGCATGACGACGATGACGAGCGAACCGCCTCGCACCGGAGGCACGAGTGCATCGCGTCGGTCCAGGAGGCCCTTCGCGGTGTCATGGACCGCAGAGCGGCGAGCAGCGACACGTCGTCTTCCGGCGGCGACGGGAGCACCAAGAGACAGCGCATGAACTATGCCGCGCAGGAGCAGTGCTTGGTGTAGCTAGCGTGAGTTACAGCATTATCATTCCACGTGCATGCAAGCCAAGTATTATCATAGCTAGCATAAGGTTTAGATGTCATTTCAAACTTCGGGGTCCGGTTTCTTTGGGTATAATTATGTCAGCGTGGATGATGAAAAGGATAACTCGAACGTTTAAGAGGGAGTGTTTTATGTGTCCCTTTGTATGTTGCTGGAATCATCAATCATGTGACTGGTTACCTAGTTCCGGAGAGAGGCCAAATGGGAGAACGTGTTACTACAATCTTTGGGGTGGTAGAATGGAAGGTGGAATTGCTCCATGCATGACTCTCCTTTTAGTACTAAATATGCGTGTGCCTAGATCATCTTTGATTGATTTGTTTTTTTTTTTTTTGAAAAAGGGATTTTTATCCCCATGCGGTTGCGCTGCGTCGGCTTCAACGAGCCGCTCTACCAACGAGCTTAAAAAACTTAAACAGTGACCATGTGCGCTGAGAAGAGGACAGCATGGGGACAAATTAAACTGGAAGAAGCCAAGGTCAGCGGAGGTAGCATAGTTGCTGGGCAGGTAGACCTGGTCGAGCTCTAAACAAACAGCAGGACGGCGCATGAGCGTGAAGGGTGAAGGGCTGTTGGCGTACTGTTCCTTGTAGGTGACCGGCGAAAGACCGCACCACTTAACCGAGTCTTTGTTTTGTTTTGGGTTTTTTTTTTTTTTTTTTTTTTGTGTGTCTTCGTGCTTGGGTAGATGCAACATATTTGTTCGCGCGTCGCATGGTTAGTAGTAGTACCTTTGAACACCCATGTGAAAAGAGGGTTCGCACTAGATCTTACATGGAGTGAAAAGGCGGAGTCGCATCACGGACGCACGGGGGGCACTCATAAAATAAGGAGGAAATAAAAATTGATCTGACACGGGTGGTGGTCGCAGTCGTCGATAGGGCTTGAAGCTTAACAGCGTAAGCGCTGGCGGCCGGCCGTTCAACCGCGTCGGAGTAGCTAGCGATGGGTGGGCAATCGAGCAAGATCACACGGGTGATCCGAAGAAAACGACGGATGCGTTTCCCCGCGCGCTCGCTGATCCGGATCGTCTGCAGTCACTCCCGGTGCAGTCACGGCTTACAGTGACCCTCTCCACCGTTCAATGCCACTGAACAAATCTGACGGCTCACACGTTCGCTCCGTCCATCAGCTTCGAACGCGCAGTTGCGCCCAGGTGCAACTGTCCAGCGAAGTGTTGAAGTTTCATTCTTCGTAATACTTTTTAAAAATCCAAATGGTGACCTTCTTATGCTTAGAAAATTACACAAATTTAAGTAATCAAAGAAGAGATAGTGGGCTAAAAAAAAAAAAGAAGAGATAGTGAAGAGCCCATTTTGACCGGAAACACTTAAAAAAAAAATCATGCTGCTTGTTGCATTGTCTGAACTGCTTGAACTGCATTGTCTGATTCACATCATACCAGTGAATATCATCACGGGAGAAAGTATCAAAATATTAACTACAAAATAACAGGGCACACCATACGTCAAAACAAGCTATAAGCATCCATAGTTCTAACAAGAAAACAATGCCCTGTGACACAATCTCTAAAATTTATACTGTTCTTCAGAACCAATATTGTTAGAACTTGATCCCTGCAAGAGCGCAATAAAAAAATTCTTAGTAGTAATCACTGGATTACGAAATATAATATAGCAGAATAGATTACCATCAACAATTGGGTAAAGCTATTTATAACTCCATACTGTCTAGTGCTATCTTCTGCTACTTGCGACTCCAAGCCATCATTTTTACACACTTGCGCTAGAAAGAAATGAAATCAAATGAAAGCATTAGTCAAGCTCACACGTATATATATCATTAGCACCAGAAATGACAATATACATTAGTTTTTTTTCTGTGTTGTCCTCCTACTTTTTTGCTTCTTATCTAGCCATGTTCTTTTCCTCTTTGAACTTTTTGTCTGAACTATCTTCTTCTTTAGGCGTGTATTTCTTATCAGATCATCATTTTGTGCTTGAATATCTATATGGGTTGCATGTGAATCCTCTAAAGCACTTTCAGAAGCATTGAATTTGTCCAAAACTTCTTTAGTGAGGATGTCAACTTTGTTATCTATCAACAAACAACACTCTGGTGAACTGGCTACTTGATCTACCAAACTGAGAAATTTGTGTGAGAGATTTTTGTAGCGACGCATAGCATCCAACTTTGGATTTTCTACTATACGTCGCCCCTGGTTATATTGTACAGCTCCATGGCGTGCTTCTCTTCTCCATCGTTTTAATACATATTGTGATGGTAGTAATGTTCATCAAATCAAGAACTTTCAAAGCATGACCACATAATATTCCAATCCTATTGAATTGGCTGCAAGTACATATGACAGTCTGCTCCAAAGAATCAACAATGACCTTGTACTCCTTCTCAAATATTAAATCTTCATTTCCAATCGCAACAAGATATTCATTTTTTCCATCCAGTGATGTAGCACATGCTGCCACAGATCGTTCATATTCTACTTGAAAAGCTTCAAATATTATGGGTGTGTAAAGTTTGCTCGCTTGCACTAACATAGCTATCCTCATCTTAATTCTTGGTAAATTTTTTTCTTGAATCAAACAGTGATTCTAATTCCTTGTCTCTTTTTTCTTGCACTACCCTTTCAAAATGCTTTAGGAAATGAATGATATCAAAATCAGATTTGAAATAGTCTTTCAAGTCACTATTCAAACTCTCACTTAATTGTGTGCCTCTCATTCCCAATGTGTAAACATCCATCATGTAACATTCAGCCCATTTTTCTTTTACCTTGTAGATACTATCCAACCAAGTTTGCTTCTCCAGCTTGCTTCTTATGGTTTCAAATTCTTTCTCAAATTTATCCTTATCCTCATACTCATACATACAAGCACTAAAATCGGACTGCATTATATGAAATGTGCACAAACCATGCCTCGCATCCGTAAACACTTCTTCAATTGCTTTTCCCATTGCAATATCTTGATCTGTATAAATTGTCTTAGGCTGCTTGCTGTTATGCGCTTTTATAAATGCCTCAAACAGCCACTTGAAGGAATCATATGTTTCAACATACATGAGAGCTGCACCAAAGACCACTACTTGTCTAAAATAGTTGAATCCAACAAACACACTGAAAGGCCTAGACTCCTTATTTGTTCCAAAAGTAGTGTCAAAAGTGACAACATCACCAAAGTGAGCATAGTCAATGATCAGCATCAGCCCAAAATATATTTGCTATTTGCTCCTCACAGTCCATTTGTAAAACATATTGAAATGAAGGGTTCCAACAATTTTATCCTGAAAATACTTCAACATACTTGCGGCTTGACCATATGCCATCTCACGTTGACGTTTGGTTCGCAAATAGTTTTTGTGATTACGACGGGTGTAGCTAAGATTATATGAACCACTAACTTGCCGGCTAGCAAACTCATGTGCAGCTCTTAGCCCAATTCCAGTGTCATCAGCCATTTCAATCTCAAATGCTTGTAGTTCTGAAATTTTTCTTTGTGATGCCATCAGGTGCAAAGTCTCAAGTGAGTGAAGGTCATGATTATGCTGAAGAACAAGATCAGTCACTACATAATTTTCTACCTATCGATCTAATATAAGACCCATGCGCACTTGACAATTAGTTCTAGTTTCAGCTCGAAGACACTTTGTTAGATGATCTTTTTTATCTTGTTTTCGATGACCCTCATTTGAGCAAACAAATCTGCATGATCTAACTTTACCATCAGACTTTCTTTTATTTGCATACCGCTTTCTAACCTCAAAACCAATTCTGCCTGAATAAGCATTCCAAAAGTTCCAAGCTTCAATCTCATTCTAAACTTCATGCCAAGTTGAGGTTCCTGGACAGGAATTGCACTCCCCTCTCTAAATAAAGAATTCATTATTCATGTATTTCTTGACAATATTCAGAAAAGATCTTCAAATTGATTTTCATGCACAGGAGACGGGACAGTACTTGGAAACATATTGCTCGCTGCTATCTTTTTCTTCCATTTCTACGGCAAGGCAGTAATGGAATTTTCAAGTGGAGATCTTCAATCAATACCTGCTGCCATGTCTTGTTGCTTCAACCGATCGCTTCGGCCGCGGAAGGCAAGAAGATTTCTGGCACAGGTGAAAGGGAAAAGTGAAGACGAGCGATCTGTGTTTTTGGTGCCAAAACTGAGTAGCAGTCCCCGTTTTCCCTCTAAGGCATCATTACTGCGGTTGGTGAAGCTGTTCAGCTGAGCAAACGTCTGAGCCGTCAGATTCGGTCAGTGGCATTGGACAGTGGAGAGGGTGAAAGCCGTGACTGCACTGGGAGTGACTGCCAACGATCTCAATGGAGCGGTTAGGAGTGAACCTTACCCTGCTCCTATGAACTAAATGCCAAAGTAATGGAGCAGAGTTGCACCGCCCCTTTTTTTTGTGTGAACCACTGACCCAGGGGTCTCCTAGGTGCAACCCAAGTCAATATCAACCATAGATTTTCTTAATTTTTACCATACGCAAAACAAATAAAAGCTCCCAAAAACATCAAGGAAAATATACTCGACAGCCGACAGTGGCGTCCGCGATGTCCTCGTGCCTGGTCCACCTCAACGCGGATGAGACGGCGCCGTGCGGCGGCGGCAAACGCTCCGGGTTTGCTCCATCCATCCAGACGCGCTCCAACCTACTTTGCGACTGGTACCTGCGTGGTGCTGATCACCTCCGATCGACGCTGACCGATCGAGGCGGCGCCGCCTCGCGGCTGGCGCGGTCGCACTTTCGGAGAAGACAACGATGGATGGATCACGGCCCAAATTGATCCGTTCATCATGAAGCTGATCTTTTCGAATTATATACCGCTGACATGAAGAAGATGTAGAGAAGAATCGTTCCATCGGGTCAAAGAAATCAAAAGATTTTTCTCACCTGCCGCTGGATCGAGTCCAAAACGGCTCGTCACGGAGAGGGTAACTTCCCCTCTCACCGATGGGGCGGTGGAGTGAGGGGGTGGCGTTCGAGCAGACTGGTGGTGGCGGACTGACGCCGGCGGCTGGATAAACTGGCGAAGAAAGGAGGGGGCGGCCAGGTGGGCTGACGAAGGAGATAGAAGGCAACGATAGGTTCGATTTGACCCTAGGGTTAGCATGCTCGTACGGTATTCCAACCGAGACATTTGACAATTTAAGACTTATTTTATAGTAGCTTTGACAATTTAACGTATTAGCTTATTCTCATACACATAGTTAATTTTATGTATCATTCACATAAATGTGTCGAATTGTTGAAGTCACCACAAACGAGTTTTAAACTATAAAAAAATCTATTCCAACCTGCTGGTTGCCGGGTCGGACCTAATCGAATCGGAGCAAAAAATGAGGTGCAGGTTGGAGGTCATCGCTGTTCAACCCGAACCAGTTTCAGCCGGAGGGGAGCCCCGCTTTGCCCCGGCGCTGGATTCGGCGGGCCCGTGCGCGGACGGAGGCGTGCGCAAAATGGTCGGCACCGGTGCTCGGCCCATTTCCGCCCCGCGTGATACCACACCAGGCCGGGCACTGCTGTTCGTATAGCGAGCGTGTTGGGCCCGTAGCGGTCTCGGCCCCAAAAGCTCCCCGATCCGCGCGACCTGCGCGGAGCCGTGCCCGCGAGCGGCGGCAGGAGGGAGGTGCTAACTTTTTCTTTTCTCGCGGCGAAGTCTGGTCACATAGGTACGTAAGCGTGCGGCGTCAGTGTCAGCAAGTTTGAGGCGCGGGAGTGGTCTCCTCCTATCAAAAATGGGCGGGTAAATGAGATGAAGATTCTCCTTTTTCCTCCATTTCATTTTTGTTTAAATTTTCTAATTACTCAGAGAAGTTTACGGAGCCATCCTTTGTGCTTTTTTACTCCAATGAATGGCAACACTCCTGCCACTTTTTTCAACAAAAAAAAATGTATGTGATCAACTGCAGAGTAAAAAGTTTTGGCTGAAGCTAGCGAACTGGAAGTAAATCGTTGATGAAAAACAGTTAGTGGAGGGTAAAATGTAAGGTAGTACTAGGAAGATTCAGATTCATTGCCGAGACAAAGCTGCCAGCAGTCTTGCTTGCTGCGCTGGATCAGTTTGACTGCGGCCTCGCGCGCGGCTGGGCATGCATGGCAGGCCGATCGATCAAAATTACAGAAGCAAGCGAGCTGGTAGCTGGAAGCACGGGGCCGAGCCTACGCACGTCGCCGTGTTGTAGCCTGCCAGTAGGTACGTCGATCCCATTCATCCGCGGCTGTTACATACTACTCCGTAGGACTCGCTAGGCAGGGCCCCGCGTCTAGATGCATGCATTATACATACGCCCAGGGTCGAGCCCGCATAAACGGAGGTCTGTACAAAACTCTAAAGTGAGGTAGCAATTTTTTTTTAACTTACGGAAAAATTTCATGAGTGGTATAGAATTCTCATAGCAAAAATGTAAGATTTGAGAAAAATCTCATAATACAAAAAGCTATAAAATAAACAATAAAACAATAGATATGGTGTACTCCGTTTTATTTTGTAAATCGTTTTAATATGAACATACCAATTAATGAGAGTGAAAAAATTGAGATGTAATAAAAATGAGGAGGAGATAGTATAGAAATTGAGAAGTATGAAATTGAGAAATGTGCATTGGGAAACATGAACAAAGTATAATTTATGAAAAATAGAGGAGACTAAAATATCTTGTAAATTGGGATAAAAGAGTAATATATTACATAAAAAAAATTGACTTGATGATCGATGCAGTAAGTAGACGTCTGGCGATTAGCTAGAATTTGAACTTGCTAGAAAAACTAATTTAAGCCCGTTTGAAATGTGAGAATTTTTCTATATTTTTTTATATAATTGAACTAATTCCTATAAAAATTTTATGAGATTCAAATTTCTTTTGTTCTAAACAAAGACTTAGCAATGATTAAGAAAAAATTTAAAGCCCTTAGAAGGGGAGCCCTTAAAAGTGGGGGCCCTGTGCGTTTGCACAGGTCACACGCCCATGCGCTCGGCCCAGCATACGCCGTATTCTTCTATAGCTAAGAATAGTCAGCACAACAGAAGAAAGGCGTACCACCCTGCATTAAGATTAATTTTGATTCGTTATGAGCAACCCTAGAACTTTGATTATCTACATCAGAAATCACTGGGACAGTAAAGTAGCAGTAACTTTTACAAGATACGTCAGCCATCCATGGAAAAACCGAATAATCATGGTACAACCTACACCTACCCAATGCTCATGTTCCACTTTACAATAATCCTTACAAATGGTGGTGGACCGGTCACACTCGCAACCTAAAATCTGTTTCAACTCCCTCCCGGTTGTCTTTGCAAGGGCTTAACTCTAATCCGGATCTTTGGAGTTGGTGCTGTCCGTGCGGTATCTACAGTTGTTCCCTTGCTTGAAACTTGGGGTTCAGAACTTCGCGCTGGAGCTGGTTCAGTAATTCGCAACGGAGATGGCACAGTTATTTGCACCGGTGGCCTTGCCAGCGACATTTCCCGTGAGACTGAAGGTTTCGTTATATTCTGTTCGGAAGGACCCCCATCAGCTTCTCGCTGCTTTCTGGCTGATTCTTTCTCCATTCTTTTCTTCTCTTTCTTAAGCCTCTTTTCCTCAAGATACTCTGGGTCATCTTTCTTATCCCGTTTTCGCTTTTTATCTTTCTTGTCCTTCTTCTTCCTTTCTTTTGCTTCCAGTTCGTTTGTTGATTCTGGAGCTTGGTTTCCATCATAACTGGTGGAGACGACTTCAAGCTGACTACAAGGCTTCTCTGCAACTTCCAGAAGATGGATGCTAGGAGAGAACTGATCCTTGGGAAGAGTATCAAGCCTTGAATCAGCTGTACACTGAAGTTCTTTGGAAATTTCGTGCCTGTCCATCAGTTTAGCATTGCTAACACTTGCAGACATCCTTGACTCTCGATCGTGACATGAGTTCTGTTCCTCGATGTTATGACTGCTCATCACATTTAATGGCTCATTCGCTGCTTCAACCATGGGAGCATCCACTGACATTGATCTACATGGACCCACTTCATTTTCATTTTTTACACCATGAGGATGATCTCTGTGGTCAGCATCAGATGCTCTACTGGATGATGCCGTGCGCTTCACCCTAATTTTAACAACGTTTCTTCTTTCGCTGCAGTTGGATATATTATCCGCATCTTTAATTGGAACTGAGGTGGGTAATACCTCACGGACACTAGGAGTGCTAGTGGAAGGTTCTTGAGGCCCTGATGGTTGTGGAATTGAGGAATCAGCTTTAGTATGCTGGTCACTGCAAACATCCTGGACCACTGGTGGGGGAGTGACGATCTTCGGAACTCCATATAATGTTGGGGACCTGAAAATGGAAATATGTCAATGTGAAAGCATAATGAATATAATAACTTGGGATAATAGGAAATATGCCCTTGAACTTTTGCCGTTTCAAAAATATGCCTTTGAACTTCTAGTAATCAGCCTGGTGCCATTATTCTTCTGCCGAAATTGGAAATATGCCCATATGGGCATATTTCCATTAGAAAAATATAAATATGCCCATATGGGCATATTTCCAATTTCGGCAGAAGAATAATGGCACCAGGCCGATTATTAGAAGTTTAAGGGCATATTTCTGAAACAGCAAAATTGTAACTAATAACTTCCATTCAACGCATGCTTCGTTATTGAGTGTTTATTACAGCATAAAGGAACTGGTACATTTGTTCATTTTTGGTCAAGTTAGGAACCAATAATGATACCAGTGAAACCCTTTGTTGTCATTTCATGAAATTAACAACCAGTAGGAAACTCATCAAGGAATGCTGACTAGATTTTAGGTAACAAGATGATTTCCATTGGCCAAAATGGTCAGCTTGACTATGAAATAGTAGATGTTATACTCAAAATCAAGATTAAGAGAAAAAAAAGTTTTGTGTCGCCATTCATCTACAAGATTGCTGTCATGTCTAAATTCTTTCATGAACTTTTAGTGTACTATAAAGGTGGATTAGCTGAATTCAAAAGAGGATTTTATTTGGTAGTACCAGAGTACCCAGAACCAGACCCTGTAGTTTCGTCCAGTTGAGATTCCCACTGATTCCGAAGAACACCAGCAGTATGCACGGTTCAGGATTTGATGGGTGAAAAAAGAGAGTGTTTTTTTTAGAATACCAGCTTAGAGCAACCCCATTGCACAAGCACCGTGTGGTCTTTATAGATGGGGGGCTCATTGCAGATGGTATTAGCTATGTCCAAGACACGATGGTGCTGTCCAGAATAGACTTCACTGTGGGTCCCACAATTAGTTAAAATAAAGATGGAGCAGCCAGTAGCAACTTTTTGCGCATGAGAGAAAAATGAAAATATCATTTTAAATTTGCTTCTGGCTAGTCCATATGGCTATGAGTGGCTTTTGTATTTAACGCTATAAGGATTGGTTCCACAAAGGCTATGCTGATTGATCTCATTTATTGTATAACTGCTTTTTTCATACATTGTGGTTGCTCTTATGCGCAAAAGATCACAAAACAAATTAACGAAATAAAATAATGGATACAATAAAATAACAAATTACCTTGCAGCAGCAATTTGTAATATGCAGAACACATGATGACGAAGATATATGTTGTTGTATGCTTTTCTGCCAGCAAGGAGGTGAAGAAGACCAACCAGAGTTGTCAATTTTATTTGATCACCAAGGTGAGGATCAATATTTGCTTGACATAAATGCAAGACATGGACTGCCAGCTTTGTCGCTCCTGCAATCACTGTGTAAAAAATCAATGCATACAAAATATACAAAAGACACTAGCAATTTTGACCTTGGAAAGATTTTTCTTCATCCACATATTTCAAGAACATCCAAAGTGCAGCATCAAGCCCTCTATGGTGTAACTCAAGATCAATAAGAACTCTGCTAGCTTCAATCCGGACTTTCCATGGTTTGTCCATTTTGCGAAAGGGGGCAATTAGTTGACAAATGCGATCCTGCAGTAATGAAAAGATATTTCAAATGATTGTAATATGCACTATGCAGAGTGGACCAACTATTGAACAAAATAGATGGGAACTTTCTGACTTACATGGCATATAGAAGATGAAATCTTCCCTGCTATTCGTGAAAGGGTACGAATACAACTGACAGTCAAGACACCATTGTAGCCAGGCATAAAACTGCACAAAGGTTTTCAGGCGAGTTAGTGACAGTTGTCAAGATTGAAGGACAACTAAATGAACAATATGGAATTGGATAATGACCATGAGTTGTGGTATTCTGTATTTACATATGTAAAAATATGATACTCTTGACATGTTGCAAGGCTTTAAAATGAACTATAAACTATTATAAATAGATTAAAGCACACCGGTAACATTCAATTTCGATATCCAGGTGCAGGAAAAGGAAGGTTCTACTGCGATGAACAACACCAGACTGACTGCCTGTCTATTTTTTTTTTCTTTCTTGATGAATTTCTTTTAGTCTCGAACCAGCAGAACAGTCCGCTATTATATTAAGAATATCACTGAACATCTATAGACTTACATCAGTACATAATACTCCATTCACCTTTAAATGTTATTCTAGCTCTGGGCACAGGAATTAAGGAGAAGTGAAAAAAGTATGGTGCACAGGAAACACACACACAGAGAGAGAGAGAGAGAGATCTATTGTGGAACAAATTTGAATCCTAGAATGACAATAAAAAAATGAACAGAGGAAGTGTTTTGACAAATTTCTGAAACAATGTAACATTCTGAATTCACAGATGAAACCCCAGAACCCCTGGACACAAAAAGGAAATCAATAAGTAATACTGGTGGGGAAGGTCCACTAACTTGTCAAATTGCAAAAGTCGATCAATTCGCTTGAGAAGAGACGATAGGAAACGTATGCCCTGCAGAGAAGCTCATCGTTATTCTTCAAGCAATTGGGGACACCTAAAAAAAATCTGGCATGGGAAGTGAAAATCACAAAGACATCCATTCTTATTTCATTATCAGTATAAGAGGAAAATGAACTAAAAGAATGAAACAACATGGCTCTGCACAGATTGGTTCAAAGAACTGCCATCTTTTGGATGCCCCGATGTCTGATAGATGAGTCAGCACCATCTGCTGAATAAGCAGCCTGTATGCTACATTGGCATGATGTATGTCGGCACAACAGCCACCCTAGTAGGTTAGTAACTTAGGCAGTAAGTCCAGCTAACTTAGCACGTCTAGCTAGTACAAGTAGTAATTTTTGGTTTGACCTAATGCTAGTTACAACCTGTCACTTTTTAAAAAAAAATGTTTCGGTTCAGCCCCAAATCGACCTCCTGTACATATATGCCAATATGGCCCATGAATCAAATTGGCTATTCCATAGAGATAAAAATCTAGCAACTATAAGCTACTCCCTCCGTCCCAAATTACTTGTCATCCTAGCCTCCTCAAGTTTTCCCAATTTACTTGTCATCCTCGCTTCCCAACGCACCTTTCTCTATTCCCAATGCATCTCTATATCTATCTCTTTCCTCCTCATTTTCAACACATCCCACCTTTTCACCCCTCCTTAGTTCCGGTGCGCAGAACCAGGATGACAACTAAATTGGGGCGGAGGGAGTACTTGTGCTAGTTAAAAAAACTAGTCTACTCTAACAATGTCACACATCAGAAAAAATAAGGGTCCGTTGTACATTCTGTCAGATTGAAGAATTAAAGCCCTCCTTATATTACACAAGTTACCAGGAATAAAAAAACACAAGCAATTCAGTGTATCCTTTGAAATAGTTTGATCAAACTGTTCAAACAAATAAGGTTAATACCACAAAGGTGTTATTATCAAGCATCTAGAAGTCCTGTCTAGTTATATGCTTGAATGTGTCCAAAGATAAATAAAGCCCATACTTTACTAGATGCCATGAATCCATACAGACCTGCTGGCCAAATTCCAATTCGCCAATTGCCTGGACCATTGCAGATAGCCAGTACACATCTGAATAAATATTTCTGTTGTTATCATTGTACTGAAAATGGCATGGCACAAAAACGTGCATACATGTCAGAGGACCTATTAGAGTAATTTGCAATAGTAATTTGTAATAGTGAGAACGGAAGATAGAGAGCAATATAAACCTTCAGAAGCTGAAGAATAAATTCAATTGCTTCCTGTGGGCTATTTTTGTCCGATGATCTAACAAGAGCTACTGCATGAGGGATTGCCTAGCAGAAAGATAATAGTAATGAAATATATTTCATCAGCGCTTGTACACCAGTCAACAATGGCTTAAAGAACCACGATAATTGAAATACTAGCTCGATCAGCAGCCTCCAAAATTAATCCTTTTTTCAAGTATATTTTTGCAAACAATGAAACTGTTGAACATTAGATTGAGGGAACCCAAATATATCAGTTTCTGTATTTATGATTTGGTGTTGTCTTATCAACCACTACATTTGCTATACTGTACCTAAAAGCATTTTCTATTTTCTTAAGACATGGCAAATACTTCATGAGCTAATTTCATGTATCAATGAGGCTACCATTCAAAGTCTTCCAGTACTAAATTGCATGAAATGTTTGTACCAGTGCCAGACATGTTTTTTCCCTATGGGTATTCCCAATAACAATGCCTACCTCAAAGCATTACCTCAAGAACAAAGTACTCTGGGATATCATGGAAGTCGTTTGGCCTATCAGTAAAGTAGAATGGTTCTTATTATGGCATCAAGAGAGGACAAAAGGAACATCGATACATAATAAATTGTGAAAGGGAAAAAAAAAAGTCATGCGCAACTAAGACCCTTACCTCGGCATTCCAATTTCTGCATCAAAACGACGGTTTTTATAGAACTTGAGCAGATGAAGCAACCCAGCTAAATCAGTTGCCTAGATGCAGCAAAAATATAAGATTGTTGCCAAAGCAGGAAGCACCCAAGCAAGATTCCTTGAAAAGGTGGTTAAGAAAGAGAAAAAAAAAAAAGATAACCTACCCAGGACGGACTAGGTGGCATTATACAAGAATAAATAGAAGCACATGGCACCAAAATTTGGTCTGTTTTTCTTTTTGAATTTGGTTGATCTGAGCATGTGTCATCACTCACAAACAGATGAGCTAGGCTCACTTTCTCAATGCACATGAAGGATTTCAAAATAAAAAAACAATTCATTAAATCCTAACTACCAGTATTGCTTGATGAAGCATTAAAAGGCAAGAAAATACAAGAACAATGAGATTCATTACAAATGAAGAATTTAATAAAAATTAAAAAAAAAAAGAACACTACAAAGAATTATGAAAAGTATGCGCACAACAATAATAAATATAAATATGTTGAACAGGTATTGCAAACATCCAACTTACTGAAGCATACCTCAGATGCTGTAACGGCTAAGGCATATGCAGCTTCGACTCTAACTCTCCAAAAGGCCTGCACATTAATAATCAGTTATTACTGTGAAACAGTGAAACTAAGTATATGAATTATGATTTTAAGAAGCGATGATGAAAATTTAAAATACCTTTGTGTCATTTAAGAAACTATTGAGGGCATTAACCACAGAGATAGAGATCGGAGGTAATTTCTCCAGGACAGCTATTGCCTGTGATTGTGATATAACGTCTTTGTCTTTCTCCAATTGATTGATCTGCCAAATGGCTCATAGTTTAAAATAATGAATCACACAGGGATAAAAAAAAAAATAAATCATGCAAGGTTGATCATCAATGTTATAGTACTTTCTTTAGACGAATACAGAAGGGAAAATTTTTTTTGGCTTTGGTTGCAAAGGACTTCACACGATAGTTTTACAAAAGATTTTATTTTGACAAAGGAATTCACATGTCTTACAGATACTTATCCTAATGTGACACCTATTCCACCAGAAAATAAATATTTCGAAGTAAACTATGGATATGATGCAACCAATTGATGCCACAACATCTGAAAACTAGACAGCCGCCCATGTCCTCGCATCCTTAAATGTGATACGTATCAGTGGCTGTACAAGTCATGAGATCAAGCTCAGATGCTACACACACTTCAAAAAATAGCTATATATGTTTGAGCTTAAATGTCTCAAAAGAAAAGGGTGTTTTTCTTGTTCTTAAATTCTTAAAAAAACTGATAAAACTCATTTCATGGAAATTATTTGACATCTACTAACTTCGTATGTCCTACAACCACCATTCACTGACAACAAATATCAAGTTCACATAGAATAAAAGCACATGAATCCCTTTCTATTATCAAGTATTCAAGCATAATACGCACCCACATCTGAACAGGCTGATGAAAATGGATCTCAGCAAGATATTCCATTTCAGGGTCTACTCTGATCCACAATAAAGGCGAATCGATGCTGCAAGGCAGAAACGCAAGTAAGATGCCCTTAAACTTGAACATATAAATAGGACAACACGAAAGGTGGACGTGAGGAAAATAGACCTTGAGAGATTATCTTGAGTAGAGGCATCTGCATTTTCATCAGAGCCATCATTTTTTGTATTTTTCTTGGATTTCCAAACACGTTTTGGAGCTACTTTGGAATGGCACTGTATTTCCACTACCTGCAAAGCTTCACCAGCCATTGGCAAAACTGGATGATCATACGCCCCAACAGTTTCATGAACACGCACGCTCATCATTCCTGGCCATCCAGCATCAACTTCTCGAATATCACCATTGGTATTAGTATCCGAATCAGGTGCAACTTTTGTCGTGCAACCCCTTAAAACTGCTAACTCAATCATATTCCTTTTTTTGCTATAAGAGATTCCCAATCTTCAAAGGAGAAGGATAGAATTTAGCACTAGAATAATGAACCAAGAAAATTTATAATTGGATAGATGCAAACAACAACGAAGTCTATCTTACCTCATAACTGGACATCCGTAAGATTCAACCCACCGTGGAAAGAATTCTTTCAGGAATGGGCGTTCGAGGTTACCAATCTTAGTTGCAAGGTGCCTGAACTGAATAAGAGGAAGTAGAACAATGAATTTGATAGAACTAGTAACTCAAGGATATAGTTAATAGAAAGGACTGCAGGAACATTAAAAGCAGCTCTGGTGCACGATGGTAACTAGATCCTTAGCATAGATATTTGTGAAATTTGATTATGCAACTATTAAGCAATTACTGTGACTATATATGTTCTTAAATCACAATAAATGAAAGGAAATCCAGAAACTTAGCCCAATGGTTGCAATACAAGTGATGTCAGATCTATGAACTATTTAAGATATAGGTCATTCATCAATTCTTATAACTAATGTGTGATCCCTCTCTGCCTTAAGAAAAGGGTTGTTTCTCCCTTAAGAGAAGGGCTGTTATGACAGGGCCCATTTATGTTTTTATAGAATGTTGTCACCAAATCAAAATACAGATCAGCGAGGATAAGATGAACTAAATATAAAAATACAGTGCCAATATGTTATACCTCTTTTGTACTTAATGTCCTCGACGCACGACCTGGTGCGGCTATCAACTGCAGAATCTGAAATCGAACATGATAGCAGCCTCTCAGAAACGATTTATTTGTATAACTGTTAATTAGTATATCAAATTGTATGAATTTTACAATGTATGGACCAATTTGTATATTTCATTGTTTAATTGTCTTTCCTAATGGACTGTCCTTTTTATTTGATATAAACAAAACAGATAACTTATGCCGTTAGCTAACTTGGAACGAGAAATGAACTATCAAGTATGGATATAAAAGTACTATGATATATACCAGAAGTAAAACATACAGAAGAACTAGAATCTCAGACTCAAACTCATTTACTTCTAACATCAATAACATATGTACTTCCCAATTATTGGCTCACATGCTTAGACAAAGTGCTGCAATTGTGAAAATAAAAATATCACCAACACAACAGCATTATATCGAAGATGTAAATACCTTCCTAAAGGAGTCTGGTCCCATCTGCTTCTCCAACATTTGAAGAACAGCTACCTGTCAAAAGAAAAAAAAGTAAAGGAAACAATGCATATAAGATGATTTTACATTTTAATTGCTCAAAACTTACTGCCTTTAATGAACGAATTTTCCCATATGAACCAATTGTTTGAGTTCCATATAAATCACTTGAAGCAGCAGGGGAGCTCAAAGCAGTTGCACCACTAAAATCAGACTCACACACAGTGCAATTCGCCTATAAAATCACAAGAAAAAAATTAACAAGATTATTCCAGGATCACATTAGTTGAATGAAGATGTAAATGAATTGCATAACAAATAATCAGCAGAAAGGCCTAAAGTTGATACTCAAAAATACCATCAACTTTATCCCATAAGAATGGCATACACAGCTCTCCTGCTTATTCAGAGAAAAAAAAAATGGAAGTTCATATTTGGTGGTGAATAGTCATTTCTTCGTGGGTTCTTTAGGAGAGGACAGAAAACAACATCATTCTGGCAACAAATTAGCCGAGAAGCGATGGAAAACGAAAGAACACTTAGAAGATTGTTCATTGAAAATGAATACATACTGTTGTGCCCAATTAGTATACCATTTAGTAGATAGTTCAATTAACTATGTACATCTTGTTAAACATAACAAAGTCAGCCTATTCCACTAGCTCATTTGCATTTTCCAATATGCACATCTATAATTGTAAGACTTACATAGCAGGTACAAACATGAAAAAAAATGAAAAACATGTGCATAACTGAAGGGCTAGCATTTTTTAAGACCTACTCCATGAACTACCAGATCCAACTGCTAAGTTTCATTTGTCCTTAGTAAACGACTATACACGGATAGGTCGATAAAACATGCGGGGACAGAAAAAGAACAGTATATCAATGAATCTGATACCAATAACATTACAGAGATCATTAGCTTCACACAAAATCATACCATCCACCTTTACTTCAACTCCATCTTTACGATGAAAAGAAATTCTGGGAAAATGAGACATCTCTAGTCTGGCTCAGTTATGACTCAGGTTTATGAGTAAACAAGTACAAATACTTTTAATTTCGATTTTAAAAACAATATATTAAATCTAAAGTATACTACTGAATCACAATACTCCCTCAGTTCACTTTTATGTGTCATTCTAGCATTTAGAATATGTTCCCAAATACTTATCATTCTCACTTCCCAATACATTCTCTCTCTTTCCAATACAACTTTCTCTCTTCCCAATACAACTTTCTCTCTTCCCAACACACCTTTCTTACTTCCCAATGCACTTTCTCTTACCAATTCTTTTACGTAATTCCCGTGCCCAGAGGTAGAATGACAATTAAAAGAGAATGAAGGGAGTACCAAATCATACTGACTCAACATATCTGTATCACTGGTTACTCAACAATACCAACAATAGGTATAACTGGTGTTTTTGTTTACCTTGAAACGTCTATAACGTGCTTCATTATTTCCAAGATAGCGCTTGATAAATAGATCAGTAAGAAAACCAGCCAAACCATCCAGCAGCCATTCTACTCCAGCAATAAATTGTACGGTTAACTCCAAAGTAGCATATTACTTATGTAAAAAACGTACATGAATTCACAGGTTAAGATGAATTACCGTCACTAGACTCCTCTGCACTTGTATATATTCCAAACCACTGCTTTGCAAGGGCGTAAGCTAATTTAATTCTTGTGCCAATTACCTGAACTATTTTACAAGTTAATTACAACAGTGAAGTTATATATACCAACAATACAGCTTTCCAATCATCTAGCATATCTTAAGTCATTGATCTGAAACATCACCCTCAATATACAAAAGGAACTGAAAAGGATGAAGCAAACATGCTGAAAATAGGACCCAAAGCATCCATTTAAAAAAAAACTGAAGCAAATGATAATCAATAACTATTGATCTGTCATAGCCAAACAGGTTTATGAAGTGTATACGGCACGTAAAAAATAAAAAGGCCGCAAATATGAAGTACAGCACATACTATCATAAAAAGGGCATCCTGGTGCATGTGGCTCCTGCTTGCGCAGGGCCCGATTTTTTGTACGCAACCTTTCCCTACATTCTATACAAGGCTGTTTCCAAGTCTTGAACCTGTGACCTCATGATCACAAAGCAACAAGATGCCCCATACTTGGTACATCTACACAAAAATCTGACCAGTTAAAACAGAAATATTGATCCAAGGACTTTCCCTATTAGCAGATGTTATGTGCTGTATAATGTTATGCACACTTAGTGAGCAAGAGAGGACAGAAAGCAACTATTATCATGTTAATAATTAAAGAGAATTGACTGAACTTTTTATACAAAGTGACAACAATCAATTAGCATGCTGTAATCCTAGAGATATATACAACATTCACATCTTGTATCTGAGATGGAATAAAGGAGAGACACATACCTGATCTATAACCTTCTCGTCATGCATGATATCTGAACTGAAGATGCATGTGGAGGCTCCCAAGCTTGTTGATGATACTGTCACTTCAGATGGAAGAAAAATCTGCTTGTACAAACCAAATGGAAATGGTGTAGCAAGATAATCTTCATAACACCTACGAATCAATAACAATGGATACAATTATCACTAAACTGTAGATTTCAGAGATCAATCACAAACCAGAAGCTTATTCGGATGCTAGCAAAATTAGACTCTGAGCTAGTATTTTACCTGTATGCATTGTGGAAAGAACCGATTGTGTTCTCAAGCTTCGATATAGCAGGGGATAAACATATGTGTGAGATACTAATGTCATTCTTGTCAGGGAGAACTTCGAGGGGGCCAACAACCAAGGATATCCACTGTGCACTAACTGGAGTGCTTAATTTGTACACATAAGTTTTTCTTGAAGGATCTTCCCTGCTTAGGACCTGCATGATTGGCACAAGCAGAATGTTGAAGCTCAGGTAACATTACAAGAAATGATCATGTAACATTTGCGAAGAACATTTGCTAACAAAAAAAACTATATCAAGTGCAATAGACTGGACAACTGCTTCATTGTCACTTAAAAGAAAAGAGAGACTTGTCAAAAGGAAATTAATTGTGTATCATACAGCTATGACCCCGATACCGCAACATTAAACAAGATAGAACCCGTACCTGGTAAAGCAAGTCCCCATTGCTCACGGCAACTAAATTTGCACTAACTGTAAACTCTAGGTCAAATCTGTATACAACATGATACAAAGAGAACTGATGAAATATATCAGCAAATAAAATATCAGAATTTACATATGGGAAAAAGTAAATCTTCACTTACGGACAACGTTGTGCAGCACTATCAATGCAAGGAAACCAGCAGTGTGTGCGTCTTATCTGAGTATTACTATGCAGGATATCGCCGATGAAGTGAATGCCAGTTTCAGGCTTCTCCAAAATATAATCTATATGGACCAGTCTTATGTTTTCCTACAATTTATATTACAATCAGATATCAGGTCTACACATACCAAGAAATATAAACAGATGACTATTATGTAAGCATCATCATACCTTTTCATTCTCAAGTCCATTTTCCCTATCCTTTTTATTTTTGTTTTCATTTTGCTCTTCCTTTTCTCTTTCATCGTTTTCATTCACTGCAGAACCGTTGCAGCCATTAACAGCTGGACCATCTAATGTTTGAACAGGCTTTCCAACATGTTCGTCAAGCCTTTCACTATCTTCATGCTTCTCCCTGTTTTCTTCCAACTGCTGCCCAATTATTGATTTGACTGATCGTTCAAATGATATAATAAGATTAGGTACAGCTTCTCTATTTAGAGATGAAATATATGTTGAACATGCAGCATCTGCAGCAGTCTTTGAACATGAAACTAAAGACCAATTTGGTTGATCAGCGTCATTTTTCCAATAAGGAGAATACTCAAACTCAATAGTTTCACCATCCACTAGTATGCTCCTGATGGTCATATTGTCCGCGTGTAGAGCAACATTGTCTTTGTCGCCTAGAAGAATCTTCATCTCAGTGTACCTAAATGAATGGACCAAAAATATAAGTTCTGCAAGCTCATACGTAATCAAAGGCAAATATAATATAGATGCTGGATCAGTAAGGACTGGACATAAAGGATAAATTGCCTCCTCTAAAATGAGACATATTCAGGAGAACATGGATTAGTGCAGTTCAAAAGTAGCCTTAATGGTTAACCTAATCCAAACCTAGGAGGCTGTCCACAGGTAAGAGCATACTACATATGTACAGAAAATTCCCTTGTTTCTCAAATGCAAGCCTGAGTATATGATAGTAGGAGTAATTCCCGCTCAAAATGAGCACCAAACACAAGTAAATTAAGCAGAGATTCCTCGGATACACTACAAGTCACATTGCACAGGTCACCACTCAGGAGCTCCATCAACTTCAATTAATACCCAGCAATCACATTGCACAATCTACATAGTGTTTCTGATAGACGACAGACCAAGAAAAGTCTCTTATAAATCAGGCGAAGCGTTTAAACTGACAAGACACAAGCCCAAATGCTCGCATTTCTGCTTCACCGCGGAGCCCAAACCCTAATCCTCGCTAAGAACCCCTTGAAGAGCAACTAAACCGCTCACGGCCAGGGCGCGCGCAGGAGAGGAGGACATCGGGAGCTATTCCGGCACATTTCAAGCAGCTGGGCGGCTCACCCGTAGATCAGCTGGTTCTCCGTGTCGATGGAGAGGCAGAGCTTCTGGTGGAGCACGGTGGCGCCGTCGCCCTTCTGCTTCCTTGCCTTCGCCATCCCGGAGCTAGGGTTTGAATGGTTATAGAACGGGGGCTGGTCGGAGCTTAGTGAAGAGGCAGTGGAGTGGAGGCGTGCCACATCACCCGGAACCTCGGGCGGTACTCTCAGACGGCAGGGGAGGGAGGAGCGGGGGTGGGGTCTTATAGGCCGAGGCGAGGCGTCCGCTCGCCGGCGCTCGAGCCCCGTCGCAGCTCGGATCTTTCGTCGCCACGGCGCGAGGGGCTCGCGGCTCCCAACGTGGACACGGTGCACAGGTCCGAGGTGGGGACGGAGAGCTAGGGGTCTGTCACTGTAAATCATAGACGAGACGGGATACGGTCTTTTGTGGCCTATGGACTCGGCTTATTCAAGGGTGCGGTAGGACGTTCACTTTTGCTTTGCACAACTCTCTTTGTGGCCTGTACTAGAATTTAGCCCATGTTTGTTTAGGATTCCGTTTCCCTCACGGCCTTACCCGAATCAATTTTTAGCACTTTTCAATTCAGCCTGTGACTGAGCAAGAGATAAGGCCCATCGTGTGTTGTCACCAATTTTTAATATTGGGCCCAGTAGACAGTTATAATGTTTCATGAAGCCCAAGAAGCAATAATACATGTGCGTAGCGGGTGCAAACTTGTCGCATAGTAACTTGACTTTTTTTTTTTTTTTGAAAGAACCTTTAAAAAAGAATAAGGAGTTCCAAGGAAAATTAGTCCGAAAACCAATTCAACTAGATGATTGAATAGATGGAAAACTGACCATAACTAAACACACTGTAGAAACAGCTAGACTCATCGTTGCCAAGCCATTTGAGCGTGACTTGATTATGATCACAAATTTTGATTTATTTCAACATGGGCTGTTACAAATGACTGACTGGACTTTCTATTAGTTATGGACTGCTGTATTTAAGTAACAATCTCGTAGTATGATAGAAAAGAAGCAGCTCTTTATTATATGACTGTAGAATTGTTAAGTACCCTTACAAAGTCAACCACACAGGTTCAATTGTGCACAAGTTTCCCTATAAATGAAACCCCTGTGCCGCTCTTCTGGCAAAGCCAAATACGGAGTAGCTAGCACTGGTCTGCTATAGAACTGCTCACTTCCAACGTTCTTCCTTCCTCTTCCATCTTCGCTGCTGAACAATGGCCTCGCGCACCGCGCACACCACGGCTGCCGTTTTGATTATCATGGCCCTCCTGTTCGGTGGCCTCCTGCTGATGGCTACACCCGTGACCGCCGGCAGGCGGCTTCTGCAATCCGGCCCGTGCGCCACCAACCCCTCCTCGAACGAGTGCGTGCAATGCATAAGAACCTGTTTTTTCAGGCCTGAATGTGAATCCGATCGCTGCGGGATAATCTTCTAACCAAGCAACGAAGAGATCAGCTGATAGAGGTTTGGCAGGTCCCTGACTTGTGCAAGGGCCTCGCCATGCTCTGGTTGTCGTCGTTTGCTTTTCGCGTTGCTAAAATCATGGATAAAATGGTTGAACGTGTACTGTTGTGTTTACCTTTCGGTTGTCATGTCAGTGGAAGAATAAAGTTCTTGTTGCCGTGTAGTAATATATGTATGGTCATCATATATCGTTGTATCTGTTTTTGTACGAATATGTTGCATCTATATTTGGAATAAAATTTGTTACATTATTAATGGAATGGAATCGGCTCTGCTGATAATGATGATGATTATACCTTCTACTTCCAGATCCATATCCTATATCTTTCCTCTTTTATAACAAGCTTTGTTATACTCAATCCTACCCATTCATCGCAGTTCAACACATAGAAACAATTAATGATAGATGTATGATCTATCAGTTTTGTTGTTTGAAGAGATCAATGCAGATCTAGATAGAAAAATAATCTTAAATCATGATGCATTGAGTGATTAGGATTGAGTATACCAAATATTTCTATACAAATTAGCATTCCTCTCAGTTCTCTTGGCTCACCAGAATAAGTGGTTTCCTTCTCTAGATCATCCCCTAAGTGTGCACACACGTTTGGACACAACTATGGCTGCATTGAAATGATAGCAAAATTGATGAAGTTAACAAGATATGCAATTAATTAGTGGATGATTGGATCTGGCTCTGGATCTGATCAAGTGCCTAAGAGAAAGTATTTACTCCTCGTGCTCTTTCCGTTTAAGTGTCTTTCTAAATTTTCAAACATCTACATCTGACTATTCGTTTAACATGTATAATGATTCATTATTAAAAATACTTCTAACATGACTAGTTTGTTTTTTTTTTATTTTGAAAACTTTTTGAATAAGATGAATGGTCGAACATTGATTTCTAAGAATAAAAAAATATCATTTATTTTAGAACGGAGGGAGTACACATATCTTTTGCTACTAGAGTTTATCAATTCAAATACTTTATACACTACAGCCGTACTACACAATTTTATGGAGCAACCATAGTGTCAAGTGCTTATTTTTTTACTGCAGCCTCTAGGTCTGGATCGGAGTGCTTTCTTGGATTCGATCATGTGTAAATGGTTGTGAGTACATTACTCCTCGTACTAAGCTTGGAGGAATGATTAACGGAGTGCCGTCTTGGGCTCGATCATGTAATATGAGAGTCAAATTGCGATAAAATATTAAAGCGGTCTCATCGAATGTTTGATTGATTCTCCCTTAACCTCACTAAGCTATTAACTAACACAACTTTCATATTAAACGAAGCGGTAGCACATTGTTCATGCATGCTTTAACAATGGTTAAGAAAAACGTTCCTTCAATTTATACTAGAAGCACAAAGTAATAAAAAAAACATAGCTTGTCATGGATTCTCCACTTATACATGGGATTGTTGAGAATACAAAACTTCTCTTGTGGTCCCATTCAAAGATGAATGAATAAGAAAGACATGAAAGGCTATGTTTTAAGTTCTTTTGCCAAAACACTGGACTTCTCTTGTGACTTATGTCACTGGATGTATAGGGATGCAAAAGAGAAATCCTTAAGTTAACATCAAATCCTAACTAATTCAAAAAAAAAGCTACTAACTTTTAAAATTATCCTCCACTTTGGAAAAATAGTTCATTTTTTTAATTAAAGAGGGTCTGATTTTAACCTTAGGTGTACCTTTTTAAAACTCTACCGGACAAAAAAGTACGAATAAAGTTGTCCCCTCGTTGATATATACTAGTATGGTGAAAAAAAAATTAAAACAAACTAATGGTTATCGTGAAATACAATCTCTTCTGGTATATGTGTATGGCTGTTGACATTTTGGTTTCGGATAAACCACTAGCTATGCCGAAAGTTGAATTACGTATTCGCTGAACGAGGATATGAGAGATGGATCCTTGAATGTGAAGCGGAACCACATTTTTGAAAATAGCAAGAAATCATGTGATAGATCCGCATGGGAACGGTATCCCAGGCTTCCCAGCCAGAGTTCTTATTACATTGCCCTGCGTCTGTACCACGTTAATTTAGGAGAGCGATGCAAAGGACACGTAAATTCCAAGCATACTGCTTCAGCAGACTGTTGGCATGCTGTCAATGATAATTTGTCAAAGAAAAAACATTGAATTCATCTCTCATTTCTTATGCACATTTCCTAATATCGTTCTAGGAGTACCACAGATGAACTAATCAATATAGCTTCACCGCGAGCCACATCCTAATGAAGTCCAGCAACGAGATCCTATAGAAAACTGCAATAATATGAATATTCTATTCTACAATCCCGCAACGAACGTTAAACTGAAGAGATGAAAAAGAATAGGCAAATTTGCAGTTGTGCCCGTTCTGTTTCTGTTTCTGTTTCTGTTTCTGCTTCTACTCCTGCTCTTCTCGGTGCGACGGCAAGCCTTGGCTCCTCAAGGTGTGCGTATGCGTGCTTGACGTTGTCATCGCGTTTGACGCTGACGCTGACGCGTGCGACGTCGCCGACGTGGACGGCGAGCTGGTGCCGGACGACGACCCGACGGAGTAGTGTGAGCCGCGAGGGCCGTGGCTCCTCCGCCGGTACCGCGACCCGGGCACCCCGGGCCGCGTCGGTTCGTCGAGCGTGCTCTGCTTCTTGGACAGGATGACCACCACGCGCTTCATGTCCGGACGGAGCCGCGGGTCGGCCTGCACGCACAGCAGCCCTAGGCGCACGCAGAGCTCCACCTGCTCTGGCACCGCCGACGACTTCACGGCGGGGTCAAGCAGCTCCAGGCTCCGCCCCTTCTTGTACAGTCTCCACGCCTGCGCGTAGTACAGTTGTTGAACCATTGAGCAGGATGTGGAGGAGCACGCAGTGGAAAGCAGATGTCGCATTAGCATCGCAAATACTACGTACGTATTCGAGGAGACTGTCGGCCTCGGAATCCAGTGGCGGGACGAAGGCGGAGTTCTTGCGGCCAGAGACGATCTCGAGGACGACGACGCCGAAGCTGAAGACGTCGGCCTTGGGGGAGAGGTCGCCGCGCATGAGGTACTCGGGCGCCATGTAGCCGTTGGTGCCCGCGACGCGGGTGTGCACGCGGGAGCGGCCGTCGCCCGCCTCGGGGAAGAGCCTGGCCATCCCGAAGTCAGCGATCTTGGGCACCCAGCGGTCGTCCAGGAGGATGTTGCTGGCCTTGATGTCGCGGTGGATGATGGGCGTGTGCGCGTCCTCGTGGAGGTACAGCAGGCCGCGCGCCACGCCCACCACCACCTCGTGCCGCCGCGGCCACGTCAGCTCCGCGCGCCGCGACAGGTCCCCGTCGCTGTTGCCGCCGCCTGGTCGTTCGATAGAAAGGCGGGGAGGTCAGCACCACGTCATGTAGAACGCACGCAAAACTGAAATCATATACTACTTGTACTAATCGGGTCCAACCAAACCCAAACCCAAACCCAGACTACTTTTAGAGCGCACCACGTCATGGAGAGTGCACGACGGCATCACGGCGATGGTGACGCCACTGCCTCGCCCCTCGTAGCGCCACGCCGGACCAGACGGCGACGCGTCTGTCGTCACCTCATACCCGGCCAGAGCAAGGGGGAGTAAAAAAGAAGCGCGTTCCGGCGTGGGAGCGCGTGCGCACGGCTGCGACGAGTCAAGCACGGGCCAGGGCGACTGAAGGCGTAGCCCGCCAAGCGCCAATCCAACAACGGAGCAAGACGGACGACAGCCAAATAAACCCCTTGGGGCGCTCAGAGTGACGCGGCTCACCCGGTCAAGCACGCGCTCACAGTGACGTGCCGCTTAAAATCGACTGCAAGGCTCCGGTGGCTGAGGCTCACGGAGGTCGATGGGTTTGTCAACAATGGACGCTTCAGATGAGCTTGCTGCAGCAGCGGCTGCATTCACTTCGCGCTGCAGTAAAAAGTTACACGTTGGCTGCAGCCAGATTATCCTAGCGTACCCAACAGATTTTTCAAACGGAAGTTTAATAGTGCAATGACCAAGCAGAGAGAGTTTGTTGCGGACTCTGATCACAAAGACACCTACTTATGGGACTGAGGAACGAGGTGTTGCGACTCGCGAACGATAATAACGCGTCGCATAACAGCAGTTGACCCTCAGTCAACCACTCTATCTCCATAGGAGTACACATCATCCGTGGAAAGAAGGATGCCAGCCTGTCAGGGACTAGAGGGAGGGTACGCAGAAGCCCCCTTTCCTCGCGCATTCTTTCGGAGGCAATATCAGCATACGCAGACTGACCATTCGTTCACGGAAACTAGCGAGAGAAGAAGGAACGGCATCCGTTCCGTGCGCGTCCACGCTGCTGCTGCTTCCGAGCAGCGAAGGCAGCGAGCAGCCCGAGCAGCAGGGAACAGTACAGCGACTTTTCTCCAATGCATTGATGCTAAAATTATCATTCTCACCGACCACGCATCCGCGACTCCGCGCTCGTCCCCCGCCCCCAAGCAACACGGATTGAGCTCTGCCCTCCCGAGTCTCTAATCCACGAGCTCGCTCGATCGCAGCTAAGCAATCCACGGCTCAATCGCACGAAACAGAATCGGCGTTCAGCACGAGTACTCGAGCTCGATCAACCAACAAACATCCGAATCAACGGGGAGGAAGAACTAAGAAGTAGAACTCACGGTTGCCGTGGTGGAAGGAGGAGGAGAAGAGGATCTTGTCGAGGCTCTCGTTGGCGACGTACTCGTAGACGAGCAGCCTGTCGCGGTCGCCGCGCGCGCAGTGGCCGACGAGGTTGACGACGTTGCGGTGCT
>BCLG01000203.1:58607-69904 GCA_001602295.1 Zoysia matrella
ATGTTTTATCATATGAAAATTATATTTTTTGGATTCATCGTGAAATAAGCTTTCATAAAAAGTATCTTTTTATATTAGAAATAATGTAATTTTCTAGATATTATTAGTAAAAGTTAAATGAATTTGACTTTATCCAAACCTAGAAATGCTTATATTTTGGAACGGAAGTAGTAGTAATTACATTTTGATTGTAAAACAAGTAATATAATAGATATATATTCACAAACCGAATAATATCCATCAGCACTAATTCACTTCAAACTTGTATGAGCATTTGTATTCAAACATGATAGGAGAAAAAAAAAACATTCTGTTACTTTTTTTGTAGACTGCAACTCATAGTCTTCAGGAACAGAAGCTCCCAGGCTCTCAGGCACTTCTATGAGGTACATATCCTTTCCAACATTAACATAATTAGCCTGCGCAATTGTCAACCAACTATTAGCAATCAGCAGAGATACAATTAAGAGGTGGAAACATAGACAAAGAAGCAAAAGGTGGTGCTACCGATGCATATCTCAACAGCTTCCGTTGCTCCTTCAGGTATTCTTTTAGACTGGATTCAATCTCCTCTACTGCAGCACAAGTGGCATCATATTCAGGATCGCAACCTTCACGAGGTATGATCCGACCATTACGGTCTGCTTCTGACCAATCAAAGGCATCTCTAAAGTAGTCTAAAATGGATGATACATTTGGGAGTGCTTTGCCTGCAAAAGTTAAATGCTTGCAAGGTTATACCATCAGGCAAAGACCAACGGCCATAAACAGGTGCACCAAAGAAAGCAATGATGCCCTTTTTTAAAGAAAGATGTCAAGTAACCTGGCGAGATCTGCTCATTTAGTTGATATCCATCTGCACATATCAACATACTAAAAGAAGAACATGCTTGCAACATCTGCTGGCAGCCACGAAGGGCTGCAGTGAACTGTTGAAGCAGTCTCTTTGATGCATCTTCATAAAGAACAACTGATGAACTTCTCCTGTTTTCATCACTGTAAATAAAATTTAGCATGAGCCACTTGACTTAGACAAAAATCTAGATATTTCAAAGATAAAGGTGAAAAAGAAATGTAAAGTTTTGAAAATTGATATAACAAAACTAATTACTAACCACACAATGCACTATATTAAATTACCAGCTCGAGAAAAGGCGTGCAAGAAGACGCTCCATGTCAGGAAGCCGAGACAAATCCTTACGAAACTGGATAGAAGCATCATGGCCAGCACCCTAAAAAGAATAATTATCAATAAAAGAAGACACTAAATGTCAACTTAGATTGAAGATTTATATATTTTTCTCTAGCGACTTGCAACCTATGGCACAGGCCAATACATAACAATAAAACTGCCTAATTTTCCACTATGAACAATATTCAAATTTCCTTTTTGTTACTTTGGTGAATCACTGTCTGAACAAATGGACAAGAAGGGGATCGATCCCTTGTATAGAGCTAGAGGACCCATATGGGCCAGAGATATAGATGGGCCTTAACACCCCCCGTCAAACTCAAGGGGGAAGATGATCTGAAACATTGAGTTTGAGTAAATGAAGTCGATGTTGAGCACGAGTATGTGCTTTAGTAAAGAAATCAGCCACTTGTAATTGAGATGGCACATATTGGAGAGCAATAGTGTTCTGATGGCAATGAGACCGAGTGAAATGAGCATCAACACCAATGTGCTTGCTGAGTTTATGTTTCACAGGATCGTGAGCAATCTGTATAGCTCCAGTATTATCACAGAGAATGGGTGTAGGAGCATCACAACTGACTCCAAAATCAGCAAGTAGCCATTTGAGCCAAACAATTTCGGAGGTAGTAGTAGCAAGTGCTCGAAGTTCAGCCTCTGTACTAGAACGAGAAACTGCCATTTGTTTGTTGGATTTCCATGTGATAGGAGAAGATCCAAGTAGAATGCAATATCCAGTGATAGACCGGCGATCCGTGGGATCACTTGCCCATGTGGCATCGGAATAAGCATAAAGCTGAAGAGGACTAGTACTATCATAAAACAACCTGTAATGTGATGTCCCCTTCAGATATCTCAAAATACGAAGAAGATGTCCAAAATGAACCGAAGTAGGAGCACTCACAAACTGACTAAAAATATGAACAACATGAGCAATATCAGGTTTGGTGACAGTAAGATAAACCAAACTGCCGATAATATGACGATAGCGAGATGGATCAGCAAGGGGTGCACCATCAATTGAGCGAAGCTGCAAATGAAGATCCATAGGCGTTGCAGCTGTGCGATTATCACTAATTCTAGACCGAACAAGCAGATCATGTATATATTTAGTCTGAGAAACATAATACCCCTTTGCTGTCTTGGAGACTTCAATTCCCAAGAAATAACTAAGAGATCCCAAATCGGACATTTGAAATTGTTCACTGAGTTGTTGTTTGACAGTAGAGATATGAGCTGCATCATCTCCTGTTATCAGCATATCATCAACATATAAGAGAAGCAAAGTACGTCCTTTGGGTGAAAGATGAATAAATAAGGCAGGATCATGATCACTAGGAGTGAAACCAGCAGCTTTTATGACAGAAGCAAAACGCTCAAACCAAGCACGCGGAGCTTGTTTTAGACCATATAGAGCATGACGCAGCCTGCACACATGACCAGGAGGAGTATCAACACCTGGAGGCGGGTGCATGTAGACTTCTTCATGTAGGTCACCATGAAGAAAAGCATTCTTGACATCCATCTGAGATATAGTCCAAGAATGAGCAGCAGCAACAACAATCATAGTACGAACAGTGGTCATGTGCGCCACAGGAGCAAAAGTCTCATCATAATCACGACCCTGAGTCTGTTGAAAACCTCGAGCAACAAGACGAGCTTTATATCTCTCAATAGAGCCATCTGATTTCCTTTTGATTTTAAAGACCCACTTGCTAGTAATGGGAACAGCATGTGAAGGTAAAGGAACAATTTCCCAAGTCTGTGTACGATCAAGAGCAGTAAGTTCTGCAGTCATAGCAGATTGCCATTCTGGAATAACAGAGGCTTCCTGATAAGTGGAGGGTTCATCAACAATAGCAGCCATACGAGGAAATCCAAATCTGTCAATAGGCTTCATAGTGATACGATCACGAAGATTATATCCATCAGTATCCTGTGGTTCATCAGAAATAACAGATGACTCATTATTGTTAGTAGTATCATCAATAGTAGGAGCATCAGGACTGGCCGAAGGGGGTGAGTCATTGGGAGGGTCTCTAAGTTGTTTGGAGCGACGGGTGTAGACATGAGTGATGGAAGGTTTGGATGAAAAAGGTAGTGGTGGTGAAGGGAAAGAGGATGTAGAAGTATGAGGTATGCCTAGGGATGAGGAGGCATCATAACGAGGAGGGGGAAGACACATAAAAGAAGTGGACTCAGTTGGAGCGAAGGAGGATTGTGTGACTGAATTGTAGAAGGGACGATTTTCATCAAAAGTCACATCTCGAGAAATGCGAATGCGGCGTGCGGAAGGATCATAGCAGCGATAGCCCTTATGCTCAGGACTATAGCCCAGAAAAACACACTCAACAGACTGAGCTGTTAATTTCGTACGCTCACGAGGAGAAAGCAGAACGTAACAAGTACAGTCAAAAACATGAAGATGATCATAACGAGGAGGGGTACCAAACAACACCTCACCGAGGGCTTTGCCAGATAGTTTAGATGATGGTTGCCTATTGATAAGATAGACAGCTGTAGAAATGGCTTCTCCCAAAAAATGAGAGGGAACAAAAGAAGCAATCAGAAGGGTACGACCAGTCTCAATGAGATGACGGTGCTTCCTTTCGGCAACACTATTCTGAGCATGAGCTCCTGGGCATGAGAGCTGGGCACGAGTACCCTCAGAGGATAGAAATTGACGAAATTTGTCAGATAAATATTCACCACCAGAATCAGATCGAAAAACTTTAATATATGTAGAGAACTGAGTATGAACCATGCGAGCAAACGATTGATAAATAAAATACAACTCAGAACGGTGTTTCATAAAATAGATCCATGTGTAGCGAGAATGATCATCAATAAAAATAACATAATATTTATGATGACCAAGAGTAGCAAAAGGTGCGGGCCCCCATACATCAGAATGAACAAGATCAAAAGGCTTCTCCGAATGAGAAGAACTAGACATATATGGTAGTTGTATTTGTTTGCCAAGTTTGCAACCTTTACATGTAAAGCCAGAATCAATAGATGTAGAACTTAAATGACCCTCCTTCACTAGGCTAGAAAGTCTAGACCCACACAAATGACAAAGACGATGGTGCCATTTGGCAAAGGATGAAGGGGTCGATGACGAAATGGAAGAGGCTCGACCAGCAGAAGGCAAACGTAGAGTGTCCAAAATATAGAGGCTAGAGGAACCCTTACGGCGACGGCCAGTCCCAATCACTTCCCCTGTTCGACGATCCTGAACAAAACAAGATGAGTCATCAAAACCAACAAAACAATTTTGATCTGTGACTTGACCAACAGAAAAAAGATTTATAGACAGTGTTGGCACATATGAAACATTAGATACTGAAAAATGAGATGTGCAAAGGGAGCCCTTATGCAAAATAGGACAAGAAGTACCATCAGCCGTCTGAATGGTAGAACCATCATTGACTGGATGACAATCAGTCAACAGAGAATGATTTGATGTCACATGAATAGAGGCACCAGAATCCAACGCCCAAGATACTCTAGAATCATCAATATGAGAGGCAGCAGCAATAGCAATAGTGCCTCGAGGAGGTGCAGCAGATCCGCGACCACGAACAGCCTTGCGAGCACGAAATTCAGTCAACTTTTCAAGATGCTTGGTGAAACAGTGCTCGAAACGATGATTTTTCTTGCCACAATGATCACAAGGCTTGGTGTCCGAAGAACCACCTGTAGCAGCAGAAGTCCTGTGTGAAGCTGCAAGAACAGTATAAAGTGATGGGGTTGAACTAGCAGCAGCAGACAGGGACCGAAGACGAGTTTCTTCAACAATCAAAGCCGACAAAGCCTCAGCAATGGATGGAGTAGTGGCCTTATTCAGCAGCTGAACACGCACAGGCTCAAACTCAGAGCGCAATCCCATGACAAACTGATACATGAGAAACTTTTCAATGAACTTGTTCTTGTTTTCACAACTCACACAATCTGCAGCAGAAGAGAGAACCATAGAGAGTACTGGTCCCATAAGGCGCTCAAAAGAGATGTAGTACTCATCAACAGACAGATCACCCTGCTGAAGACCACGAAGACCTTGCATGAGAGTATGTAAATGAGCACTAGTATCCTGAACATAGCGCTGCTGTAAATAATCCCACATCTCTTTAGCGGTCTTATGATTTTTCAGACTCATGATTAGAGATGGATTCATACTAGTAACAATGGCACTCATCACTCGGCCATCATCAATGTACCATGACTTCACTGCTGCAGCACCTGAACCATCTTTTGATGCATCAACAGGTGGGTTTTCAACCAAATGAGCAGCAAGACCATAGCCTCTTAGAACAGTCTTCACAGAGAAGGCCCACTCACGATAGTTGTGACCTTCAAGCTTCAGAGGAATGGTAATAGCAGATGGTTGTGCCATGTTGAGCAAATGGTGCCAACAACCAGAGAGCAGTAGGAGTAACAATTGAGAACCAGAGAGCTGCAGCAAGCAGAGAAAACCAACACAGCAGCTGACAGACCGGAACGGTCGACGAAGACGGCGACGAAGACGCGCGGCGGCCGACTGGAACAGGCGATGAAGAGGACGAGCGGGCCGGGACGAGCGACTGAGACGGGCGTGCGCGCCGCTCGACGGCGACCGGATCGGGGTGGGTTAAAAAATTTTCAACCCTAACCCTAGGCTCGATACCATGTTACTTTGGTGAATCACTGTCTGAACAAATGGACAGGAAGGGGATCGATCCCTTGTATAGAGCTAGAGGACCCATATGGGCCAGAGATATAGATGGGCCTTAACACTTTTGTTCTCATATATGACTCAGATAACTGACTTAGTCCCAGGTTATTTGAAAGCCACAAGACAAAGTAACAGAAGGAATCAATGTATTCAGAAAAATAAGTATGCTCCAATTATATTTCGATTAAAAGAAAAGGTCAAATTGAAAAAAGAAATATGGAATATCTAGGATTAAACAGTTTATGAATCATTTCAGAAATTAGCAGAAAAGTTGCAGGAAATACAAAAAACTGAAAGAATCACAACAACAGTTGCTGAAGTAATAAGACAAGTGCTTTTGATCACATCCATAATAGAGTTGTCATTCTATAGTAGAATCATTTGAGACAAATGAACAATAATAAGCATCCATAACAAAGAAAATTAAAAACCATAAAACACAAACCCTGAAAGTAGTGATAGCATTTTGACGCTGTAGTATTGCACTGCGATCATACAATGGTCTTGCAATCCATCGTTTAAGCAACCTCTTTCCAAATCCAGTAACACAATGATTCAATTGTCCATATAGAGTCCTGCAAAGAATATGCATAAGTATGTTGACACAGATTTCTCAAGAAAACAGAACAGTTAGAATCAGGCATTACCCTGACAGACCACCAGTTCTCATATTTTCTAAAATATCAAGATTTTCCAGCGCTGCTGCATCGAGTATCATATGCTTCCCAGCATTGTTGGTGAGACCCGAGCACGCAAGGGACTCAAATTCAGCACATGGAAATATTTTCTCATCCAGAAGGGTTTGCCTTAAATAAAATAAAGAACCACCAAGAGCAGAAAGTGCATATGCTTTATCACCTGCTCCAATTAGCTCGTTTAATAAGTTTGGAAGACAGCCTACCCTCTTTTGTGCATCATCAAGAGCACTCAGTTTATTTGATGAGTTGTAGTACTGATATATCTCGTGGATGGTCCTTTCTGCATCCCAGAATTCCATGGATGGAAGCAACTCGTTTATTAAAGGGCACCTCGTGTTATTCTTTAATGCTTTCTCAGTTTCTGGACTCAGCATTTTGGCTGGCTTGATGATTTCCACAGGCCTCATTTCAGACAAAATTGAACATAACCCATGGCGCTCAGGACCATCTTCAAACTGAAAAGATAAAACAAACACGTATAAGAGGCTGTGCAACTCACAATTTTCCTGTTGGAACATTTGTCTAGTTTCTTTGTACAGTCCCAACAAAGAAAAAGCCTTCGGATCCAAGAACCAACCTGTCCTACAATAAATTTGCTTGTAGAAACATCAACTAAGCAAACACCAATGGTGCATGCCTCTTGATTCTGCGTTGGACAAACATGATAACTTTCAGTAATAGACAGGAGATATGACAGATCTGGGTTTATAAGCAGGGATTCTCCCTCTGTCAGAGTTCCTTTTGTGACCACTGCACATATTTCACGCCTCACAACCTTCAGAGTAAAGAATATCGAACACTGTCAGTTTTCTGGCACATCAAGAGAACTTCTGAAATTACAGAATAAACCATACAGGAAAAGAACATTGCTATAAAATTTGTAACCTGAATCACTGTTGAATTTAATAAATCACATCTGCATATTGTCAACATTATGGGATCTAAACGAACCTTGTCTTTTATACCCGTCTCCTTACGTCGAAGTTCAAGCTGATCTGGTGTTTCAGTCTGCTCCACAACCAGAACTCGATAACCCTGCCATGCAATATTACCTATTACCAAAATGCAATAGTTTGATATTAAAGCAGGCAAAAAAAAAAATATTAACCTTCTTAGCTAATTTCTCCAAATTCAATGATAAATTCTTCTCTGGGAATCCACAGTGAGGTTGTTCACCCTAAAATAACATGATTAAAAACAGTGACATTTTGGTAATACGAGAAAAAGGCTGCCTGGATTACTATGTAATAGTAGCAGAAAGAATAAGCATAAGCTTTAGGAGAAGTTCTTGCCTTCATGTACTGAAGATCAAGCTCCTTTGCCCCAACATGTGCATCCATCTCAAATAGCTCGTAGAATTTACCCATCTATTTCAATTTCAAATTGTAGTTACTAAAAAGATAGGCATCATTAAGGTGCCCAGACAACTGGAGTAAAAGTATAAAATTACCTTAAAGAATAAAACCTTATCCATGTGTTGTGCTTTGAATTCCCACCATTGCCTCTGTTTATGAAGACTAACAGTTAGCATAAAGTTCAGATTGCACAACAGAAAATAAGGTGTACACTTCATGTGGACTTAAATACCTGTCCACCTGTCAAGCTTTTCAAAAAGTGGGAAGGCAAGTAAAGGGTTCTTGGATCGTAGTCAGGGCTTCCAATACACCTGCCTTTTGCATCTTTGCGCCCTCTACATTGGCAAAGATTGTAAAAAGTAAGAAAACGAAAAAGGATAAGAATAGCATGTATGTGCCTGCTATGATTTTTGAGAAAAGATGGGATGAAAAAGGAAACACGTTTCATTAGATAAATGAAAACAATGATAAGGTAATATTCAACAGAGGTAAAAATTAACACAGCTTTAGGGGTGATTAAAGTGGGTTACAGAAAACCATTTGGGTGGACGAGTTAACAACAGGAAGGTCAGGTACATTGACACCAGCATCGTGGATGAAGAGCACACTTCTTCAAAAATGAAAATCATACTTTTTCAAGTAAGTTATGTAAAGAAAGACTAACACTATGAGCACTATTTAACAAATCAGATTAATAATGAGCAGCACTCCTTCCTTTTAAGGTATAAAACAGAAAAAAGACTAGTTCCAACCACCAATAAATTCTGAACATTGTATTATGTCACTAGGCTATTAAAATTGTTTGATTTAACATTATGAGAAAAAAAGAGAGCATTCTAGCATTTAAAAGGCACTCACTCTCCAAGGAATTTGAATTTTTCCGCATCCCGTTGCCCAAAGCGCTCAGCCACCTCTCCAGTAAGAGCCATGGTTGCCTTCTCTACAGTTTGCTCCCCTGTGACAGCAACAATCAAAATCAGAAACAGAACATAAACTCAACCTTATCAATAGTTTTGATAAAACTACTCACTCAGGCTACTGCTCACTGGCAGTTCTAATTCAAATTTCCCATTGGCATTAACTGCCTCAAAGCTGAAATTTTTAGCAACACCCAATGAAGCCACACATACATTTTTCCTCTTCTTTGAAACTGCTGATCCAGACGCTGATGCCAAACCAGAACCCGGTGTCGACCGAGCTGAACTGGACATCGGCACGGAGGTCCTTGTCTTTCCCTTCCGTGACCGCACCGCAACAACCTCTTCATCATCATCATCTTCGTCGTCCAGCTCCACCTCCTCAGAATCATCCTCAACGGCAGTGTCCTTCTTCCAGTCCTCGTCTTCGGTGGAATCCCCAGCACCATCGTCTTCATCCTCCATCACCACAGCCGCGGATTTTGCCTCTGACGTATCCGTCGTCCTTCGGAGACGCCGCAGCTTCCTTGTCGACTGCGAAGGCGGGGTGGAATACTCTCCGGCGGCCCACTCGAACTTCTCCTTCCCGAGGTCGACCTGCTCCTCGTCGCCGTCGTCGTACTTGACGCGGTGCTTACGGGAGCCCGCGTCGTAGGACTCGACCCTCCCGCCGTACCACGCGTCGTCCAGCGGCCAGAACACCCGCAGCCGCCTCCCCACCACCTCGGCCGCCAGCGCAGGCGCAGCCACAGCAACCGCGGCCGCGGCATCCTGCCCCGCCCTCTTCCCCTTCTTCCCCTTCTTCTCTTCCTTCGGCGGCGGCGATGGCGGCTTGAGAGGGGAAGGGGACGCCACGACGGGCTTGGGCCTCCGGCTCGCACTAGGGTTCAGCGGAGACGGCGACCGCTTGGAAGCCCCGTGGTTGGGGCCGGGGGAGGGGGAGGGGGAGGGTGACGGGGAAGAGGAGAAGAAGGCGGTGATCTGAGCCTGCTTCCGCACGAGCGGCGAGCGGCCGTTGCTGGCGCGGCGCGAAGCCATTGCAGAGGGAAGCGGAAGGAATGATCGCTGGTGTTTTTTTCCTCTCCCCCGAGTCCGAGGGTTTAGGGCTTTGGCTGGGGAATGACTCGCGGGAGGGGATTAGTAGGAAGGCGGGGGCGCGGGGGAAATGGCGCGGAGAAGTGGCGGGAAACGGAGGAAGGGGGAGGGGAGGCGGGAGGGGGGAGGGAGGGTGACACGTCAGCGGGTACCGGAGCACGGCGAGGCCGCGGCGGCGGAACCTGGGGGAATGGAGCGAAGGGGGTCGTCCAAGGGCACTGACATGTGGGTTCGGTTGGCGAGTGTCACGTTCAGCTGTCCGTTTTCTGTGTAGAATTTCTTTTTTTTTTTTGCTGTGAAAAACTTTTCTGAAGGTAATGTAAGCATATTTAAATGTTTCCACTACTTTAAAGTTACCCAACTAATAAAGCATGGTACTATCTTTTTTTAGTGTGAAGGTTACCGCAAGCAAAAAAAAATATATATATAGACATGGGGTGATTGATCAACTGTACTATGCAAGTAAATCAACCGCATTGTACCTTATCAAAATCACCACCTGTTGGCATGAATCAAGTTTCACATGCACCCACAGGCCACAGCTGCGTAGTTTGGCACCGGAGAGGTTAGGGACCTTGGGGTCTGGCTGCGCGGCGAGCTAGGCTGGGTCGCCGCCGAGGAGGGAAAGCCCCAGCGAGGGCGCCGCGCCGCGGCAGCCGTGATTTGTGGGGGGAGCCGGCGTTGAGCCGTTGACGCGTCGTGGACCTGCGCCTCCATCGGGACATCTGACGGCCAGCAGGCACCCGCCCCAACCGACGGAACATCGCAGCCGACCGTCTCCGCACTCCACCCCACGCACCAGCCCGCAGTGAAGGCGAAAGGTATGTGCGGGACCCGGCATCACCGGCACACCATCAGCCACTGGCGCCATTGCTCCCCCGCCTTCATGCAGCGACGGCCTACTGCCTATCCACACTCATCGGCTTCCTCGCAAAAGGAGTTTCTTTCTGCTTCCCCCTTTGTTTCCTCCCCTCCCCATCATCGCTTCCTTCTCGCTCGCTCCCGCTCAGCGCACTCGCCTGTTAGTAGGAGGGGGAGAGGCTAGCTAGTTCGGTCGAAGTGTGGGAGGCCATGAAGCGGTTTCGTGCTGATCGGCAGCGGGCCATGGGGGCGGCGGCGGAGGATGCTCTTCCGGAGGAGGACCTGGAGGACCCGACCCCGGACGTGCTGGAGCTGTTCAGGCACTACGACGCGCTCTACTTCCGCGGCGCGCTCGCGGCCGCGGACTTCGCCGTCAAGTGGGGCTCCTTGTCCAAGAGCAGGTAAGAGGGTTTTCTTGGCAGGCTCGCCCTTACCTCTTGGGTGTTGATTCGTCTGCTCTAACCT
>BCLG01000203.1:80125-96384 GCA_001602295.1 Zoysia matrella
CGCCCCCCTCTTGGCACTGCGGCCGCCCAACCCCTACGTCGCCCCTCCCTGTTCTCAAGCAGCTAGGCCGCCGCCGGCTCCTCCCCGTCCTCCTCCAGCAGGCTGGGGGCGCCGTCGCCCAACCCCAGCGCCGCCCCCATCTCATCCACCTCTCATCGCTGGGGCGAAGCCGCCGAATCCCACCACCGACCTCGCCTCCACCCCGCCGCCACACAACCGGCGAAGCTCGCCGCGACCTCGTCTTCTCTCAAGCAGGCACCAACGCCGCCATCTCGTCTCCACCCCGCCTCCACCGAGCCTCCACTCCGCCGACCACCTGACGCCGACCTCGCCGACAATAACGCCTCCACCCTGCCACCACTACGCCGTCCAAGCCCCCTGTCACCCGTCTTCACTCTGGCCGCCACCCCTGCCTCCACCCAATCTCCGCTCCGCCAGCCACCTCCTGTCGGTACCCTACCTCCACCCCACCTCTAGTCCGTCGACCAACCCCATCGCCAGCTCGACTCGCTAGCCCCGATCCATTTGGAGATGGCAGAAAAGGGCAACGGCGATCCAGATCCATGAGAGCGAGCCATTTCCAAGGCAAGCTTCACTCCTGATCCAGTTGATAAAGAATGGTCGAAGAGTGGAAAGTGGTGTACTGCATATCTTACTCCAGTTGAAGTTGGCGTTGATTTTGTTATTGATTTTTTTTCGAACACCCAGAAATATGGTGACAATGAGTTCATCTCCATTCTCACCTCTAGACCGGCCGCGAGAGCATAGGAGCGAGTGAGATGGCTTCGTGAACAATTTCCGCCATTACCATCATCGACAGAAATGGTATATTTTCTTTGATACAAAGCATGTATTTTCCTTGCATTACTACTACCTCGATTTTGAGTTTGTTTAATGCCTACATTTGCAAATTGGTGCTACTTCTAAAAACTACCTGGAGTCAAGAGGTCGGAAAGATGACGAGCTATTACAACTTTGTGGGATTAGCACATCTCGAGCCCAATCCATACATGGAGTAAGTTGCGTAGATGATCTCTCCCTGTCCTAGCACCACCGCCTTCTCGTCCTACTGAACCATCTTCCACAGGTTGGACGTTCATATCAGGAAGGCCTTCTCCATCCACACATTGACCGTCTCCATCATCAGCATCTTCAAGGAGGTGATTTAGTTGAAAGTGGCATGGCCAAAGGTAAGAACTGAGATGAAGAAATGAGTAGAAATAGTGTGTGAGAGAGAAATAGTCGATGGAAGTGAAGTAACCTTATTTATAGTGTCTGGTTCTGGCGGTATTTTAAAATTTTCATTTTAGTGGCCAGTGTCAGGAGTACTTACTACTCCAATCCTCTGTAATTGGCGCCAACTAGAAAATGTATTGGCGCCAGTAGGTGTGAACGTGCGGAAAATGTAACGTGCCAGTAGTGAACGCGCGGATGTGAATAGGTGTGAACGCAGTAAATGTTCTATGCATGCATATATGTGTCGTTGTACCTCCACCCAACTTGCTGCAGTGGAGTTAGTCTGGCCGGCAGGGGCAACAGGGTCACAAATATTTTACCTTGGTTTCTCTGCTTTTCGCTAAAACGCCCTATAATATGGGACGGAGGGAGTAAAATTTAGAGTCAAATATATAATTAGCTTGTTAACTTAGGTCACTGATGCAATTGTCTCTTTTAAAATTGATGTTACTATTGATTTTTTTCATATCTATTTTAATCATTTATTTTATTTAAAAATAGTTTAAATATGTCAAATTTTAAATAGTAATTAAAATAATTCTAATGATAAATCAAATTATAACAAAATATACTATATTTATCAAAAAAATTTAATAAGAAAAATAGTCAAAGTTGATATTAAAATTCAACGGCGACATCAATTTAAAAACGAATGTAGTAAGTTGGTATGTACATTTGGTTAGAGGATAAGGATAGATGAGATTCTATCTATTTTTTTTACAGATTTATTCATATTAGTTATTTATTAGGTTTAATGTGACAGTATAAAATAAAATCAACACATTTTCGGTTCACATTGTGTCAATCTGAGTGTAACATGAAAGCATAACTTTGTTCATTTACAGAATAAAATTGATTCATGTTAGAAAATTATATATGTTCATAATATGAAGGGTTACATATCATTTAACACTATTAGAGAAACTCTAATAGTGATCTAAACTAAGTACCTCAACACTAATTTGAAGATGAAAAAAAGCACTCAATATGTATCTACACCAACTATCTAAATTTACTTATTCTCATCTTCACAAAATCCAGTACTCATATTTAGCAATAGTTTATGTTAACATATCCTTTGAAAACTGTCCTACCCCATTTTTGTGATAACCCGTGAATACCGTAGCAATTCCTAGATCAGTAGTTGATACGCATATACATCATGGATATATAGCATATACCATTAATATTACATATATTATTCCCAAATAGAGTCTTACAAACCAGCCTTAGCTTACAAGCCAACGAGGTGTGCTAGACAACCTCGGTTAGTCATTACATAAAAGAGAAAGATAAGAAGCAAAACCCGCAGACAATCTTGCACGTAGAACGAGCTCTACTCATCGTCATCGAGACCAACACCATCTTCTTCTTCATCTGGACAGAAGCAGCAAGGGTGAGTACAAACGTGCTCAGTAAGTCCTAACTCTATACTTAGCTGTATTCATAGATAATAAGTCAACATGTGGAGGCTATGGTGTTCTTTTAACAAAAGCAGCATATCTGTGCAGGCAATACTACAGAAGGGTTTTCAAACAAGAAAGAAGAGTGTTTCTATTCTATCAGCATTTTAGAGGCTAAACTTGGAGAAGAAGTCATCCTTCTCGTCAGTTCCTAAATTTTAACTGGAAGAGCCTCCACTATCCCAACTAGACACTTTCCAAAAATACGGACACCTACACCCACTCACATCATCAAGAAAATGATCAACACTAATCAAAGTGAGTCCAACCTGTAGTGTGTCAATACCGTGACAACGGCCATTTCGGATGGATTATACACTCTGCAGAGGTTGTACAGGCTATGCTCCTCTTGATCAATAGAGTTGTATAACGTTCACTCCAACGCACGATAAGGTATCCACAAAGTCCATCTCAAGATACTAACAGGGGTAATCGCTCAGGGTTTTCAGGCCACCGATGACGCGATAGCACATTCTCATAGCTAGACCGTGGGTTTAGAACATCCACGTCTACTCTCTGGACCTCACACATGAACGGGTAATTATAGAAACCAGGGTCTATACCGGTGGACAGTACGATCCTATGGCGCGAGCTATTATTGTAATCGAAAATGCTACAACCACCTCATCAGCCGCTGCCTAAACACACGAGGCGTCATTCCACTTTCGCGGAGTGCCAAAAGTAGCACGTGGGTGATGTGGACTAGTGCGCGTGGTCAGTGTGGCCGGACTCCGTGCGGTGGCGTCCGGCGACGTGAAGGAGGCGACTGCGTGAGGCGACGCTTAGTGCGGGGCTCTGTCGAGGGAGGAGCAGCCGTGACAACGTGTTAGGTGTGCGTGGAGAGTGGTGGCGAAGCCGTGGCTCCGGTCGGACCGGCATTCCGGTGACCGGTGGTGAGGAATTGCCTCGTGGCAAGCTCGCCGAAGTTAGAGGGGAAAAATGAATTTGACGGCGCGTGGAGGCGGGACTAGCCTGAGCACGGTGGTGGGAGCGCGGTGGAGGTCGAGAGTGAGCCGGAGGATCCATTTATAGGCGGCAAGGTGGTCGGGTAAGCCTGGTGCGGTGGTGACCGGTGAACCGGATAGGTGTAGCCTCAATTACTGAGCATGGGCGCGGGCTCTCCTATGTGGTGACGGGGTGTGACATCCGGTTCGGCACAATGAATGACGCGCGGAGGCAGGCAGCATGGGCGGAGCTCAAGGTCGGTTTGTCTTCGTCGAGCGACGGCGACGTGACGGGGAGCCGATGACATTGAGCTTGGGCGCGAAGCGACGAGACGAGGGTTCTGTGCAGAATGGGGGAGAGCATGACGTCCGGCTTAGGGTGTGTTAGGCGTGCCCATGTGCGGCGGGGCGGAGCGGCGCGAGGGCCGCGCCCTAGAACGCGGCGGCGCGACGGTGGCCTGGGAAAGAAGACCCCCCCCCCCCTTGGGCCAGGGGGGCCGTGCGCGCGTGCCAGGCTGAAGTGGAGGCGGGGCTGGTGGGTTGGGCAGAGAAAGAAACGGTGGCCCGTGCACAGTGGACTTAGCAAATAATTGGAAAGCAAAACAAAATCTCCAATTCGAATAAAATTCAAATAAATTCTAGTGAATAGGAAAAAGGAAATTCAACTCAAGCACTTGTCAAATTTCAAAATTTTAATTCTCTGAAATTTTTCCGTTTTGGGATGTACTCATTAGGTGAGGTTTTTCTTTAAATGAAATAAAAGGGAGGTGTATAAAAAAAAATCGCAAAAAGAGTTAATCCTTTTCTGGTTCAAATTTTGAGGGTATCACAAAAACTTTCTTTGCATAATTAATTTTTACCTATGTGAATATAGTGATGTGACGTATTTAATATTTTGCCTATGTCAATATTAATACCTGCTGGAGTTAGGAACTTTTTTGACTACTTATATTGATTTAGCTACTACCTAAAAGTGAGTTTAGGACTCAAATTTTAGATCACTATTGAAGTTGCTTAGTAGCTTGAACTAAAGAAAGAGCCAAAAAGAATGAAAATTGAATTTGATTTTGATAAAGAAGTTCAAAATAAAAAGAGTCAAAGAAGAAAGCAGTAATTTTTTTAATTCAAATGAAGAGTTATCTCTAGAGTATACGGAGTGTACCGGTTAACAGAGGGGGCAACAGTGCATTCTTCACAAAGTCGTAAATCGCCGAGCTCTTTCACTGTAACGACTTTGCCATGCCCGTGACACTTTCAACAAAAACAACTCATCGCTCGAGGAAGCTTGAAAAATTACGATGACAGTTCTTTTTCTTCCCCCTCTTCAGTGTTAAGGTTCTCTTTAAACATAAAAATTTCACAAGAATTATAAAGTAATTTTATAAGAATCGGTTCAATGTTATGAAAAAAATATAAATTAGAAAAAAATCCGTGTTTGATATCCGCACTAATCTTAAAGTGATGTGGACCTTTTTAAATTTAGGACAGCCTATTACTGCTGATGGACCTAATCCTAGAACTTATCGCGAAATGTCTCGCGCGCATCACGCTCCGCATGTGGTTGTTTGCGTTGTTATCACTGGGCCACCATGACTTAATACTGGGCCAGGATTTTGACAGCCCATGTAGGCCATCAGCCCACCATCAACAACTCTCTAGGTGCACACGCTGAAAAATTAGCACCGGCAACCAAAGTTTATAGAGAGAGACTTCATATTGTTTCTGCAACTTGTTTCAAAACTTTGTCAAATTAATCCTATGCACTTTCCGCGAGCTACTTTTAAACGTTGAGCACTATCGCGTTGATACAGCCTAAGATCTGGTTTCTTGTTGATTATGCTGAGAGATTAGCACTAATAGCTGTCAAGAGGAGGTTCAGAAAGCAAATCTTTTGTTGCAAGGTCACAGATCTTTGTTCTTAGTAGGTCTATGATCCTCATCAAATCCATTTGATGTTGCACTTATGCTATCAGTTCAGAAGCTTTAACTGGCAGTTCCATTTGCCGGTGCACCGACCTGCTGATTGCTAGTTCTGAAAAAGAAAAGGGCATGCGTCAATCGGCTACAGCTCATCCACACTGTTTCTGCACATACTGAACTTTTTGTATTTTTTGGCATATTTGTTAGAGGTTTACTAAACAATGGGTATATGAGAGGCTGGGGCTTTTGTATTCTTGTCCATAGCTAAAAGGCACAAGGTTTTATTTTCTCCAAGTTGCATAAGGTGCAGAGAACTAGGCTCGGCCGGAAACAAAATTGCTCTCCTCTTTGGCTCCCTTTTTCTGCTCCTTTTCGCCTTTTGTTATGTTCTGTTTAAACAATATTTCTGATCATAAACCTTTGTTTCAGAATCTATGGTGGAAGTGCTGCTGGGACAGAATACAGAATAAAGCCATCACGAATGAGGGTTGTTTGAGGAATTGACCAGTCCAGGCATACTATAATGTGTGATGATACTCTAATCTATTGAGCCTGGAATGTTGCTGTCTTAGCCTTGCGTTAATAAACATTCGGTGTGATTACATGCTATGATGCTGTCCTTGAGTGTTGTTTCAGTCTTGGAATTTGTAATACGGATCCAGTGTGTACAATCTTTTTTATTCAAACATCCAATAAATTTCAAACCTTTAAAGGTTATCTAAACTGCATGTGATTCTCCAGGCCTACCACTTAGTCATTATCTATAAATATTTTTATCCACCCGCGGTGGTAATGTTGTACTCAATCTGGAAAATTGTAAGCAGATCTCAGGATAAACAAGGAGAAAATAAATTATCCTCGTCTGTGAGAGGTGAGGAGAATAAATGATAAAGTTTGATGAGACACGAATCAGTGAGTGTTTGGGAGGGGTCATCGATTCACTAAAATGGCAATTACTGAGAAACTAAGGAAGAAATATATAGTTGTAACAGTATGAGTTTTGTCGATTATATGCTTCTTTACAGGCCAGTCCTTTATCACTCTTTTATTTGGACTGATGATCTCTGCCAATATTATAATAAATTATGTCCATGTATGGCTGAAATTAATATTGCCAGTTCAGAAATCTCTATCTCAAGCAATGGTTTAAGTGGCTTCTACAAGTGATGCGCCACAACCTTTTTGCAGTGGGAGGATACACTGACCGCTTTCAGTTGTAACTAAAACAACAATAAAGAGCACAAGAGCCGTTCATTTGGCATTTCGGTTCGCGGTTAAAGTCCCTCCAACTTATTTCACGTCACTTTTCTTTTCTCTATCTCTACTCTATCTTTATCTTTTTTTTATTTACGTACACACGATAAAATATCCTCAACAAAAATGAGTTAGACTAGGTGTAAAAAAAATGCACCCAAAATTGTTTTTTTTTTACGAATCTAATAAATGAGTTCTTTTGTATCTCTCAAATTTTATACCCACACGAACCAATGTTAGTTAACAAACCACAACTATCCGAAATAAATATACGAGATCCAAAGAAAAGTTATTGAAAAACAAAAAATATATTTTAATATTAATATATTATTTTTAAGTTAATATTTTTCTTTAGACCGTAGCATTAGCACGGAACTAATTTTTTTTCTTAGACATTCTCGAAAGGATGTTCAGTTCTTCTTTTAAACCTTCTTGATCATATATATGGTCTTTCTTGCAGCTAGTAGTATATTTTACAGGAAGGACTATATGTATTGATATATTTGCAATAAAATAATGTTGGGCTGGAAAACATGTACTCCCGCCAGTGTTGTGCTAATGTGCTTTGATCTAACGACAAAGTAGCAAGATGATTTTCCTTTGCTAGATTTATGAGATGAATATTAAAAAAACTCCAAGATTAATTGATCTTCTTAACGATATTTGCCCCATTTTTCATGGGAACATGCTTGAGCAATTGAAGTGTGTATTTGTTTGTACACTCGGTCTCTAAACCTGATTCAAAGCTACAAGTGAGGTTAAGGGCATTCTCAATATTTGTTGCACCTGTGGAGCCCATTATAATGTAGTCTATTGTTGTCAACTACACAATATTTAAGCCATCTCTAAGACTAAAATATTCATTAAAGCTATCCACCACCTATAATTCTTTCATAGAAATCATTTAGAGGTAGTATATTTTAATGTTTGTGGCTAGGCAATAGCACTATGGATAGATTTTTGTTATTTCTTAATCTTTGTCTACTTCCAAAATATATGTATATAGATATATACGTTGTGGATGCCTTAAGGGGCTGCTTGTTTGAACCTTTTGATCTTTTAGAAAAGTTGACTGTTGCCTTTAAAAAAGATTGCCGAAATTTGGATGTTGGTTTTGTAACATACATTTAGCTTCTTTGTATACTAAAAGTTAGAAAAGGAATTCTAGATGAGCTTTTTATTGTTTATTTCATTTTCTTAAAAGATATTTTTGTAATGTTCTAATGTTGAGCTTTTAAAAATCGTATTTGTTTTAGCTTCTTTATTTTCATTTTTTTCAATAGGAAAAGTCAGGTGAAAGGATGAAACAAATATGGTCTATGTTGTCATAGACTGTTTTACATGATTTAAAAATAAAAATTTGTAAGACCCTGCTTAAAATTAGCGTGCCAAAAACTGGCAACGCATGTTTGTGCAACTATCATTGGCAAATATTTGATGACAGAGGCAAGTGCCAAAACAATTCACCAAGTTATGGTAGAAAATAAAACGCCTGCCAATACAATAAATACTTACCAAAAAACAAGAGCATAGTGCTAGCTATGGTTGATGTGCTGTCCTCGGTAGAGACGGAGTATATATATAGGGATGCCCAAGAACGAGAGAGAACCTGCATTTGTGCGGGCTGGAAGCAGGTCGACTACCAAATCATTCCTCTTCTTCTTCGATTCAATGGCGGCGCTCGTGACTCTCATGATCGTCTTTTCACCTCTCGCGGTGCTGCTCCTGAGGGCCGTGTGGGTGGCCCTGTCCTACTACTGGCTGACGCCAATGCGAATCCGTCGGGTCATGGCCCGGCAGGGCGTGCACGGTCCCTCGCCGCGGCCGCTCATCGGCAACCTCCGCGACGTCTCGGCCCTCGTGGCGCAGGCCACCGCCGACGACATGCCGTCCCTGAGCCACGACATCGTCGGCCGGCTCATGCCCCACTACGTGCTCTGGTCCCGGATATACGGTGAGATGATAATGAAATGAATAGCCCAGATACCAGAGCGCCGCCGCATTGCGCTTGACTGACGAAGTTGAAAATCCTTTGACGCGTGCGTTGCAGGGAAGCTGTTCGTGTACTGGTACGGGAGCGAGCCGCGGCTGTGCCTGACGGACACGGCGATGATCAAGGAGTTCCTGTCGTCCAAGTACGCGGCGCACGCCACCGGCAAGTCGTGGCTGCAGCGGCAGGGGACCAGGCACTTCATCGGCCGCGGCCTGCTCATGGCCAACGGCGCCAGCTGGTCGCACCAGCGCCACGTCGTCGCGCCGGCGTTCATGGCCGACAAGCTCAAGGTGCCCGCGCGCGTCATCCGCCACCATTGTCGTTGTTTGATCCTCTCCAAGACAGATTGCTTACCTCGCCGGAAACGCGTTGCAGGGGCGCGTGGGACACATGGTGGAGTGCACGAAGCAGACGATCCAGGCGCTGCGGGAGGCGACGTCGGTGGCGGCGCGGCGCAGCGAGGTGGAGATCGGCGCGTACATGACCCGGCTCACGGGCGACATCATCTCGCGCACCGAGTTCGACACGAGCTACGAGACCGGCAAGCGCATCTTCCACCTGCTCGAGGACCTGCAGCGCCTCACCGCGCGCTCCAGCCGCTACCTCTGGATCCCCGGCAGCCAGTGAGTCATACTTTCCCCTTTCTCACCTCACCTTCCGCCCGCCGGCCGCCGCGTCCTGTGGGGTAGTAACGCACACGCTCGCTCACTCACCTGTTACTTCTGACTCTGTTTGTCTCTACCGCTGGTCCTGTCTTGCGCCATCACATGCGCGCTGGTCGAACCTGGTCGAGCTAATCCAGGAATTAGGCAGGCTAATCCTTTGTTCTTGCTACTTAGGAGTAACAATGATCATTAAGTCAATATAAACAATGAATTATTTATTTCCGTAGATGCCCAGTTAGTTTTCTGCTCCGGCACTGCTTTGCAGCGTTCGATGTCTTTGAATTGGGTTCTTCGTCAGACCGTCAGCATCGTTTCCGTACGCATGTCGGTAAACAAGTGAACCTGCACACTGGTGCTAACGTACGCAAGTGTTTCGTGTCTGGACTCGTCGTGCAGGTACTTCCCGAGCAAATACAGGCGGGAGATCAGGCGGCTGAACGGCGAGCTGGAGGTCGTGCTGACGGAGTCGATCCGCCGGAGCCGGGAGATCGCCGACGAGGGCAGGACCACGTCGGCCTACGGCCGGGGACTCTTGGCCATCCTGCTGGCCGAGATGGAGAAGCAGAAGACGGCGGACGGCCAGTTCAGCTACGACGCGCAGATGGTGGTCGACGAGTGCAAGACGTTCTTCTTCGCCGGGCACGAGACGTCGGCGCTGCTGCTCACCTGGACGCTCATGCTGCTCGCCACGCACCCGGAGTGGCAGGACAGGGCGCGCGCCGAGGTGACCCGGGTCTGCGGCGACGAACCGCCGTCCGCCGACCACCTCTCCAAGCTCACCGTGGTACGCTTTCTTTTAAAATGCAGAGAAATGAGCGCGTTCCTAAAACAAGCACAACCATTCTATTGCTGACTTTGTTCTCTACGTGCATGCGCGCAGCTGCACATGATTATCCACGAGACGCTGCGCATGTACCCGCCGGCGACGCTGCTGCCGCGGATGGTATTCGAGGACATCCGGCTCGGCGGCGGCCTCCACCTGCCGCGCGGCCTGTCGGTGTGGATCCCGGTGCTGGCCATCCACCACGACGAGTCCGTCTGGGGCCCCGACGCGCACGAGTTCCGCCCGGAGCGGTTCGCGGCGGGGCGGCGCCCGGCGTTCCTGCCGTTCGCGTCGGGCCCGCGCAACTGCGTCGGCCAGGCGTACGCGCTCGTCGAGGCCAAGGTCGTGCTGACCATGCTTCTCACACACTTCCAGTTCACCATCTCCGACGACTACCGCCACGCGCCGGTCAATGTGCTGACCCTCCGCCCCAAGCACGGCGTGCCCGTCCACCTCCGGCCACTGCGGCCATGAACCCATGACCCGCCCGCCATTTAGCTAGTTCAGCGCACGCCTCCCCTACTACTCGGGGTGCTGCAGCTGAAGAGAAAGCTTGAGGTTTTGCGCTCTGTTTTGCCCCTGCAGATGCTGTCACCAAGACCGGACCTGGCTGTGGGTCACTGGTCATTTAAATTGATAATTAGAGTTGAAGTTTTGTAATGAGCTAGAGAACAAATAATTAGTGACCGATTACATGAGTAGCTCATGGGATCATGGAGCAGTGTCAGGACCAGCAGGTGGTAAGAACAATGGTAGAATAATGAACGTGACAAAAATGCTGGTTAGGAGCTCAAACTTGAGCAGAACAGTTGCTAAATAAACTAGCCAAAACACATCAGCTGTTAGTAAAATAAAATATAAACAGGCTTAAACAAAGTTAGCAACCAACAAGGAGCAAACAAAGTTCTGGCTGCTGAAGAGTAGCGTGTGGGATGACAATTATAGGGGCGCGCATTGCTTATCTGCCAGCAGAACTGTCAGAGCACACATGTTATTTGTTTTCCTTCGTTCTTTTGTTTTGGGAATGTACGCATGGTATTTTCTAATTGAGCTCGGTTGCTTACTCTTGCACTCACTGATCTGCAACCCACCCAAACTGTGTCATCTTCAACCTCCAGCTTGTGCAGTGATCTGCAGAAGGCCGGGGTTCCTTCCTGTTTTTGGGAGTACCGCTACCAAAATCATATGAAATTCGTCACTCCACAATGCCAATAACATCCGTAGATGTTTGAGCGGCACCAGTAAAGTTGCACTGCTCCGGCGCTTCTGCTCGCCCAACTAAACAACCTCTTGGATGATCAGAAGGTCAAGGGGGCTAAACCCCTTCCCCAAAACGCAGATCCGTCGCGACGCAAGCAAGCGAGCGCGCGCCGCACGTGTGCCACCCTGCGCGATCGCGAAGCGCCACACGCATCGCATGCGCCTGTCCGTCCGCCGCCGCCGCCACTCGTTCTCTCGTCGTGCGATGCCCCGGGCCACTCGAGCGCACACTGCAAAGCGGCCTAAACAAAGAACGCATCCATTGATTTCGACTAGAAGCTGCGGCGGCATTACCAGCTAGCTAGTGCTGTGCGCCATTTAATTAACATATCGGCAGAGAGACGACCGGCAGAGAGACTTATCTCACTACTACCAGCTAACTACGGGTTAACTAAATCAACCTCGATCCCGGCCCCCCGGATGGTTCTGCTTTACTAGTCTCACACTCATCAGCTAGCTAGCTGTGCAGCATTTACGTTAGCTAGACTGACGAGCCTTTAGTTTGTGCAAAGTGGGCGATCTTTAGCTGATCAGTAGTAGTTTACCACTCCACTCGCCACCGAAATATATAATTTGCTATTCTAGATATCAGCATTCTTTTTTCTAGATACCTACATTGGCATGTCAAAGAAAATAGTGGTTTAGCCACTAATTATAGTTGATATCTTTTTTTGTGAAATATATGGTACAATTGCAGATACTCATATACACAAAGTTGCCATATTCACCTTGCTGTTCGTGGAGACATTGCCTACCACTGAAAGGAATAATTAGCCATAAATACGACACTCCTATTAAATGTGAGATTTCGAAGTGAGTGGGCTGGTTCCACCGGAAGGAACATTACCTAGTTAGGCCTCGTTTGCAGTTGATATGGTTTTTGAATCATAAAAAATGCAGTTTAATATGGTTTCTCTGTTCTTGTTGTCACTAGAATTGTACCTAGTGAAAATAAAACAAAAATTTAAAGTGATATAAACATCACAAGAAAATTCTCTACCCAATAAACATCCGGGTATGTTTGACTATAAAGTAAGCATCTTTGAGTGACATTGTGCACCATATAGTGGTTATATATATTATGTATATACAAACTGAACACTCATTCCTCTTTGCACAATGCAACCATCTAAAGGCGTCGTTGCGGTTAGTTAAGGGGTCCAGCACCATGGCTGTGAGCCTGCGGTTTTTGCTGGTATAGCTTTGTCTGATGCGACAGGCGGACGCCGGTGGCTTCACACACTTTGACACGCTGTGATTTGGCGCCAAGTGCTCAACTTGCACATACAAATCTTTGTTTGCCGTGAGAGCTACAGGAGCTGAGATTTTGTTTAATTAGCATGCACTAGCTAGCTAGGGCTCAAAGTGGTGCGGGAGTCTAGCTTTAATGTCAACTTAACTTTGTGGGTAATGCGGAATCATTGTGCCACTTAATTTATAGTAATCTTAACTTGGGCGATTCAAGCAAGGTGATCAAAAGGCTGTTTTAGGAAATATGTGGGTATGGACATAGTTTAACAAGGTCGATTCCCCGGCGTAATTGCACGGCACTATTCAGTATTCCCTCCGTTCTATAACTATTGTCATTATGATAGTAACTTTAACTTACTTTTAAATTACAATTCTTGTCAACAACAGCAACTTAAGACTGATGAGAGTATGTGATTAATCCCAGTCTGGAAGATATTAGCTAGGTGTGGATAAGTGCCATGATGGCTAATTAGTAAGACTATTTAGCTGTAAACTATTTTGACATGATAGTGAGGAGAGTTAATCCATGAACAACACAAAAAGACTATACTGCTACGCAATAAGCTACCATGATTGGGTTCAGTTAGTGGGCTTCAATCCTTTTGAGGAGCTGAGGAGTGAACCAATCGTTCACCTACACTTCGACTTATTGGGGGGTTTGTTTGGTTTGATGCCTGCCACTACCCAAAAAAAAATGTTTTTTTGTCACCAATCTATTTGATCACTATATGTGCAAAATTATTTACTATAACTATTTTGTCACTAAAAAACTTTGATCGTATTTTGGTCACTAAAACCTGTCACTAAAAGTATATAGTAACTAATTAGATATGTTGGTCGCTAAAACATATAACAACTAGGGAACCCTTAATAACTAAATATATTTATTAACCAATGAGCATACATCTTGTTCACTAAAAATGTATGTCAACAATAAAAAACTAAATTTTGGTCACTATTTGTCAATTTTTAATGACCAAATTTTTTGTCACTAAAACTTGGTGATTAAAGACTCATTTTCTCATAGTGTGTGCCAAGATCATCAAAGACTGCCCTATCAACTTGCAACATTATATTGATTATCTTTTTTTGTAGAGGTACAACCTATTAGATATGTAATAATAAATCATTATAATTTGATTTCTCTGGGATGATGCATTGTTTTTCCTATAATATTTTTTAAAATATCCCATCACTGATCCGAATCTTTATATATTAAACGCCATGCGTTCTCTTAACCCTCGTTGCGCCACATCACCTTAAAAAATATTAACCATCGAATTAAAATCTAACGGTAGATATTAAGAAGAATGAAAAAATTATTTCCCTGGTCAACGTAGAAACATGCTTCTACTCGGCGAGAGCAGACATGAACTGCTATGCCATCGCCTTAGCTTTTTTAGGTCTACACGCTATCCTGTCACAGTTAATTTTCACTTATTCAATAACATAAAATAAATATCATATATTTTCTTATATTTTTATTTATTTAAAATATAATTTATAATTTTACGCATTTCAAAAACATAAATTATGACGGTGTCTTCCACTGAACAGGAAAAGTACCAGAAACATTTTAAAACATCATTCGCTATAGACCACAACGGTCTAATTATTAATCTTTATGCAAGCTTTTCTCGCAGTTGAAGCATATTCAGCACTATAATCTGATCCCATTTAGGTCACGACCAGAAAATCTGCGCGGTAAATGCTACATTTTTCGTGTATGTTTATTCCAAAAGATATAAGAGAAGTTCTTATAAATTTATTCTACTTCTATGTCCTTGCAAGTATATGCTACAATTAAAGACATTTATATATTATAAAAATATATATTTAGCTAAATTAAATTGTTTTATCTCTTAAAAATGCTCCTTTATTACTATGGGAACTAAGATTCAATTTTTTACCCGCTTACAACTCTGGTAAAAAAAATAGTAGCTTTGAACGCAATGTTTTAATCAAACATTGCCAATATAAATTAGAAATAATTTTAAATTTATTAAGTTGCAAAATTAGAAATAATTTGTTTTAAAAATACTTTTTTAAAAGCGTACCAATGCTATTTTTTATTAAATATTTTATAGATAACAAGAGTCACACTAATGCTTTGAAAATCAAGTCGATAACTTCTTTTTAAAACTAAAATATATGTTTATGAAACTTTGTCATCCACAACTATACTTCTATTTGTTAAATAATAAATTTAAAATATACTACTTTAACTATAGGTGCACGACAAAAACATACACGAAAAGCGTGTCAATTGCCGCGCAGATTTTATAAGTCATTTCTAATAGTGTATTCACTGGACTAAGGGTCATATGATTTTAACTTTTGCGAACATTTTCCTCAACATGTTTTCACGTTCAATACACTCCTCATCAGCGGAAATGAAAAATAGTGCTTAACTTTGCACACTTTATGTACTTTATTCTCTTACTGAACTATTACCTCTGTTTCAAAATATAAGCATTTTTAGGTTTAAATAAGATCAATTTTTTTAACTTTTACTAATAATATTTAGAAAATTAAATAATTTTTAATATAAAAATATACTTTTTATGAAAATGTATTTTATAATGAGTCCAAAAAATATAATTTTTATATGATAAAATATTATTAATGTTATATTATTAATGGTCAAAGTGATAAAAGTTTGATTTTGACTAAATATAAAAATACTTATATTTTAGAATATCACATAAATCGGCGCATATACTTAGTCTAGCATCAGTATCTTCTCGTTTTGTTTCTTGAAGTACCTAGTGCTGCTGCATCATAGTATTAGGTTATTTCAGAAGCTTTGGCGTACACAATTAACTGAAACAAGAGGCTGATAGCCGCTGATTACAAAAAGGCAAGGGGAAAACCAAATTCCAACGCAGATAAGCAACTCCGTTGATAGACATATCAAATCACTCGCACAGGATCTTTCGAAAAAAAATCACTCGCACAGGGCTAGACACCAATAGATTCCTTTGTTGCAGTAGTTTTGATAGACATATCGTTACACGCACAGAGGGCAAGACACCAACAGATTCCTGGGTTGCAATGGACAGCAAGTGTGATACCCTCAAAAATTTGAGCCGGAAAGAATAAATTCTTTTTGCAATTTTTCTCTTTATACACCATTCTTTTATTTTATTTAAAAAAAACCTCATATAATGAGTAAATCCAAAAAAGGAAAAATTTCAAATTTAAAAGTTTGAATCTTGACAAGTGCTTGAGTTGAAGTTTCTTTTTCGGATTTATTAAAATTTATTCACATCTGTTTGAATTTATTCGAATTGAAGTTTTGTTTTGCTTTCAAATTTAAAAGCCAAAACTTCTCTACTTGGGCGGCTGTACTTTGGCCCAACTTCACACAGCCGACCCACCTCCACTACAGCCGGGCCGCGCGCTCCTGGCCCACCCGGCACGCGCATGGCCCACCTGGCCCAAGTGGGC
>BCLG01000203.1:96430-108609 GCA_001602295.1 Zoysia matrella
TACATAGGCACGCTTGGCACACCCCAAGCCGAACGTCATGCTCTCCCCCATCCCGCACAAGACCCTCGTCGCGTTGCTTCACGCCCGGGCCCAACGTCACCAGCTCCGCGTCGTTTCGCCGTCACTAGACGGAGACAAGCCGACGTCGAGCTAAGCCCATGCTGCCTGCCTCTGCGCGTCATTCACAGTGCCAAGCTGGGCGTCACACCTCGTCACCACACAGGAGAGCCGCACCCATGCTCAGTAATTGCCGCCACCAACCCACCTTGACCGGTCACCGCTACGCCTCGTTTCACCGGCCACCTCACCGCCTATAAAAAGGCACCTCGGTGTCCTTACACTCTCACCGAGCTCTCGCCACCGCCAATAGGTCAAGCTGTCACCTCCTCTCGTCCAATTTTGAGCTTTCCTCTCCAACCCCGGCCGCTGCCGTGTCCACCAAATTCCTCGCCTCTGACCATTACTCCATCGGTTCGGCCACGCCTACACAACCCCCAGCCTACCACCAACACACACGGCACCTCGGTTCAGCCCCTCCGGCTCTACTGGAGCCCGACGCCGAGCGCCACCGCACCTTCCTGCATGAGCGCGCCACCGGCGGCCACTGCACACCCGCCGGCCTAACGGCACCCACACGCACTTAACACCCCACTTGCTCTAGCTCTCAAGACTAACCAAGTAAGCCTCGGACATGACTAGCGCAAGCTAGGCCAACAACGCCGCCACGGCCAACTTCGGTGGTCCGTTCCGGCCACTCAGATCAGTCGCGGACACCGGGGACCACCCCATGTGGTCGGACGCCACGCTGCAAGTTTGGGTAGCCCACCGGTGCGGCCATCGACCAGCGCCGGTTGAGCTCCGGCGGTCGCCGTCACGTCGCTGCCACCGAGCGCGCCGTGCGCCCTAGGCACGCATGTGTCGCGCCCACGTGGCCGTAGGCCGTCTTGCCTTTCAGGCCAGGCAGCGCTGGGCCACTCCGGCCAAAGGCGCTCCGACCCAGTGAACCGTGGCAGCCCAAAGCGAGGCGCACTGGCCGCCTGGCCTACGGGCCGAAAAGTCAGGCTGGCCACGCGCACGCCCGCGCTAGCAGGTGGCAGCCACACACCACCCACGCCGACTGACCCGTGGGCCAGTGGCCCATTTGCCGGCCACACAGCTAAAAATGCTACGGCCACCCACACCAGTGCACGCACTAATATATTCTTACGCTATTTTAAGCCCAAATAAATTTTCAAAAATTTCCAAAAAAATCCACACTTTTCAAGTACACCCCAACACATTAAAAACCCACTTAGCAAAGCCTTTTTTGCCACCACAAATTCCACATTAGCCCCCCAATTTTTAAAAAAATTACAAAAGACCCTCACATCTTGTTTTTATCACTATTTTCACATATCACCTCCATTCATCGAGGATTTCGCACCGTTAGAATCGTAAACCCGAGCTCCACTTTTTAAAGCCACCCAACGCTCCGAGACTTTCTATTAATTTGGTGTTTATTTAATCTTTGTTTTATGTTCTTTTTAGTATAAATTTATTTTATTATTTTCTTGTGTGGACAACGAGGCGCTCGAAGACGAAGAAGCCGACGACTCGATGAATATCCCGAGGATGCCTTCAAAGGCAAGTCCTGATTTCTTGATCATTTTGCTCCTAGATTTTTGCTACACACCTATAAGACTCGTATGCTTGCATGATTATAGTATATATGTTCAAAACGTAGTGCAGTTATGAACCAACTTCGTAGTTACGTATTTATATTAATGTCAGTTACTTGCTCTCATTAAGTATAAATACCACTTTACACCGAGTTGTCGATCGAACCTTGTTAACCATAGAACTCACGTCATTAAATATTGTAATGACTGAAAAGCTGTCATGAATTATAATGCTTAGAGACACTCATGCGAGGCCATGCTTCACCACACTATATACTCATTATTTATCAAAATAGGTTAAACTGAGTTTCGTGGCGTGAGTTAAATAAAGAGGGTTTGAATGATAGTGCAAACTGGTGCTAGGTGATGAGAAGGGATATTATTTTTAATCGTGGGGTGGGCTCCTAGTGCTACTTGTTGTGCTGGGTGTTAGGCTTCAGACTGATCCACCTATCATGAACAAGCGCCGTCCTTTCCATATAAAGATCGGTTCATTAGACCTCAATGTAGTGATTTCGTGCAACCACAGAACCTATCTGGTTAGGACTCACTCCACCTCTTTGGTTATCCACAATGACCCCTAAAGGTGGTCAAAAGACATAAGTCACAGGAGCAGACGTGAGATACTCACGGTCCGGTCATCAATTGCAGCAATAGCCCACGCCATAGAATCGTACTGCTCACCGGTATAGCCCTCTGGTTTCTATAATTACCCGTTCATGTGTGAGGTCCAGAGAGTAGATGTGGATGTCCTAAACTCACGGTCTGGCTACGAGAATATGCTATCGCGTCATCGGTGGCTTAAAAAACCTCGAGCGATGCCCCTGTTAGTATCTTGAGGTGGACTTTGTGGATATCTTAGCGTGCGCTGGAGTGAACGTTATGCGACTCTGTTAATCAAAAGGAGCATAGCCTGTGGATACAGTGTATAACCTCTGCAGAGTGTATAATCCATTCGGAATTGCCGTTGTCACGGTATTAACACACTACAGTTTGTGCTCATTTTGATTAGTCTTGATTATCTCTTTGATGATGTGAGTGGGTGTAGGTGACCGTGTTTTTGAAAAGTGTCTGGTTAGGATAGTGGAGGCACTTCTAATAAAAATTTAGAAACTGACAGAAAGAGTGACTTTTTCTCCAGGTCCAACCTCTAAAATACTGATAAAATAGGAACACTTATCTTCCTGTTTTGAAAACCCTTATGTAGTGTTGCCTACATAAAATATGTTGCATTTGCTAAAAGAACACCATAGCCTCCCCTTGTTGTTTTATTATGCATAAATACAGCTAAGTACAGAGTTAAGACTTGCTCAGTACGTTTGTGCTTGCCCTTGCCACTACTATTTAGATGAAGAAGAAGATGGTGCTGGTCTCGATGGCGACGAGTAGAGCTCGTTCTGCGCACAAAATTGTCTGTGATTTTTGGCTTCTTGTCTTTCTCTTTTATGTAATTTACATAACTGTCTGAGGTGGCCTAGCACATCTCATTGACTTGTAAGCTAAGACTTGCTTATAAAACTCTATTTGAGATAATATATGTAATATTAATGATATGTGCTGTGTATTTATAATATATGTGTGTATTAACTATTGATCCAGAGGTAGGTACGACAGCAAGTGTCTATATGCTCTGTTTGAACTGAAGCCTCGAGTGCTTAGGCAGCTAGCTTGTGGGGCTCTATCTTGACCGAGAACAAAGGTGAGACTCTTGACCTCCCCGTCCAGATAGGTATGCGACTTCGCACGGCATCATATCTTTCAGGCATACGTGATCGTCCTATCCGAATCCGTGAGCACCACCGCTCTCGTGCTTGTGCATGCCAATTGTAGAATCAATCAAACTGAATGTGGCGAGCAGCGTGTAACTACTTGTGATCCAATTGATCATGCATGCGGCCTGACTAGATGGGCAAAAAGTGCTATGTTTCAACCAAAAATTGATACCGATCAATTCTTGCAATCTTCTTCTTGCCGTTGCGCATGATCTTTTGGTCTTGCTCAGAGGGAGATATCTCGACTTTTCGGTGATCTCTCAGAGAGTCAGAGGTAGCTTTTTCCTCACTTGGTTGGCGCTCACTCAGTCCCCAAAGAAAGCTAACTAAAATTGGGTGATCAATCTGGGAAGACAGCCAGTTCTGACAAGATCTTCCAAAAAATGCGGCATCTGAGTCCAAAATAAAAGGATGGACAAGAACATGGAAAAAGGGAGCAGGCAAATACAGGAATGACTGAAGCCACTGTAATCTCTTTTGTAAATGCATACTAGTTACTAGTAGTAGCTATCTTATCAAATATAAGAAGGTTCGCGTCAAGACTATGCAGTAATGGTAGGTTCCGATGTGAAGCTAGGGCCAGGCTTTGCATGTAGTTTGGCCATGTCCACTCGCCAATGCCCTCAAGACTATATTCATCACCGGGTAACATGACTCAGAGGGCATTCCAATCCACTCTGAGAACAGGCTGGTTTTATAAATCATAGTAGTACATAGTCTCTACATTGTTAAATTATTGTCATTTGGACAACGATTCTTGTTCATTTGAGCAATAGTTGTTAGTACTTGGTAATAAGGTCAATGCATGATATGGTACATTTGTCAAAGATGTGGACATTACATACATGTCACTGAGGATTAGTTGAACAAACAAGTCGGATCACAAACAAACTATGATAACAAATGCAAGTGCAAGGACCCCCCACGTATGGACGTAGTCCACGGGGCACCACATAGGGACGAGGCCTGCGCTGTAGATCAATAGGGAGTTAGGCACAGGGGACAGATAGCACCCGCTTATTAGTGAGCAAGTACTGATCTTTGCGCAAAACACGCTTCTCTTAGTGTGGAGTATTTCACTAGATTATCTTAGCAGGTACTCCGACGTAACTCTAGTTCTTTCTCGAACTTTATGAGCACCATTAGCACTGCTTGTTGAGTACTCCGTACCAGTCAATTTGTGTCAGTATAATTCTCCATCCGTGTTTCTTCAGACAACGATCTGCATTTCTCAGCTAGTTACCCTAAAAAACGGGCTAGCTATAGCGTATATAGCACCATCGCGTACGGTAAATCCAACAACGGGATTCAAGATTCCAAATGACACCCGACGCGAGTACAAGATCGATTGGCGTCCGGTCCATAATCACCCCCTGAATGAGTAGCTCTTGACCAGAACGACCCGTTAACGCATTGACTTCCCCCCATGGAGCCAGACAAAACTACATGCTCTACGATTCTATCATCAGAGACTCCAAGTGACAACACATAACGCATTTGCATGGAGATGCAATCTCGATCGAGAAACAAGAAAGAGCGCCTGTCTTGTCGCTGCGATTTGATGTATCGAATCGATTTGTGGGACAGTAGGGTCGAATGTCGCGGCTGGACGCTTACGCGGCCAAGCGGAGACTCTGAGGTGCGCGGCAGCAGACAGCAGGTCTCTGCAACTGGGCGAGTAGTGGAGCGCCAACGACGGCGAGCCGGTGAACCGGCGCTCGACAGCGCGAAAGCGGAGTAGTCAAAAGGCAGACAGGAGAAGCTGTGCCGGCCACTGCTCGCGGCGTACCCGGCCTGGCGACGGGCGTACAGCGGAAGCAGCAGGGCGGCAGGTTGTTCGATCTTGAACTCGACGCCGCGGAGCGCTGCCGCCCGGCTGCACTGATGCGAAATAGTACGTACGTTCTGGAGCTGGTCATGCGCACCAACGGAGGAGACGACCGCAGTACGTGAGCACTAGTGCTTGCGGATGCAGGGACATCTGATCCAAAGAGGACAGATCATCATGTTCCCCTTGGGGTTAGCTTTCGTGTCACTTTTTTGCTGGTCTTTGCCACTTCAGTTAAGCAGTTAAGCTGCTCTTAACTAAAATGTCGTTGGGCAATGGCATTTGTATATTTTGGTCTCGGTTATTTGGACTTCGACGATTTAACACTCAACTCACATATCATCTAACGTGGCTGCTGATAATCTGACCGTGGCGTCAAATTATTAAGTTTCACGAAACGTTTCACAAATCATCAATTTTAATCTTTCTTGGACTGGTAAATATTTTGCCGGCATGCTGGCGTAGGGGTGTTACCACCGACTAATCTTCCATTTTGCACGGGGCACCGCTAGCGGGCCCCGTCTCCCTTGGGCTACGATCCTTGCGGCTTCGGCCTGCCCAACCCGAAAGTACCCGTTCGTGGGGATGACCGTGGGCGTGGGCCGTAATGAATGGACCCGTCATACTAAGATAAGGCCGCCGACGATGTGATAATAAAATATATTTTGGTCTTCAACTCGGAAGCCGTGTATAAAGTCCGCAAATTCGTGTACTGTACATGTCATATACTTCTCGATATTATACAAAAGAAGGGGAGCACGTACAGTACAGAGAAAGGTGAACTCTGGACCAGTTCGCGCGTGTCCACGCGGCACCGAATCTATAAAATTGACTCCAACTAGCACGAGGATTCACATCGATTCCGTGACATGTTGTGCACGCGCGCGCGCGCGTGAGCCGTCGTTCTTCTCTGTTGACTCTGGAAGCGGTCCAGACGATCGGGTCAGACGGAAACTGAAATTTCAGCACAGATATTATACGTACTGATTTCCGTGAGTTTCTGGTTGGTGTTTGACTGATTGCAAATGTGCATGCTCTATAACATGTGCTACACCACCGGTTACTTACTATTAATGAGCACTTAGAATACATTTTTTTGGGTTTATCGTTCAGTTTCTGGTTGGTGTATGTTGTTCTCTTGTTGCCGAGTCTTCTGAACCTGAACCCTGCTCCCTGGATAGGATAGCCAATGGCTCGCGTATCTGCTGGCCTATTGCAGGCCATTCCACGATATCAGTATCCACATCAGTGTTCCTACCACGCGATCGATGCATAAATCCACGATGGGAAGTTGAGAACTAAGATCTGATGACCATGAAAACGGAGGGAAAAAAAGGATAATCAACAGCCGCGTCATCTCGTCGACAAATGATCAGGCCTGTAAACTTTTCTGTATCCCTTTTCGATTTCTAAAGCCAATTGATCGACCAGCATTGTTGGTGTCTCTGACGCCAGAGATTAACAACCAAGACCGATCGAGCAGCCGCCGTTTCCGATGTGTTAAACACGTTGGCGCGCCCTCAAAAGCGAGGATTAACAAAACTGATCATGAGGGAAAATAATACACGCGATCAAACATTACCAACCATATCTTGTCAAAAGCGGTTGGTTTCGGTGTGCGCAGGGCGGCAGTCAGCCTTCAACGATCGATCGAGATAGTGGGCAGACCATCAGAGGCATCGACCCAAATAATTCTTTGCGTTGAATAGGACCCTTGCAGTTATCCACCTGCCCTGATGACGCATGATCTTACACACAGTTCTCTGAAAGACTGAAACAACCACTAATCCTAGTCATCAGTCACTCTTCGTCTCTCTCCTCTTTGTACCCAGCTGGTTACCTCACCTGTTAGGCGAGCAGACAGCAGCCGAAGGGGGAGGAGACTTCGTTGCCCGTTCGCGAAAACCACGCGACGCTGTCGGCTGCCCGATCGAGCAAGCGGGGATTATTACTTTCTGGTACTACTGCCAGTGATTAAGCGCGCCCGTGATGCGGTTAGGTGCGAGCTGTGTGCAGTCGTTCTTCGAGCCGAGCGTTAATTAACTAATCCCGACTTTGATTAAAGGGTTATCGATCGACTAATTGGGCTCACCAACTTCGATTGGCCTACCTGCCCTGCCTTAATCTACAGCTAATTAAGATTAGCGACTTGCAGGGGTCGATCATCATCACGGAGATGCGCGGATGATATCAGTCTGACGAGGGAACAGTGCTGGATCCGCATCTTTCAACGCTGGAGCAACGGGGCTATCTGGATAAGGGTGTTGCATTGTTCGTGACTGACTGATGACACGTAGCGGAGCTTTCAGAAATTTTCGAATTATCCGCCAGATTACATTACATAAGGCTTGATTAATAATTTGAATATACTGATGAAGCAGAATAATACAGTACCAGCTGTTTCTCGGGGCCAGAGGCCGCCATTCCTCGAGTTGACTAAATGCGGGGTTTTTGCTTCAGCTTGAAGATCACTCTTCCAATCATAACACTCTGCAGTGTTTCTGTTGACCTTCTACTGTCCATGTATGCTTGTACATTGAGTCTGTTGCACACCATCATGACGAGCCCGCTGAAACTAATGGTTCTCCCGGTTGGGCAGTAGGTTCGATATTGTGCGACCATACGCAGCTAGCTGGTACATTTTAGGACGCACGTAAGTGGGGTTCAGGCGCCCAACCATCGCCCTAAAGAGTGATCAAAATGTTGTTCAGCTGTTAAGCAAAGCGTAATTACCACAAATCGCAAGACTGGGACATGCCAGCGTCGAAGTCTTCGCGATCATTGTCCCGACAAAACCTGGAGCTTAATTATCTGCACAACTCCTGACGAATTGTGAACTAGCAAATGGCCGGCGCGCGCGCTGGAGTCTGACCTGACCTCACAACCTAGCCACTAAACTAACCACATATCACTAAAATCCAGACGCGATCCATGCAAAAACTCCAAGACCAGTCGGGCACTATTAGCTTCGCCATTTTTATAATCCTCGAAGGGCCCTTTGTTTAACGGGTTGATCGATAAGAACGCTGATGGCGATAGCAATTTGCCAGGAAACGGACGTGAAGGAGCTAGGCAGGGTTTGCTGGTCGTCGACATGGACGTACGGGGCATCACGGGCTGGTTAGCTAGCTTGCCCGTGAGTCCTGGGCCCCTGTCTGCCTCGTCATCAGGCTAAGCGCTCATCTAGCTAATCAACAATTATGTGCATCTTGGAAGCCACGACCAAATTTTATACTACATCTGCTGCGGCTAGAAGGCAGCCGTACGTACGTGTCTTATTAGCCATGAAAGAGCGTGGCGTACGAAGTGTATCACTTCTTCCATAATCTCACTTCGATGGTTTGTCTGCACACCATTAATTTAATCGAAAGAAACAAATTAGATACTAGAGATGATGTTGATTATTGTGACAAATTGTGAGCCACATAATTATGACATGATATGTCAATTCCGGTTCGGAAAATGCCATCAAAACTCTGAACATAACCTATTGCAGCCTAACTTTTATAACCAACCTACTGACAGGGAAGCAACGATGTTGTAAGCGCTGGCAAATGTTTCCGTTTTTTTTTTTTTTTAAATCCGGAAACGCATCAGCTTCAATTCCCTGGAAAAGCGGCAGAATGTCCATGAGATTACTTTGTTAATTGTACTATTTCACTGGCTCATAGAGGAGAAGCGAGATTATTTCATCTCCATTTCCCCCTAAATTAAACCTAACTCTTCACCATGCACTCCATCCATTTTCAAATTGTTACCGTCTGCATTGGACAACAACTTTGATTCATTTTTAAAATATATTTTTTTGCACCACCAATGATAATTTAAAAACGAAGGCTCTCACCCCAACATGCCAAAGTGTAATCCAAGTTGCAATATCTCTGCTAGTGCAGCATACCGGCAAGTCCCTGAAATCATGTGGCGTGCCACAAATCCGGCTTCCTTAGTTTATCCTTTATTTTCTTTGACTGTGCACCTGGCAATATGCTCTTTCTATGATTTTCGTTTTGCTAATGCGGATCACAATACGTGATCTTCATGATTATATATTTGTAGGACGAATGCCTATTGTAGTGGTCAGGTGCCCAATCCTAATCCTCATTCGGTATCCATATATATATTCATGATGGACTATTGTCAAAGCTTGTGAAAAGGTAAATTTGGTACCCCAAATGCTAAAAGCAAAAGGGCAAAAAATAAAACCAAACGATACGAGGATCCGATTTTTCAGTTGTGTACAGACGGGTCTAAGGCATAATCATTCAGTGCTCCATTATATATACGCACAACAACTACAACCTTTAGCTAGCACAGATCTAACTTGCCTGCAAAATTGTCCCGGACCTGGGACATTTTCCTACGCCGTGCTTGCATACAAAGAAACCTTGTGAGAGTTCAAACACAATTCAGTCTCTTGAATTACAAAAATAACATTTTTGTTGGAATAACGTGAACTTCAAAAATATTACTTGTTGCATGCTAATTTGCTCTGCACGCCTTCACATAGAAAAATGGCTGTATATAGTCATTCAATATGTTAGGTGAGGTTACTACATTAGACCCTACCCAAAGAGTAGGAAAAGTAGGTGAGGTTTGCAACAGGGTATTTAGAACTAATCTGCCTATGACTACATTGGTTTATGACAACTTGACATGGTCATGTTCTTAGACCATACGACCGGTCCGTATTTTGAGCCGTTGCGCATACCAAACGAGTTGCCATCAAAACGGTGAGCTGACTGAAATAAAAACGCGTTCATGCCGCATACATGTTCTTCCATCTTTCTGAGAACACACTTTTCGTGTTTACTCCCTAGTCAGAGTCTCGTGTCGTTTTGAACAGCAAAACTACAAATGTTTTTTGTACTCCTATATATATTTATGAACCCCTTTGAAATATGTTTAACTTTTTAAGAAAATAAATCAGCAAATTAATTCTCCATCTTCGAAAACATTACAAGCTTGTCCCGTGCTCAAAAAATTAGTGTACTAATAACTTATGCCTAAATTGACTATGAGCAGTCCATTCATAGCTGAATTTTCTAACATAATGCTCAATAGTTAATTAGTTTAGGGATGCTGTTAAGCACAAGTTGATGGCACTTACATTAGTAGTAGTAAAACATCATCTTCAGTCTTCGTCGTGCATGTTAACGGGTCAAGACCACCGTGTTATCCTTGCATAAAACCTGGAGAAAGAAATGGTCCGACCTAAAAACAAGTAGACCGTGTACACCCACGGCTGATCAGTGCACGTCACACGCTTGACTGCGCATCACGTTATGCACGGGAAAACCGGTGCAAAAAAGGATAAATTGCGTTACAAGATTTGACCCGCCGTGGCTATTTTGTTACTCTTTACTGCCAAAAAAAAAAAAGCGATCGCTTGTATATCACATCTTATTAGCTGGTAACATTTTGTTCTTAAGAAATCAATCGAAAAGTCAACACAAAAATATAATGCCTATTAATTCACACATTTTTACCTTGCGCGCAGTACTGTGTAGTTCAGAGATTTGATTCGGTTCAGCAATGGCTGGGCACCACAGCTTTCGCACGAAAATAAAAATGGCTGGGCACCACATGATTTTTATCTTTGAGCTGACCGATCTCAATTTGCCTTTGCAAAAGTCCACCACATTTTCAATACTCGGACATCATGTGTGGCATCGACTCCAACTAGGTGTACAGCCTCTCGTACTTATCTTTCGAGAATGTCCACTGTCAAGGAAATGTTATGTGCCAAGGCATCTCATCTATTTAAGCAAGAAGTAAACGGTTGGGATTGCTTGGAGCATTATTGTATCAACTATAGTGATAGCAATTTGCAGGTTCTGAAGCAAAAAATAATTGTGTAGTGGGGCTTTGATCTTGGCTTTTGATATTCCCTCTCCATTACTATTACTATCTTGCATGTCTAGAAAGTGAAAAATTTACAAAAGTTTAATATGACCCTAGAGTAATATTTGAAAAATCCTAACTACTTAACTATGCTAAATCTTTTTTAAAAAACCTAGACTTGACGAGTTATTGAAAACATGTTGTTGTGAATTTTGCCAGGAGTTCAAAGGACCCTTTGCTTGAAAGAGGCTCACGAGATATGCATATTTGCATATAGTTGTAGTTGTGGTAAGAATGTCATCCACCATACAGCAGAGAAGTCTCAACTCACGTATCGTGATGGGGTTGATTAGCAAGAAGACGATAGTAAACGGAGTGGTATAGCGAGAATGAAGTAGAGTGACAACGAAAAGCCACATAAAAGAAAATCAGATTGGATTTGGGGACAATTTATATTGGTCTAATCAAGACCATGATGTCGAGAATGTTTTGATTAAACCAATTGCTTATTTAGATTTATTATATAAATATTTCTCTTTCAAAATAAAATATAGAAAGTTTTTGTTTTACGAATAAATTGAAACTGTTATCTTGTTTGTGTATGTCGACAAAAATTAAGCATTTTGGAGATTTGGTGATACCAAACACGCAGTTCAAAGGCTCCAAGCCCACGGGACAACCTTTATAACCTCGCCTCTGTTTCTCTCACTCCTCCGACCTCACGTACGTTAAGCCAGGCCTTGAGGCCTCCAAGTTCTTTGTAAGTTACAGCCGCATGCGCGCGCGCCCACCTCCAACGGAACCCATCCTGATCGCGGCGTATAGCTAGCCATGGGCAACGCTCTCGCCGGCAGGAAGCGTGTGGCCAAGGTGATGACGGTGGACGGCGCCACGTTCCGGTACAAGATCCCCGCCACGGCGGGCGCCGCGCTGCGCGGCCACCCGGGGCACCACCTCCTGGAGTCCGAGGAGGTGCGCCGTCTCGGCGTGCTCGCGCGCCCGCTGGACCGCGACGCGGCGCTGAAGCCCGGGAAGCTCTACTTCCTCGTCCAGATCCCCCGCGGCCGCTCGGGCTTCGGC
>BCLG01000203.1:109549-119863 GCA_001602295.1 Zoysia matrella
GCCGTGCCCGGTGTCGCGTGTGCGCGGCGCGAAGGCGGCCGAACCTTCCAACTGCTAGCTTAGCTCCACGGATCATTGGATGCGTGGTAGAAACCGGAACACGACGCTGCAGGACAGCGAACGTGAACTCATGTACAGTGCAGCGGCGTCTCGGCCACACCTGTGCTAACCTGTAGGCTGCTACCGAATGTGGGTGGTACCGGTCGTAAGCATACGGTACGCTCCAAATCACACGGTACGTTACGTGCCTGGCACTACTCCGGCCAGCCACTTGATACGTAGGGGTGGCTAAATTATGGAGCTGGTTAACTGAACCTTTGTTCGGGCCTTCCTGACTCGCTAATTACTGTCTGCTCCAACTTGAGCAGACATTCCAAAAAGTGATAAAAAGTCACGGAAAAGTGAGTTTGGGTTTGGTAACTTGGTTTTGGGAGTAGGTACTGGTCACGGTGTCCGAGCTGGTAGAATACTACAACTGCGGCTGTCTTCGCTTAACAAACCCAGCACAGGACCGACTCCCGCTGATTAGCTGAACTCTAGCTTCGCAACCGGCTCCACGTCACGCGAGACGGCGTGCCCTCGCGCAAGATTCCGGGGTTCGTTAGACTAACCACGAGGGCTGTACCACGGGCGAGGCGACCGAGACGGCTCGTGTCCTGCCGGGAGTGGTGGGGAGCTGTTCACGATCGGCGAAGGGTTGACCTTAGGAGTAGTTGTTAGCAAGCGATTTAGTCCTTGAATCAAAAAATCTTCCCGTGGAAGCGTAGTGTGATCAAAGAACCTTGGGGTGGAATACTATACCAGTCCTCCCTCCGTCCATTTTTCGTACACGTATTAGACTCTTGCGCATTGACTTAAGAAAGAAGCGGTTGAGTTTAACTCTACCACCACGCGTCACTTACTAATCACCATGGTAATTTCTGTCACACGTAAATCTGTGTTGAAAGTCGCGGTGACCTATTAACCAACCATCTCTGACTCTTGCATGCACCGAGCTATCGCACCTTCTTGATTCACGGTCTACATTTTGGAGTAGAAGTAACTTTTTGTCTAGGTCAACAGTCACGCACGACAAAGAGCTCAATCAAAATGCGCCCAACAAATATAGAAAAAACCTTTGATGCAATATGCCCATGAATGATAGACGGAGGGAGTATTACAAATTTTTTTTTATACCTCATGTCACGGCCAAAGCATCTTAGTGAAGGAGTGCAGGTGAAGAAGACTGTGCGGCATCGAGGACAGCTCACTGAAGCAGTAGGTCGTAGCAACATAGTCCTTTTATACTTAATTCAAGTCATTTTGAATTTTGCTTTAAACAAAAAATTAAAGTCAAAGTTATGATTTGAAGATCGTGTCGTTTAAAATGATTTAAATTGTGAGTACGAAGGAGTATGGATGACGATTGATTAGTCTGCTTGTTGAGCTTGATCTAACCAAGCTTGAAACAAAACCGTCATCAGTCCTTGTAGCGTTTATTTTTACCACCTTTCCTCACGTCCAAGTCGTTGTTAGTCCGGACAGAGGACAATCAGACTATCAAACGTAACTGTGCTTCCTCCGATCCCTGTCGTGGCAGTACTCCCTGTAGCACAAAAACAGAGCGAGCAGCATCTGTTCAAGCGAGAAAAGAAAGCGAGGAGCTCATCCCCATCCCTCCACATGCTTTTACACTGCACCGTCCACTGATCTTTTGCACATTTTCTGTTTGCGAGATACTGAGACACAGACACAGCAGTCCGACTGATTGTTCTCGTCTCTTTTTGATGCAGAAACGGACAAGGTTCGTGACGGCTCCGGACGAGATCATCGGATGACGAAGCGGGAACGAGAGATGTGTTATATGTTTCCTCTTTCTTTGTCTCCTTTTTGTCCGTCGGTGTCATCAGCGAGAACGGAATTGCTGGGGTTCAGAACGCGAGAAGCCGCCTGCATACACATGGTTTCCTATCTATCTCCCCTTGCTCTCTGTTTCATGGTAGTATAGGTAAAAGCAGCAGCAGTTCACAATTAGGGAAAAAAAAAAAGAGAGGGAAAAATGTAGCTAAAAACGGTTAGCAATATCGTGCTGTACTGTCCTGGTGTGTGATTGGCTTGAGCAGTATGTATGATGAGAGAAAGTATATTTGTATATACATATATGTGTGATACTCTATCCTCGATGACTTGCTGGGTTGCTGCCGTCGTCCTTTCCGGTGCGGTTTATCCTGTCCTGTCCTACGCAGCATCACATGCCTCCGTTTTGACCGGGGGATGAGTTTGTGGCGACGAGCGACGTTGACGTGCACGAACGAACCGCCGCGACGATGACGACGTCGCGCGTGCATGTGAAAGCGCCCAACTTTTGAGGGCGCAGCCACCGCGAGGACGGTTCCGCCTGTCGCTTCTCTGGCGCCGTTTTGCGCCGTCGCCTTCGCCGACTCTGCTTTTTTATCCTCATCTCTCTGGACGCAACTGCTCAGGCTCCGTCGCCAAAAAAAAAAAAAAGGTCAGGCTCAACGGCGGCTGCGTCGGAGTCGGCACAGGGCGGCTTCAAGAAATTCCCGACGCAGCCACCGCGAGGAGGCTCCGCCTGTCGCTTCTCCGGCGCCGTTTTGCGCCGTCGCCTTCGCCGACTCTGCTTTTTGATCCTCATCTCTGTGGACGCAACTGCTCAGGCTCCGTCGCAAAAAAAAAAAAAAAAAAAAAAAAAAGTCAGGCTCAACGGCGGCTGCGTCGGAGTCGGCACAGGGCGGCTTCAACAAATTCCCGAGAGGAAGGTGGAAACGGAGTGCTGGGCGCCGGTAAGCGAGGCCATCAACGGCTTGTGCGGCCCAGGACAGTAGAAAAAATTGGAACGGCTGCAAAGAGCCCGTCATCTTTCTTTTTGCGCGAGCGGAGGCCCGTCACCTTTCGGGCCAGGCCAGCAAATTGATCAATATGCACGACGGCCTGGTGCTGATGGGGGAGAGTGTGCTGATGATGCTGTCCGTGCCCTCTGCTAGATCTGCCCACCCCGCTCATGAATATCAAGCTGCATTTTCCACTGTTTTCAGGTCATGCCTGGAATCTCATCTTCCCTGTTCCTGTCCCACAAATCGTAAGCATCGACCATTGTTTTACTCGGCTACTCGCCCAATAAGCAACAGTTTTCGGACAGGAGCCAAATACGATTCCAGCCTGTAGGAATCTGAGCCAGCATGTTTGGACTAAAATACTGCAAGTGCCATTTTTTACTAGCTTTTAAGCGCATACGAAACGCAAAATCATCCGCCTGCATTATCCTAGGTTCCAAGCTCAGACGCTGAACTTTCTAGGAAGCAGCTGGCATCGAAGTTGCAGCGAGCGAGCCGGAAGTACGGCCCAGCACCGGAGGTTGACGATGACCAACGTAGTTTACTCACTACATCTATCGTTTCTTTTTTCCTATCAATAGATCGATGGATCGCGCCCTTAGCGCCGGCTAAGGCACGTACGCCGCGACGACCGACGAACATGCAGCTGCCAGAGTCAGAGAAGGTTTCGCGCATGTGCCCACGATTCGCCTCACCGCCGACGGGTGCCGTGCGACTGCGAGTGCGAGAGGCGCGATTCAGTGTACCCGCGGCACCTCCCCGATGGCGACCGGGTGCTTGCTGGTTGCGCGTGCATCCGGTGCTTTCGGTGGTAACAAATCATGACGAGGCACGAGAACTGTGCGTTGGTGCATTGCTTCTGTTCTGCTGCGTGATGATCCGTCACCAAATTCTTGCAAGTCATCTCCACCATGCAATGGCTGCAAGCAAACGCTGCCAATAGAATAAGCTACCCCTTCCACGGTAGATCCAGGGGAAACCATGCGTATCCGTCCTACGTACGCTCCGTAGCTTTCGACCGAGATCCTCGTACGCACGGAGCGGTCCAGAGGTAACCCAAATCACGCACGCCTGAACCGTCGAACCGAATGCCCCCGGGCCGGCTTGATGAATCCGCCGCGAGAGAAGGTGGGAATGAACGTGAATGCACGCGACGACGTACGTAGGAGTACGCCAGGATCGGAGGAGAGACCCCGTCTCCAAGGGATTAATTCAGATCCTCGGATTCTGCCGAGAAAGCTCGCCGCATTCACTACGGGCGCACGCAAAGGCGATCCACGGGAGTGATCGACCGCGACGTACGGGACGACACCGACGTACCCGTACGGGCCACCGCGCGCCGTCGTTACTGCGACTGTCTGCGACCAAGGCAGCACCCTATGCTCGGAGTAAGGATCGAATTGTCTAAGTAATTTAACTATTTAAAAGCAAAATCAAAAATCATATTTGATCTTAAGATCCTATTTTAACTGAAATCAGTTGTTCTAAATTTTTGTGCCTTTTTCTCTGCTTTTTAGGGCTGAGAACACTCTTTTCTATCTTAACAGTGTAGAGTTGATTGGCTTTCCTGAGCAACTCGACTTTTGGAAGTAAATTCTTTCTCCTCAGAAGGCTCTGCGCTTTTTTTTATACCACTGCTATTCAAAGGGGTGCACCTTGAATTATTCTTCATACCTCCAATCAAAGCATTGAGTGTTTATTAATGTGGTGGCTTAACTAACAGCTGAGCTGTTAAGCTTTTTTTGCACTAAATTAGTTCAGCTAACTGTTTTAGTTGTGACCACCATTCACATTGAAATAGTTTAGTTGTTGATCACTTTTATACTAAACCGCTTTGAAATAATTTAGTTGTTGATCACATTTACAGCTAACATTCTTCCCTTTGATCATCAGATAAACCTTAATAAGCACATCTTTCAATAAAATGACATACCAAAACAAAAAAATTACAACAATGAATTCAGCATATCATAGAACCCAGTTACTATAGTATATCACTTCTAAGAGCTCCAAAACTTTATTCATTAAACTTTGGTCATTATATATGAATTCACTTCTTCGATAGATGGTATATCAAATCAATAAATTACAGTAGTCAATTAAATACTACAGAACTAATTGAACATGTTTCCCATTTCATCTCAAAGTAAACCCTTTTATAGTGAGGAGAGTATGCTTCATATATCCCTTTATTCTAGGATCAAAGGCTTTTCGACTAATTTTATACCGGTAACATGTTCTTTGAACACATTGTGTGGTAAGCCTTTAGTGAGCGGATCCATCAACATCTTCTTTGTACTTATATATTCAAGTCTCATCGTTTGATCCTGGATTCTATCTTTCACAACATGATACTTGATGTCAATGTGTTTGACAGCACTACTTGACTTGTTGTTACTCGCACAGAGTACTGCGGGTTGATTATCGCAGTATATGGTGAGTGGCTTAGAAATTCTATCAACCACTCGCAATCTCGGGATGAAATTCTTTAGCCATACAGCCTTCTCCGTTGCCTCATAGCATGCCACAAATTCAGCCTGCATTGTAGATGGTGCAGTGACACTTTGTTTGGAGTTTTTCCACGATATAGCTCCTCCAGCGAGTGTAAAGATATAACCTGACGTGGATTTCTTACTATCAACACATCCAGCAAAATCGGCATCTGAATAACGAACCACTTAAAGGTTTTCAGATCTCTTATAAGTGAGCATGTAGTCTTTAGTGCCTTGCAAATATCTCAAGGCTTTCTTAGAGGCTTTCCAGTGATCCAATCTTGGATTAGATTGAAATTTGCCAAGCATCTCTGTGACGAATGCCATATCAGGGCGAGTGCACACTTGTGCATACATAATACTTCCAACAACTGAAGCATAAAGAATTGACTTCATCTGCGCATATTCATAAGCATTCTTTGGACATTGAAATGTTCTAAACTTATCGCCCTTAACAATAGGAGCAGGTGAGGCTGAACACTTTTCTATTTTGTACCTTTTGAGTACCTTTTCAATATATGCTTTCTGAGATAACCACAATATACCTCTGGATCTATCTCGATGAATCTCAATTCCTAAAACATAAGTTGCTTCACCGAGATCTTTTATATCGAACTTGGAGGAGAGAAAACTCTTCGTTTCCAGTAGCAAATTTTTATCACTGCTAGCTAAGAGTATGTCATCGACGTAAAAGATCAAGAATATAAACTTGCTCCCCCTGAACTTAGTATATATGCAATTGTCCACTCTATTCTCTTGAAAACCAAATTGTTTTATAATTTGATCAAATTTGAGGTACCATTGCTTTGACGCTTGTTTCAAGCCATAAATGGATTTCTTAAGTCGACATCCGAAATGTTCTTTTTCTTTCATAACAAAACCTTTCGGTTGAGCCATGTATATTTTTAATATAATTCTCCATTCAAAAATGCCATTCTCACATCCATTTGATGTAACTCTAAATCATAATGAGCAACAAGCACCATGATTATTCTGAATGAATCTTTAATAGAGATAGGCAAGAATGTTTCATTATAATCAATGCATTCTCTTTGATTAATCCTTTAGCAACGAGTCTTGTTTTGAACCTTTTGATATTTCCCTTGGAGTTTCGTTTGGTTTTGTAGACTTATTTGTAGCCTACCTTTTTAGCTGCTTTAAGAATTTCTACTAAGTCTCACACATCATTAGTTTTCATTAACTCCATTTCATTTTTCATAGCTTGAAGCCATTCAAATGAATGTTCACTCTTTATAGCATCTTTATATGATAAAGGATCGTCATCCAGTATCACCTCATTCATCTCTTTCATTTCATTCGGATCTTCATTCATATAAGTGACATAGTCACTAGAAATGCAGACCTCCTAACACGTTGTGACCTTCTAAGTGGTTCTTCACTAGGTTCATTAATCATCTCTTGAGGCTGCTGATTTTCCTCATTACGCATATTATTAGATGTTTCAGGAATATCAGCACATGTTGTATCTACAGGTAGTACAACATCAGCATGCACAGGGAAAATCGGTTCTTGAATTATAGGAATTGGGACACAAAGCCTCTTTTTTTGTAAATCAATTTCTGACAGTCTTGAGGTCTAATATTCTCAGATTTGGATTGAAAACTCTTGCTTCAGCAGGACGTCCCCATACATAAAAATAATTTAGGGTCGGTTTTTTTCTATACCATAACTCAATAGGAGTGTTTGGAACTGCTTTAGAGGGAATCCTATTTAGGATGTGTGAAGCTGTCTTTAGAGCTTTCATCCATAAGTTGATCGGAAGAGTGGAGTGGCTCAACATACTTTGTACCATATCCATAAGTGTGCGATTACGCATTTCAGCTACTCTATTTTGTTGTGGTTCACTCGATGCAAAGTACTGGGCTACTATACCATTCTCTTGCAAATATTTTGCAAAAAGACCCAGAACTTGTTCATAGGAAGTGTGTCTTCCGTAGTATTCACCACCACGGTCAGATCTTACAATCTTTATCTTCCGATCATGCTGATTTTCAACTTCAGCTTTAAAGATCTTAAATTTATCCAATGCCTCGAATCTTTAATTGGATAGATGTATCCATACTGGAAGTAGTCATCCATAAAGGTTATAAATGAATCAAAACCATCAATTGATCTTGCATTGAACGGACCACAAATATCCGTGTGGATTATTTCCAAAACTCCCGAGTTTCAGTTTGCACCTTTCTTTATCTTCTTCGGATATTTTTCTTTGATGCAATCAATACAATGATCATCTGCATCCGAAAAATCCAAAGGAGAAAGGATTTCTGACTTAATGAGACGCTCAATTCTCCCTCTCGAAATATGGCCTAAACGACAGTTCCATAATTTCGAAGAGGTCTCATTATCATTTCATTTTCGTTTGGTACCGATGTTTGCCTTTGAGGAGGACTCAACATTATACACGATATCACTGAGAGACTCAACGTTATACACGGTATCACTGAGAGTAATGAGATAAAGTCGTTCTTTTTTCATAGCAAGACCAACTTTTTTATTATTATACATAATTATACATCGACCATTACTGAAACAACAGTGATACCCATCATCATCAAGATGTGATATATAAACTAAATTTCTTTTCATAGAGGGGACATAAAATATATTAGATAGTTTAATAGTAAAGCCGGTGTGGAGTATGAGATCAAAGTCTCATATGGCTTCGGCGTCGCTTTCCACACCATTTGCAACTCTAATCTTTCTTTGCCCTCTTCTTAAGGTCCTCCTCAAACTTAATCCCTGCATTGAATTCATAACATGAATTGTTGCACCAGAATCAATCCACCACGTAGTGATGGCATCATCAATATGCAAGGATTCATCAACAAAAGTAACAACATCAGTACCTTTTCTGTTGAGCCATCTCATGAAAGCAACAAAATTCTTTCGAATATGCCCCAGTTTTCCACAATGATGACATGTAATTTGACCTTTGCTTTTCTCATCTGGATCCTTTTTGGGCTTTGGCTGCTTTGATTGTTTAGAGGACTGGCCTTTCTGTTTGAATTGAACAGGCTTAGGCTTAGTATACTCATCCATAAATTTCTTATATTTCTTGTTCTGAGAGTGCTTGAATTGATTAATGTACTCAACTCCCGCAGCCCTAAGCCTGTTCTCTTCTTGCACATACCTTGCCATCAACTCATCAATTCCCCACTTCTCTTTCATATTAAGATAGTTGATCATAAATCTGATCAAACTCTTTGGGAAGTGATGTCATAATGAAATGAACTAGAAAACCATCAGAGATGTCCATTTCTATTGTCTTTAATTTGGCAGCCATGTTGCACTTCTTCATAATATGTTCTCTTAGATTTGCACTAAGAGTGTACTTTTCTCCAATTAACCTCTGTATGAGAGATGTTGCATAAACTTTAGAGGAGCCTTTGAATTGGTGCTCAACTCTTGCCAGATATTCTCTGATAGTTTGAGCCTCAAAGATAGCTCCTCTAATGCTTTCAATAATGGAGCTCTTAATGATTATGAGACACTTTCTATTAGATTGCTCTCATAAAGTCTTCTTCATTTCATATTCTTTTTTGAGAATTTTATAATTCTCGTCACTCTCATTAGGTTCTTCAAGAGCATCATTATGAAGAGCATAATCAATATCCAGCAGAGCCAGAGTAATTTCCAGTTTCTCCTTCTAAGAAACAAAATTGCTTCCATTCTGTTGTTCGAGGCCACTGATGAGCCCATTGATTTGTGAGGCATTAGATGCTACATAAAGAAAATCAGACATTTTAGCATCATCATAATCAAAACTTATTTTATTAATTCAAAACCCAAATCAGCTTTGGCCATAATTAGATTAAGAATAATAAAATGGTTGTGAATAAGTATTCATTAATCAGCTTTGGTTAGAATAATAAATACAAGCTACACTTAGTTTTTGTGCATAAAACTTATTTTATCATCCAAGTCCAAAATCAGCTTTGGCCAGAAATTAAAACAAGGATAATAAAATTGAACAAGGACAATAAAATGGTTGAAGTAATAAATTTATCAATCAGTTTTGGCCAGAATAATAAATATATACCACACTTAGTTTTGGGTAATAATAATATTGCTGCGAAACATAAAAAATAATAAAGCATTCTTTAAAGTAAATACATAAAATAGTAACATAACCTAAATGCTTTAATATCCACAAAGATCATTAGTTCTCCCTAATTAAAATATCCTTAGAAAATTTCATAGGGATGAAATCACTTAAATATTCATAAGGGGGAAAAATTATTTAAGTGATTCATTAGGGGGTAGAAATTCCATAAGACTAATATTCCAATACTAGTATTTGGGAAGGGGATAAAATTCACTAATTTAGTCCCAAAATTCGACTAAATTTGAATTTACCCAAAATTAATCTAAATTTTGATCAAATTCCATAAAATTTCCCTTTAATTTATCTTTAATGGGGAAAAATTATTTAAACTTCTACCCAAAATATAGACCTTCCTAAAATTTTAGAATTCTACCAAAATATGTCCAAAATTTGTTCAAATTTTATTCAAATTTTGGAGCCCAAAATAAATTTCTAAAATTATTCCAAATTTTCCTAAAATTCCCAAAATTCGAAATTCATTTTTGGCCCAAAAGCCCATCTGTTTTCGGCCCATTCAAAATTCCCGAAAAAAGAAAAAATAGTTACTATTTATCATGGGCCGCCGCTGACGAACCGCAGCCCAGGCACTTTCGGCCCTTTAAGCCGCACCGCTTTCCTGCCTGGGCTCTAGGGCTGACAACCTGGGCCTGGGCCGGGAAAGCGCCGTGCTCGCGCCGGCCTGCACGGCCCATAGGCGCCGCCGATGGTCGACGGTCGTTGGATCTCGATCGAACGGCTGTCATCCGTCTCGACCGCGAACAAAACGGGCGTTGCTCGCTGGCCCCGAACCATAGCCCCATTCATTTCTTTCCTTCCTCCCTCTCTTCCTCGCTACTGCAGCGGCGCGCGCCGGCAGTGC
>BCLG01000203.1:119952-130049 GCA_001602295.1 Zoysia matrella
CTAGGTGAGGCCTTGGACCGAGGCTTGCCGCAGCGGCCATCGGCTCGTACCCCATCGAGAGACACTTCGCCCCGTTCCCTTTTGGCCATGGGGTCGCCGGCGCATGCTCGCTAGATCTGACGATCCAAGCGGCAGCCACGGCGAGCTCCCGGCCTTCTTCGCGGAGCCGTGATCGAGATCGGCGGCGCGACGTCGGCTATCCTCGTCAGATAAGTGCCGACCCTTTTATCCTTAGGGTTAGGGCAAGATTGGAGAATCCTACTGTAGCTAGGGTTAGGGTTTCGGGGTAAATTTTGAGATTTGCTTAAATTGCATTAGATTAATCCAATTGAAGCCATACCTGAGACCTTAAAGCATTGATTGCTCATTGAAATTTTAGGTTAAACTTAGGGATTTAGCTTGACAGTGAGTAATTACACATTAGGAAGCCCTAGCTCTTTGATTGGGCACGGATTTGGACTTGATCTTAGTGATTTCAGAAGCAATGATGAACATAGAACACTTATAAGGGTACAACCTTCGGTAACCTTGGCTCAGATGTCATTGATAGGTGTTCAAGATCGAATTGACTGAGTAATTAAACCACTTAAAAGCAGAATCAAGGGTCATACCTTGATCTTGAGATCTCATCTTAGCTGAAATCAGTTGTTCTGAGCTTTTGAGCCTTCTTCTTTGTCTTCTAGGCTGAGAACACTCTTCTCTAGGCTTAGCAGTGTTAAGTTGATTAGGTTTCTGAGCAACTCGACTTTTGAAGGTGAATTCCTTCTCATGGCATTTCTAGAAGGCTCTGCTTTTTTTTTATACCACTGCTGTCAAGGGAGGTGTACCTTGAATTATTCTTCATACCTCCAATCAAAGCATTGAGTGTTTATTAATATGGTGGCTCAATTAACAGCTGAGCTGTTAAGCTCTTTTTACACTAAATCAGTTTAGCAGTGAAATAGTTTAGCTGTTGATCGTTTTCATACTAAACCGCTTTGAAATGTTTTAGATGCTGATCACATTTACAGCCAACAGCAGGACCGGTGGCGCTGCCGGCCGGGCATTCCTTGGTTGCCTCCGCCACACCTCCCTTCTCACCGCGGCGGCTGGCAGTTGCCAACTTGCCACGCGCCACCCTCCCCGTCCACCTTGTTTCCCGTTGCTTCGAACGTTGGTGAGACGCGCCCGCGCGCGGACGTGTCTCCGTTTAGCTTCAAATCAATCTGCATTGTTATCTCCCACAACCACGCCAACTTGGCTTTTGTTATTGGTGATGACACGCTACCAATTACTAACGGGCAGCGTCAGTTGGAGGAGCACGCACGTGACCGAGGCACGCACCTGACCTTGCGATCGTTTCCCTAGCTGCCGATCGAATTCTATGCAAAAGCTGCTGGCGCCGCCGGGCCAGACGGATGGATCTTTGGACGGCGCCGGGCTCCTTCGCTTCACGACGCCGAGGAGGACAAAACCTGCGGATCCAGGCAACCGGACCAACCCGTGCAGAGTGGATCGCCAGCGGCGGCCGACGGAATGCGGCAGCGAGAGAGATTCTCCGTGCCACCGGCGACGGGGAGAAGCACCCAGAGCGAAGTTGTTCGACTGGAGTATTCAAGCTTTACGCAATTACGCATGGGATCCACATTTTGGATCGCGAGTCGACCGGACGCTGGTTCTGTTCGAAGCGTACAGCCAATCTGGGAAACGGGCGCGCGCGTGAGTGTGCATCACGTCCAGCACCGAGCGGAATGAATCGCTGCTCCGAAATATCAACCCCGACCTGAATCGATCCAGAACGTGGATTATCGCCGGATAATGTGTTGGTGGCGCTCGTACCCACAAATCTGCACTCACGCCTGAAAAACCTCGATCGGTCCACGGGCGACGGGACGCCAGCCACGGAGGACGACGACGACCGCCACCGCCCCAGCCCAGTGATCACGAGGCCGGCCGGCTGGTACGGTACGGGGTATGTGTACGGTGCACAACGGTACGGGTGTCACAGCGCTGACTGGGTGCGCGGGTCGAAACGGGACCCGGCACGGGCGCTGCCCGGTCGGCGTTCGGCACGCATCACGGCGTCAGCGTTCGCCGAGCGGCGCGGCGCACGCCATTGACCTGGTGGAGTCCTGAACGAAGTGTTCCGGGGTTCTCGTGACTCGACGCGCGAGCGTCGCGATCGGCGACCGCCGAAGCATCCACAGTTCATGATTGGTTATCGCCGCTCTGTATCTGCCTCTCTGCTTCCACGCGTCTTCCTCCCCCTTCTTCCCCGTTGCTCTGGGCGTTGGCACGGACAACCAACGAGCACGAGTTTGTTCTGCTCCGGCAGCCGTAAGACGACCAAAACTTGGCGATTTTCTAAGCTTGGGGTATCAACGCGCTAACAACGGCTAGTTAGACCAATGCGATCAAGCGCATATTTAATCTCAGTTGCAGAGTGCAGACACACCTTCCTCCTCCGTGTCAATAATATTCCCTCAAATCTTTCTCAAAAAATACGATCCAATCTGTTCAACTCGTCAGCACTTATCATCATAATCCGTGTCTATCAGCACCGAACTGATGGTGCTTTGATGCAACCGGTGAAATGAACCTTAATCAGTTTGGACGGCCTTCACTTGAAGACATCTCCCGTTACGTTAAGCACGAGTGAACGAACCGCGGTGCCGGTTGCAGAGGATAAATGGCGGGCGCGCCGGCGGAACGAATCCGCAGCACCGGTTCGCTGCTGGGCGGTGGAGGGGAGCGCCGGAGCGGAGGCGCGTGACCGAGCGTAGCAGGTCGGGCTCACGTGCGGGGAGGCAGGGCACCAGAGAGCAGGGGCTAGCCATGTGACCCGGACTCGATTCACGGCCATTCACGCGACGTGCCGAGTGGCGAGCCATCGATCCTCGCCACACAAACTCGAGTCGATCGCCGGGTTCCTGGGAAAACACTGCGTGCCACACGCGCGGCACTCGAAACGGATACGTGGCTGCCAGTGGCGGAGGACGGTGAAAATTCAAGGCGACAATTAAAAATAATTATTAGAGCAGATTAATTTTTTGCATTTATTTGTAGAGTAAATCTTAATTAAATGACAAATTATATCTCATTTTTTTCTGTAGGATGCTAATCTATTAAAAAATATAGATATTTGTTTATTGATTATGATGAAAAAATAGGTGTAGATGATTATGGCAGCCAAATCAAAGTATGGCGTGAGCCATACTTGCCACTATGGTCCTCCGTCACTGGTGGCTGCGTATGCAAACAGATAAAATAGACACCGGCTGCATGGACGAGAATATCTCAAACTGTCATCTGTGGTCGCTCCATCCATTTTTTTAAAAAAAATAGGCAGGGATGTAGTCAGCCATCATCATATTATTCCATTTTGCCGTGAATTTTGCTCTCACTTCACTGTGTTCATGAAAACATTACGAACCAAATATGGTCAAAGTATTTTAATTTTTATTGTTACCAAATAATTCATAGATATAATTACAAAAATACTCATACGTACTAACAATACAGATCCATCTCATTTTATCATACAATATATGCATAGAACCATGTCTCACGGCTACTAATATGGTATGTCCATCTCGTTGCAACACATTAAATCCATAGCAGCACCTGGTCCCACGTAAACCGTTTACCAAGAAGTCACGCATCCAACTCATCGTCACGCAAGTAATTGACGGAGAGAATTGTGTTTTCATATTGTACCGCCTACAAAAATGTAATGTTGGTATCTACAAAAATCAAGCCTCCATCTCATTATCACATGTGCAATTCTTACACAGAACGGTGCTCCCACACAAACCGCTTTTTAGAAAGTAATGTTGATATTGCACGCCTCCATATTATTGCTCCGCGAGTAATCTATATAGAACCATGTAACCCCATCTGAACTCCTATCAGAAAGTAAATTTATCTCGTTGACACGCTTGTACATAGAACCGTGTACCGTCACATGAACTGCTCACTAAAAAGTAAATTTGATATATGCTAATATGACACATCCATCTCATTGCAACGCATAAAATCCATACCTATAATATTACCCAATCGTTTACCAGAAAATCACGCATCCAACTTATTGCCACACAAGTAATTGATGGATAGAATTATCGTTCATAGAAAAACATAGGATTTAGTAAAAATTCTCATGTTCCAGGCCTAAATTGAAATAAATATTACAAAAAATCAACACCTAGTTTGGATAATAATTATAGCTGCCATAGTTTCAACTATGGATAATTACAGCAGTGAGACGTTACCAAATCTATCTCTTCATTAATGATTGCCTAGTTACTCTTTAAATTATACTAGTACTTTGCTAGTTTTGTATGTTGATGGCAATAGTTATGTACTCCTATTTCAACAAGAAATATTTAGCATATATTTATGACAAGCTTTCAAGTTTGAACGCCAACATTGAAACTAGTATACTCATACATGATAAATCACTGTAAAATAAAACATTGCTTATAGAATCCATAGGGTGCAAAAAGAATATATTAGTAATGCCTTTTTTTCACAAATTACTTATGCACCCTGTGGACAGTGACTTTTTTCTCTCTTAGAAAAAGACCTCTATATTTGTACTTATCATTTCTCTTTCAGTTAGTACTCCTCCTTTTTATATTTGGCGCACTTTATTTAGATAAATGTTAAAAGCAAGACCAGGAGAAAACAGACGAAGAAGAACGAAGAGTAACCACCACGATACGCGAGCGTAGCGACACGGGTGACGCGGCGCCAGCGAAACCGAGAGCAGGTTCATAAAAATGCTCAAAACCGGTCGATTTTTGTAGTTTTTGGTGAAATCGGTCCGGATTGGTTTTTATTTTAAAAATTTAAAAAATTTGAAAAATTAAAAAAATTGAGAATACTAAAAACCGATAAAACCGGTCAATAAACCAGTAAAACTGGTCGGCTTATCGGTAAAATCGGTGGGTTTCAAATTTTGAAATCTGATACTATAGCAAACCGGTAAAACTGATTGGCTTACCGGTGAAACTACTCAGTTTATCGATGAAACCGACCGGTTTACTGTAGCAAAACGTTCAAATTTTAAAATTTTAATTTAAAGTAATTTTCGACTGATTTTTTTAATTTTTACGATTTTTATTAAACCAGTCTCGACCGGTATAAACGGTTTGGACGAAATATCAAACTCTGAGCGAGAGACGCGCTTTCCCCGGTCGCGTCCTCCGTTAAAATCCCGCCGCGGAGTCACGGTCCCGAGTATCCGTCTCAAATCTCCCTCCCCAATCTTCAGGCCACCACCGCATAAGACTCGCCACCGCCGCCGACCGTCTCATTTCTCTCCTCCGAGCGCCGGGGAACGTTTCGCTTTCTCCTCTTCTCCTCCGGCGCTCAGACAACACCTTCCGCCTCCACCTGTCCCCCGGCCGGGAATTCGCTGGAGCAGAGGTCTCTCCCTCCCGGTGCCGCCGGTCTCCCTCGCCCGCATTGCTTGCTAGCCGCCGAAGGTGGAGCCCTGTATCGTGCCGCGCGGCGGGTGCCGGCCTGGCAGCACGGTGCAGGGTGGGAGTTTGTTGGTTGCGCGCGTCTCGGCGCGCTCGCGTGCGTGAGGTGGAGCGCTGACTTCCAGGGGAAGCTTCGAGCGCGGCCGCGTCGCTTCGGCTCGCAGCAAGCCTCGTCTCCCGCTACTTCTCGCGAACGCTCTCCTTCCTCCTCTCCGCACCTTGGGCGTGTCCTAGCGTAGCGTGGTGGTGATGGGGGGTGCTGGAGTTCGCGGTGGAGAAGGCCAGATCTTTCACCGCAGCGGCCGGGGCTACCGAAGCTGACCACTCTCCGCGGCATCAGCAGATGGAGGAGCTAACTCGGATCCAAACTCGGCGACGCCAGGAGGCGAGCCGCGGGAGCACGCCAAGGGCCTGCTGGCCGGACTCGCCCGTCGAGCCGCACACGCCGCCGCGTCAGCCGCCGGAGGCGAGATCCGGGGGCAGAGGCGGCGCCACCAAGTGTTCCAGTCCTCTCTGTCGTGATATTAGGTAATTGCAAGTCTATCTCTGCACGCTTCTTCAGTTCTTCACGCTAGAAATGAGCCTCTCTGCACTGTTTCAATTCTCTTGACGCTTGAAATGATCGCACAGAGGGTTAGTACGCCAATACAGGCTAGCAAGATGCATAGGAATACGTAGTCATGTTTAACAACTGCCGCGGGTGAAAATTCTCTCTGCCCGGGATTTGCTTCAAATCCTTCATTTTTTAATGTGGGATTGGAAATAGATCTAGTGACTAATGAGGCTATAAAGCAAATACCCAATGGATTTGGTTTGGCTAGATGCGTGATGTGTCTATCTTATAACTTATCATAGCTGTTGAATAACATTATATTCCATTCGTGGCTGTGGATGCAGGCGAGTGGATGGGGAGGAGGCTGACGAACCTGGAGCCCAGTTTTTAGCCCCAGGGACTGACTTCTTCCATGACTTTTCAGATACAGATTCTAGTGTTAGCGTTAGTAACTCCATGTACAGATCGATGACCCCAAGCCCAGCAGAGAGCCCTACTTGTGTGGTGAGGCAAAATGATGCTTCGGATCATGATGCAACCTTATTGACTGACTCGGATGATGCACGGGAGCAAAGCAGTGCTGGCATCGCTGATGAGGAAGGAGTCAACACATCATGTCGCATTGCTGATTTTTGTGATGATATTTGGTGCCCACCACCACCTGAAGATGAGTGTGATGATTTGGAATCAAGAATATTTGGACTTGATGATGATGAAGATGATGGGGTTGTTTCTGGAGCAAGTTGCTTCAGTGCTAACAGAATAGCTGGTGCTGATGGCGTGTCTGCTGGAGCTCATAAAGAAAGTTTTCTGAACGAGCTGTTGAAACATTTTCGAGCTTTAGTTGCACAGTTACTTAAAGGGGAAGGTATTAGCTTGGACTGTGGCGATGATTCCAAAGATTGGCTTGAGATAGTGTCCTCGTTGGCATGGCAAGCGGGTAATTATGTGAAACCTGATACCAAGAAAGGCGGCAGCATGGATCCTGGTGATTATGTTAAAATTAAATGTGTAGCATCGGGGAATCCAAGTGACAGGTATGCCCTCACTTGTGTTTCTTCTTCCTTGTAACATTTATCTTCTAATCATTATGTGACTAATGAATTTTATCAACTGCAGCAATTTTGTCAGAGGAATTGTTTGCTCTAAGAATGTAAGACACAAACGAATGGTCTCCGAGCACAGGAATGTCAAATTGCTCATTTTAGGAGGGGCACTTGATTACCAGAAAACATCCAATAAATTGGCTTCCATAGGGACTATAATTGAACAGGTTTGTGTCTGATCAGTTAGGATACTTTTGAAATTTTGGTTGTAGTCTAATAATGAATGACCTTCTTGTAGGAAAAGGAATATTTAAGATCCGTTGTGCGAAAGATCGAGTCTAGGCAACCTAATGTGCTGGTAGTTGAGAAAAGTGCCTCGTCTTTTGCTCAGGAGCTCTTAGCAAAAGATATTTCGTTAGTTCTGAATGTGAAGAGGCCACTTCTGGATAGGATTTCAAGATGCACAGGTGGTCAGATTGCCTCATCGATTGACAGTATTGCCTCAGCAAGTCTAGGACAATGTGACTTGTTCAAGGTGGAGAAAGTTCTAGAATATTCACCAGGAGAACATGCAGAGAAAGGGTCAACAAAGACTCTGATGTTTTTTGAAGGCTGTCTGAAGCGCTTGGGTTGCACGGTAATGACTGCTATTTCCAGCTGAATGATTTCTTTAACTACTCTGGAATATTACAATTTTTTTCGGCGATTCAACTAAGCATTTCATTTTTAAAACTAATCAGCAAAGTTTAGTAACTGTTTATCAATTAAGTGTACCACTCTTCATTCAGATTATATTGAGAGGAGCTTGTCGGGAAGAATTAAAGAAGGTCAAGCGTGCCATGTTACTTGCAGTCTTTGCCGCTTATCACCTCTTCCTTGAGACATCATTTCTTGCTGACGAGGGTGCAACACTTTCAAGGATTCCTTCAGTATCTGTGAAAGGTGCATCAGAACTGCAAAACCATAGAGAGAATGTTTTCCATAGGCCTGCTGATCATGGTATTCCCAGTGGTCTTGGACCTGCTGAAGAGAAAGATCCACACAGTGCTACTGTATACAAGATATTTGAAGATATTTCTTCATCACCAACTTTATTACCATTGGGCAGGGTAAGCTACGAAATTGTCTCTGAAAGTGAAGTACCTGGACTTCCAGCTGACCCTCATTGCAATCAAAGTGCTTCATGCCATGAACAGTTAAAATCTCCAAGTTCCCTCAGTGATGACTTGGGAACTACTTCTGCTGAAACACAATGTGATGACTCGCACGACTCTTTACAATCTCCAACTGCTACTAATGTCTGTCATGATGGTGCATTAACTAAGAGAAGCGTGGGGGTTCATCATGGGGAAAACTGTAAGGGCCACTCCTCACTGGACAACTGTCAAGCAGGAGATGTAGATGACCAAGACAAACTTTCAGCTGGTTATTTATCTGGTACTGATAACAATCAAAACATCTTAGTTTCCTTCTCAAGCACTTGCACCACAAAAAGCTTGGCATGCGAACGCTCGCACCTCTTCCGTATCAAGTTTTATGGTAATTTTGATAAGCCACTTGGGAGGTACCTCCGCGAGGAATTATTTGACCAGGTAGCTTTTATGCAACCTATCACACAAATTCTTGTTTATCATTTGTCAATTTTGAAAGAGTTTTTTTTTGTTATTTATCTAAAATATTATTATTTGCTATGTTACTTTTCAGGCATATTGTTGCCGATCATGTAAGGAGCCTTCAGAATCACACATAAGATGCTATATGCACCAGCATGGTAGCTTAACAATCAGTGTTAGGCGTCTTCTATCTCACAAGTTGCCAGGTGAACGTGATGGAAGGATATGGATGTGGCACAGATGCATGAGATGCAAGTTAAAGGATGGAATGCCACCTGCAACACATAGAGTTATCATGTCTGATGCAGCATGGGGCCTATCATTTGGGAAGTTCCTGGAGCTCAGCTTTTCAAATCATATGACTGCAAACCGAATTGCAAGTTGTGGGCATTCTCTTCAAAGGGATTGTCTTCGTTTTTATGGGTATGTAATTTTTTTATTCTGTTTTTAAGTTCTCAGTTCTCATCCAGTCCTATAATGAAGTTTTAATATTATACAAAACATTGCAGCTGTGGAAATATGGTGGCTGCGTTCCAGTACGGTCCCATGGTTACTCTATCTGTCAACCTTCCACCCCCAGTTCTAGATTTCAATTTCCACTGTGCACAAGTGTGGGTCAAGAGTGAATCACAAAAGGTATGCTGTAAAATAATTTGTGTTTAGAGATCATCAGTTGAATTTTCATGATCCACATTCCAACCTGATTGCACCAAGTATGTTGAAATGCTTGCAAAACAATTTTGTAGGTACTTAAAATGATGGAATCCTTGCATGAAGAGGTATCTCATCAACTTCATAATATTGAGAAAAGTATTATCACTGCTGATGATTCTGTAAAATCAACCCTACAAAAGCAGATAACTGAGATGAAGGATTTGCTTAACATTGAAAAAAATGAGTATGAGGTGGTGCTCCCTAAATATTTTTTGTTTATTCGTCTCATCTTTCTTTTATCATGCTGATTTTTGTGTATATTTTCATACAGGCTTTGCTTCTGCCAGTTTTATGTGGGAACGCTCATGCACTTAAATCAAACATTGATATTTTGGAGCTCAACCGTATGAGGCGTGGTCTTATCCTAGATGCTTATACTTGGGATTGCAGGTTGTGCACCATTGATTCACTTAAGACTGGTGGCCATATTTCTCGAAGTAACCCCTTTACTCAAGAAAAAACCCAAGCGACAAGTGAAGAGAGACCTGAATTGCTTCAGGCTGTTACAAGACATGGAAGAGCCTGTCATGAACTGTTCCCTCAACGCTGTTCAGGAAGCCCACGCAAATCTCTCTTGTCTACGGAGGGCTGCCCAAAAGATAATGAGTCTATCCAGGTTGAGAAAGATTTGTCTGTTGGGCTGGATGATGGTGTTGCAGGTGATGCAGGAAGTCTTGATTTGGTCTTTAGCAAATTTAATGTATGT
>BCLG01000203.1:130570-147968 GCA_001602295.1 Zoysia matrella
ATCAGCTTCTGAAATGGTGAAAGATGGAGCACGATTGCTTCTGCCCAATATTGGATATGAAGGTTCTATTATTGTCCCTGTCTATGATGATGAGCCAACGAGTATTGTGTCATATGCCATGACGTCACAAGAATATGTTGAGCATGTTTCACATAAAAGGAACCCAAATTCTAGCTTTTCAGATTCTACTAAAGTCAGCCGTAGTGTGTTTCATGGGTATTTGTCCTCACAAGAAGACCTTTCAGATTTTAGTGAAACCCACTTCAGATTTAGCTTTGATGATGAGGCATGTTTTGGAGATAGTACCAAGTTTTCTGTTACTTGCTATTTTGCAAGCCAGTTTGCTACACTTCAAAAGAGATGTTGTCCAAGTGCTATCGATTACATACGTTCCCTTAGTCGTTGTAAGCGATGGAGTGCGCAAGGTGGAAAAAGTAATGTTTATTTTGCAAAGACAATGGATGACAGATTCATAATTAAACAAGTCACCAAAACGGAGCTGGACTCTTTTGTAGAATTTGCCCCTTACTACTTCAGGCACTTGACAGAATCATTGACTTCTAGAGGCCCTACTTGCCTGGCCAAAATAATGGGACTTTATCAGGTTCATTTTCTACAAATGGTACTTAATTGAACCATATTCCTTTATTTTAATTTTACTAATTTGCAGTATTATCTTGAATCCAGGTAAGTATCAAGAGCTTGAAAGGAGGACGGGAGGTGAAGATGGATCTGATGGTAATGGAGAATGTTTTCTTCCAGAGAACAATATCCAGCGTGTATGATCTGAAGGGTGCTGTGCGTTCACGCTATAATTCTGATTCAGCAGGCCACAATAAAGTTCTTTTAGATTCTAATCTCATAGAGGCATTGCATACAAAACCTATATTTCTGAAGAGTAAGGCAAAACGAAGTTTGGAAAGAGCTGTCTGGAATGATACATTGTTTCTTGCGGTATGTAGCTCTCCCAACTTAATAAACTTAGGATTTTTCACTTGCAAATAAGTGCAACGTTTATGAGTCATGATTTCTCTAATTTGCATTTATACCATATTTAGTTTACCGCTGTTAGAAGTTTGTTTTCATGAGATGAGAACCCTCACGTGTCCCTCTAAACAACAGGATTACCATTTGACTCTTTTTTATCTCATTTGTGGTTGTGTAGTACTCCTACATTATAAGTTGTGATTTAGATTGAACTATTTGGACAACTGATATGCTTTATTTGACATGCAAGAATTAATACCTCATTTCCCTCAAATGTTTTGTATTTCAACATACACGCAGTGGTGGAGTCCATTGTTGAATACATAAATTTTCAGATTATTTACGTTTTGCCTATAATTTTTGGTCTTACCCAGAACAGCACTAGTTGTGCTTCCTCTCCATTCTTAGGCTTTGTTTATTGCTCCTAGCACCAGGTTACTTCGTAGAACCAATTAATAACGTGGCATTGTAGACTAGTGAATAGAAATGAAACCCATCAGTACCAGCAAGAACCACAAGAAATGGTACAACAAGAAAGTAAAAGAAGTCACAAAAGAAAGGAAAAATGGTAATAGACAAAATTTGTGGTAAAGAAGGTGATGGCAATAGCTATTCATTATCCTCGCATGTGGATTGCTAGTTTCTATGCGCTCTCCATGGACCTGATTCCGTGGTGGGGCCAAAAGCTAGTCATTATCCTATCATGTGGATTGCTAGTTTCTATGCGCTCTCCATGGATTTGATTCTGTGGTCTTTATTATGTGTGCTCATCATTAACATTTTTAATGGAAGCACTTATTTGTTACTGTTACTTTTCAATGCTGTTGCAGCAATTTTATCTTTGATAATGGAGATCATAGCATAAACTACATCAGAAAAGAATAATGGAAACTATGGCATAAGCTTACATAACAAAAGAAATAACACCTTTGACAATCTTGCATTATCATCATCATCTCATCTTCTAACCGCACATTGGTATCCATCTTTGCAGTCTTTGGACGTCATGGATTACTCTCTTTTGGTCGGCATTGACGAGGAGAAGAAAGAACTCGTGGTTGGCATCATTGATTTCCTTCGACAGTACACTTGGGACAAGCAGCTGGAGACATGGGTGAAGGCCTCGGGCATCCTAGGTGGCCCCAAGAACGAGTCCCCCACCGTAGTATCTCCGGTCCAGTACAAACGGAGGTTCAGGAAGGCCATGTCGAGGTACTTCCTCGCTGTCCCAGACAAGTGGACCTCCTAATTAAGATTCAAGAGCACCTTTTCTCGTGTGCTCTAGCTGCTACCATATATGAGTAAAAGCATCACCCGTTCACCCCTTTGGTAAGTTTTGGGCAAAGAGGTGAAATTGACTCATTGGTTGATTTTATTTTTACAAGAAATGTTATAGCAAATAGATTAGGCAGGGGACGATAAAGTCCCTGACCTGGATGGACCGTGACAACGAGCATGGCCATTTCATTGCCCGGCCGCATTAGAAGGCTTTGGTCTGATGTAAATCGCGGTGAATAACGGTGGAGTATTTTAACGCCGAGTTGCACCGCATCATTTTGTTGTTACTCGTGCCGATAAAATTGTATAAGAGATATAGCAAATTGAGATCAATATAAACCATATAATCGATCAGTTACTTTCTATCCGAAGGTTTTTTGTGTCCGTGCTTCAATTTGTACTCTGTACTGAAGATGCAGCTGAAATATCATTCTTTCATATCCCTTGAATTTTTGAACCGCAGAGGAATCATTGCAGTTCGTCATTTGAAGGGAAAAAAAGGAACATCCTGAATTGGGCCACACGATCAGGGATGCAAGTTTGTAGTTTTTTTTTTTTTTTTTTTGTCAGTGGGTCGGCTCAGAATTTCTTTAAAATGAACTAACTCCGCCGTCACTTTATATTGATACTAAAATATCGTTTTGGTATTTAAAACTTGGGCTCGACAAACTGGTTGGATTAGGTCTTTCTTAGGACTTGAGCAAACGACCAGGCCAATTCTTTGTACAAAAAGGGGATCGGTCAATTCCAAATTTCAATACGAACAACACTCTGCGCAGGGCGGTCATCTCCCGACGACCATAGGCAAACGAGAATCGAGATCCTGCCTTCGGGCCACTTTGGAGAAGTGGAATGCAGAATTTTCAAAGGAATGAATTTGATAGGAATTAGTTTAATTTTATAGAAAACATATACTAGTAGGAAATAAAAAAAAATTCTCGATTTCAAAGTCGGGCTTCAATTTCACACGAAAGGTGAAGGCAGGTAACTTCACAGGAGCCGTTGGATTCGGCACGGATAGCCAAGATCTCTTGCTACAGTTTGCATGCTTAGGATTGCTTGAATCGAAACGATTTGAGCAATGAAAGTTCCGTGGGACGCTAGTACGGGTCATTACGGCCCATAGAATTTTACCGGTCCGTTAGATTGATCAGCCCATGAATCTGTGCTTTGGAGGCCCGCCTTCTACTCAGCCTCCCTCCTATGCCTTCCCAACGAAGCATAAAGCAAAGACCATTTCCTTTGCCGGCTACTCCTTTGGCTGCCCCATTTCCTTCCTCGTTTGCTTCGTCCCGGCCGCGACAACGACCTCGGCCATCTCCCCTCATCGTCACCGCCAGAAAGTCCACTCCGCGTGAGCGCGTCCACGCCCGAATCCCTTCTCCTCTCCGCGCACGCTTTCCCTGCCTCGTCTCCCCGTCGCCGGCCACCATGATGAAGGACAAGATGAAGGATTTCATGAAGAAGGTCACCTCCTCTTCCCCCTCCACCTTCAAGGGCACCTCCCACGTCCTCGGCTCTGGCCCGTCCCCCTCTTCCTCCTCCCGCCCGGCGAACCCTAGCCCCAACCCCAGGCCCGCCCCCAAGCAGGCTCCGCCGCCTCCTCGCCCGTCCGCGCCCGCCGAATTCACCCCCTTCACGCCCCTCATTTCCTCCTCCGCCTCGCGCCGCCCCGACGACGCGGCCAACGCGGCTGCCTCCGCGGTCACCGTGGCGTGCCCGAGCTGCGGGGACGCGTTCCCGTCCGAGCTCGCCGTCTCCGAGCACCTCGACGGCTGCCTCGCGTCGGCGGGGGGCGCCCGCGCGCGGGCTGCCGCGTACCTCGACGCTGAGCCGCCCGCTTCGGCTGTGGAGGGGCTGAAGCGGCTGCTCGGGAACCTGCTCAGGGAGCCTGGGAACAACAAGTTCAGGCGGGTGAGGCTGGGCAACCCGCGGATCAAGGAGGCTGTTGCGGATAGGGAGGGAGGGGTGGAGCTCCTGGAGGCCGTCGGGTTCAGAATTGGGGACGAGGGCGGGGAGATATTCGCTGTGATGGACGAGACGCCTGGCGAGGCCAGGCTTGGTGGGATCAGGCAGGCCGTACTCCTGCTCGAGAAGGCGCATCCCTCCACGCCTGTGCAGATAGAGGCTGAACCCAAGGAGAGCTTCCACAACGCAGTTGAGGAACAGGTCGAGGTTAAAGGGACCATTGATCGGCAGGTGAGCTGGTGTTCTGTGCCATATTTTTTTTTTATTTGTTTGTTCCAGTTGGTAACATTGCTATGAGCTGTTAATTACTTTCTCGTAAAAAATGAGTTCAAAATTTTGGCAGATATTCTAGGTGTAAAACTAGTGCAAAATTGTTGAAGGATGCACCCAGGACATACCAAACGTGTCACCACCTCACCATTTCACTGTTGTAATGGAACATTGGATTTTAAAAATCATTTTAATCATGCTTAAATTAACCATATGCTGCACTTTATTGGTGATTATATGGTCCTTTTGTTTTCCACATTCACATTTACGATGTTCCGTTTTATTGATTCTTTGTAGTGATTGTGCTGCTGCCGATAAGCTTGATGATTTCTGAATGCTATTGCGTGCCTCCCTGCCGATAAACCTGATGATTTGCAAATGATATGGTTATTCTTTTGTTTATATACTCATTAAACTGAATTTAGAAGGTGTAACGTTGCCATTAATTAGCGAACATCTTGTGCTGATTGGAGATCACAACTGAAACTGTATGGCATGTTGCTGTGCTCTAGTTTCTTTTACATCCATGTCAGAAGGTCCTTTTTTTTCTCATATGCTTGTGATGCCATTATTGATGTAATGATCCTTCATTTTTTACATCGGTTCTAGATCTATTGTACTATCCATATAACTACAACTTTGGTTACTCTTGGTACCTTTCCAAGAACCGTACAAATGTTTTTAATCATAAAATTTGTGAATACTGTTTTTCATTCAGACAAATTATTCTACTTCAACCTGAGATGCAAGTCCTAATTGATTCTCAGATGCAGATACTTCGTTTTGATATATGAATTTCATATGACATGCCATGATTGCAGTACAAGTTCAGGTAACATGGTTGTGATTTTATTAAAAAACATGGCTGCGGTTTTATTAAAAAAACATGGTTGCAATTGGATAGCCCAAATCAATAACTTTCCAGCTGCATAGCTATGGTTCCAATTCATCTTCATGTATTAGAGTAAGGTGGTTACCAGGTCATGTGATCATGTCACTGCCTTATGTGATAGTGTGCTCTCACTGTCATTCCTTTTATAGTATTTTGTCAAATATTGCATCATTACTTTTGGTCAGTCACTATGAGTAACTATCCTGTGGACTTCACAATTTTAAGAGAAACAACTTCAATGTGAATTTCCCTGTTAACACCATTTTGTAAAGACTAAATACTACCAAAAATCAAAATTTTCCTCGAAGAACTACCCCATTTGGAATGCAGGAATTTCAACGAAAGAAACAAGAAAGAATCCTGCATTCCAAACGAGGCCAACAGCTACCTTTTAAATTCTTACTTGCAGCACAAGTGAACACATTGTCCCACTTGCTTGGGGGCAAAAAGCTTGTTTTCGTTGTTGCATTTTCCTTTTGTTCCTAGTCTTATGCTTCTATTTTATTATTCATACTTATTGAGGTGCTTTGCTTTGTCAATTTACAGACTCGGGTATTCTTCTCTGTTCCCACTGCTGTTGCAGAAAATGACTTACCAGATTCATTTTACAATCTTACAAATGAGGAGATACAGAATGAAGCAAAAATGAGGAGGGAAAGATTAGAGCGATCTCGACTGCTTATTCCAAAGTCTTACAAGGACAAACAGTCACTGTCTGCCCGACAGAAGTATAAACAAGCAGTCATACGATTTCAGTTCCCAGATAGAGTAATTCTTCAGGGTGTTTTCCTTCCAGGAGAGACTACAGGGTCACTATATGAGGTAATTTCCTTATTCCCTTCATGCTCCTGGTTATGATTTTCTTTCTTTTTTTTTTATCCTTTTTAGGGTTTTTCTTGTTTTTCAGTAGCCACATTGTTCTTGACGTACAATCAATACCATTGTTGGTGGCATTTAAATTTAGCGATTAGTGAATGTGTTAGTGTATTGTATGAAAATGTTCACTGTTTGGCAATTTGCATGACCGATTATGTTGGTTCTGACTTATTAATCCTTGAGATCTCGCCACGACTTGATCTGCAATGCATTTTTGCTTCCTCTATAGCCTTATTTTACAAGCAGCTTTGTATGAAGATTAATGGTTCAACTTATATCATTCAATGACGAAGCCTTACATGACACAACTTGAGTAATAACTGGTTGTTTGGTGTTATTGGTTACTTTGTCTTAGTCTAGATTGCTAAAACATGGTATCATCACATGATCTGGTGGGATGACTAGATTATTATTCGTTTTTATACCATTGTAATGCTTAAAAGGATGGGAAGGATGACATCACCCTCGAAATAACTGTGATTAGTTCAGGATGGGTATTGGTCCATTTGGATCCTTAAATACACTTTTGAAAAGTGATCTAGTCTTACCGTAGTCCGTAGGTCGTGATATGGTATTTGGATCTTATGTCCAAGGACACTGCATCGAGCAGTACAGGAGTTATAGTTGTGGAATACGATAAGAACCTTATGGTCTGTGTCCAACTTTTAGCAGTTCGTTAACTGCCCTATTGGTCAGATCCTCCATGTGACTCAAACCTAACCAAGTTATACACAGCCACTCTTCTCTTTCCACGTACCGGTATCCACATATCGGAGTATCTGTGATTCGTTGGGTAAAAATTCATGTTCGGGAAACAAAAACAAAACAACTATCTAACTGTACAAGGCAAGAAAATTAGAAAAGGATGGCCTAAAGCGTGCCTTCAATAAAACTCTTCTTCCATAAGCTAAAAAGATGGCCTGATTCGCTGAAATGAAGTTATTATGATGTTTCCATATTTTAACGAAGCACCTACAATAAAAGACTCCATGAAGATCGAATTTGTGACCGTTGTAATAATTTAGCTTATGGAACATTACGCTTCTTCCATAACCAAAACTTCCATCCTTAGGTTGGTATTCTACTTCTGATTTTTGGTTTTGAGGAATCAACATACTGCTATATATTGTGACTGTTGTAATAATTTAGATTATTTCAGCACGACTTTTTAGTTGTTCCTTTCTATCTTGGTATGATGTCGCCTCTATTATTTTGGGTTGTTTTTAATCCGATGTTGTTGCAGTATAATGTATCCACGCCTGTTTCTGGTTTTAGCATCGACTAATGTGATGTCTTGATGCAGTTTGTCGCATCTGCTCTGAAGCAGCCAGGTTTGGAGTTTGAACTGATTTGCCCAGCACTTCCCAAGCCACGTGTGGTGCCTCATTTTCCAAACCCTGGGGAGCGGGCACGCACTCTGCTTGAGGAGGACCTAGTCCCGTCTGCGCTCCTCAAGTTCAAGCCCAAGGAGACTGATTCGGTCATGTTCACTGGTCTGCTGGATGAGCTACTAGCTGCGAGCGAGCCACTTACTGCCGCATCCTCATGAATTGCGATTTGCATTTGATTGGTGGGACCTGACTTCCTGTGTTGCACAGCTATTATAGGATTTTTATGACACCAAGGCTCTCTTACATCATCAGGCTTTAACATAAGAGTTATGTAGTTTGGAACAACGATCCATACATGGTATTTGCTATGTAGCTTGGGTGAGGTACAGGATTGGTAAGACAGTCCAATATCTCTTGAGGCCCATATTAAGCTGGATATTAAGTGGGCTTGGCCCTTAAATGTACAACAACAATACACGTACTATTTCATTGTCGTGAACTCTATTAATCTGTCCGTGGTGGCATGGCCGGATCGTTTGCCTGATTGATTCACAAGCCTGCATCATTTTTGCGCTGTTGTTATCTGAAAAGCACACCGTTTTATTTCTGTTTATGTTGGAGACAGTTTGAGCTCCTATACTCGGTTCTTTCGCCCACTTATTGTTCTGCTTTTCATCTTCGTCACTCTATTGTACAATATAGGAAATCGCTGGGCGATCCCTTGCTTTCTCTGCATGGCACATAAATAGAAACTGCCCCGGGAGTCTGATCTGTACGTACTTGATGCACGGTCACACGGAGCAGGAAGAGAAGAAATAAAAAAGAAAAGAGGGACCGCTAACGTGTCCGTTCTTCGGTACAGGAAGGCTACTACTATTCGTACTAGGTTGCTCGCTCAACTAAAGCACCTATACACGGCCAATGATAGGATGACATGCGAGTGCGTCGATATAGGATCCAAATTGTTTGCAGGTACCGCAGGGAGTACTGTAGCTCCCTATTGTAGCGTGAGGATGAATAAGTAGACAATGTACGAAATAGTGCTGGAAACAGTACTGCTACAGCGAGAAATTTGGTACTGCTCGTTTAGAACCAATGTTCATCCCAAACTTACTGTTCATTCGAAATCACTACAGCAACTGATCGTGATCGTTGATTTTAGATCAAACGGTTCAAACCATATTAAATTTCACAGCTACAGTACTCCTCTGTAATTTGAATGCAACAAGAGAGGATTTGGTTCCGTCGATGTAACAATCCGGATCGCCGCATGTGGCTGCATGGACGCGCAGGAGCATCTAGCCATCAACAAACCGCACCGCCCGACAACTTGCGCCGGTTTCGTTATAGAAAATTCAAACTCGAACCACACCTTCTCGCTTTGTTATTATTTAACCAAATAATCAAGCACGGCGACCGAAGGCGTACACGCATCGCACGATGCTCACACACACGTCCCGGCAGCGCTTTAGCAGTTGTAGTTGTTTACACTGACCATGCTGTGTGTGCTCTCAAATAAAAAGCCATTATCATTACCAAGTGGTCATCCTTGTTAATCTTAGTAACCCTACAATAAAAAAAACTAATAATCAGAGAATATCAAGACGTGAGCCACTTGCTTTCTCCTCGATCGGTCTGCAATTATTCTCCAGTTGCGACTTGCGAGGTTGCTCTCTGGCCAGTTGCGTTCGCTTTGAGTACTCCTATATTAAACTACTAACATCTAAGTCTGAAAACTGACGGAGTAGGTACCACGAGATGACGAGACTAATCTTCCTGCGTACAAAATCTTTGACTGAGCCGGACACCATGCACTGTTCGATCGCATGCACGCTGTCAGCTTTTCCTAAACCAAACATCCTTATCATGTTTTTTAATGCCATATCCTCAGCTTTACGTGCGCTATCACGACAACTTTCGAAACGTGAACGGCATCTTCATTCGGCTCGTTGTCCAGAATCATCCTCCTTTTCAGTAAATTATTGTTCATAATACCAGTACATCACACGCAGCGCACTGTCACGCATGTCGCCTGGGACTGGGAGTAGTTGTATCACGATCGATTGACGCCGTGCGTGCGGCGCTTGGTGTCCATGAGGAGGAATTAAGCACGTACTAGGTGAGTACAGCGCAAAGCTGTTCCCGCCGACAGACATACCAAACTGAGATTTGCTGGGTCTCAGACCGGTGTTTAGACCCGGTCAGATTATTAAAATATAGATTATTTAATGTTAGTGATTTCAAACATATTTTTTATTTTTTTTTAAATTATAAAAATTAAAAACTCAGATTATAATAAATTATTGTACCTAAGATTATTATATCTAATGAAACACAATTTTGTCATTATCAAATCTCTAATTATTATGAAAATTGTCAACACTCCTCAACAATAAAGGTAAATAAGTCATTAGTCAAAAAAAAACTAGATACCTAGTTTTTATAATCTAGCTTTTAAACACGTCTGTTAAATTATGTTTATAAATTAGATTATATAAACTACCTTCAAACACGGACTCAGTGTCTCACCATGTCTCAAAACCACACCTTTGGCCTTTGAGAAAAAGCTTGTGATCAATTAGAGCCTTTTTGATAGAGCTTCTAGCTCTTGATTTTTTATATTTATTTTTGATTCTCTTGTGAAGTGATTTTTTTTTTTTTGCTAAAAATGATTCTCATTGATTCTTCAGAATAAACTTTTAAAATCAAGATGGGAATCACTTTAAGACTCAGGAGAAGCTATTTTTTCCAACTCTAAGCTTTTTAATTTATTTCAAAGAATCATTTTACAAAATCAAATAAAAATTATTTTTTTTAAATCAACGTTTGAACACAGAGGCCATTTGATTATGTATGATAATCAAAAACTAGAAGCTCTGCCGGGGCCCTTAGTTTCTGGATCAGCGGTCCAGCTCTGTGTATCTACTACTTCGTATCTAATTCTGGATCGAGGTACTAGTACGTAACAAACCAACACTACTATGTCGCCGCGAGCAGGGTGAAGCTTAGCCAGTGGCAGCGATCGCGGACCTGATTGCCGGGTTGCACTTCCACAAGCCTAGCTTCGAATGCGCGGCGCGGGGACGCAAGCGAAGGGGCGCGCCGTCGAATAGGCGAGCTGCAGAGCAGAGCAGGCCGCCGTCGAGGCAACAGCGCAAAAGATGCGATCATGTGTGCCCCCAGTGGCCTCCAGCACCAAGCCCGCTCCGTCCCTACGGCCGGGGGTCCCGGCGGCCGCGCTCGTCCTCTCCTATCTCTCGTGCCGCGGTGTTGTGGATCGCGATCCGGCTGGCCATGGATGCATGGGGCCGTGTCCCACTAGGCTTTGCCGGCCGGTGCGACGTCCGTACCCGTACGTGGGGTGCACTGCTTGCGCACAGTGCGCTACTGCTGTTGATGTACTGTATGCTCGCTTATTGCGGTGGTGCTTGCATGTACACAATACAAAACGTTACAGTAACCGTCGAAGCTTGACCACTCAAGCATGGAAGATCTCATCAACGATCCATCCTCGACGCGTGGAACGCGTATAAGCACTCCATGCGTATGATCTTCAAGTCAACATGGAGAACAGCGACGACGACGGCCCGCGAATGGATTGCACACCGGCGTGCACCTCTGCATAGCCAGCTGCTCGGTACTAGCTCTGCTCCTGTACTGATCTATGCGCCCGATGGCTGCTGATGAAGACGGACATGCGATCCGCCGGCCGAGGACCTTCATTCTGCCGCTCCCCGTGCTACGCTAGGGCACAGTAACTCTTCGATCGGTGGGTCACACACGTGTGAAAGATACTCTCAACTCGGGAGGACTGTGTGGCATAGTTGAGCTACTGTGCATGCCCTGCTGCTTCCTTCGTCCACGATTATAAAGAATCCCGCACAACATCCAAGACAGAGCAACGTGGAAGAAAATGACCGGCAGACCCCTATTAAATGCTGCTTTATCTCAAAGAAAAAAAAAAACCTCCATTCCCGGCCAAAGCAAACCAGTAAACTTCCCGTTCCATCACGTGTGCCTCAAAGTCACCCCCAGCTATTTTTATTTGATTAGGCTTCAGGATCTTATATTTTCGGACGGAGGAAGTGCTTAGCTGGCTTCCCTCGGTGACGGCGACATACCTACTCCTATTGTTTCGACGACACAAACGGAGAGCTGATCGTCGACCAAAGTAAAGGCGCTTCTTAATGCTCATTAACGATTATAGTCGTACAGTACCCTAAATCAGCCACCGCTCGGTCCCACACTCTAGTTAGTGTCAATTAAGCTTCTGCGTCTTTTGGCAAAAGAAATTAAGGGTCTGTTTGGATCCCTGTAATTGGGCTGAATTGAATCAATTTCCGCATATAACTCTGTTTGGCTGCCACCTAGAATTGAATCGTTGTTTCCAGCCCTTTCCCATGGTTGAAACGATGGCTTGTGTCTAATTCCGGTAAAAAAACGAGGAAACTCTCAGAATCGTCGTCTTTGATCCATCGATCTCAACCACGAAGCGCTGGTGCCGTTGTCCTCAAGCTCTCTCGCTTTCCTGCTCGCCTACCTGCTCCTCTCTCCTCCTGCCTGCTCGCTGCCCCATAAGCTGCGCACCCCCCTGGCGGAGGCACATCCCTGGAGCTGACGGGCCCCACTCCGTGTGTGGTGGTGGTGACATTGGGCAAGGGCAACTCCATCTTGCTACCTGCCATTGACGCCTACCGGCCTCCGCAACCTCAACCTTGTGCTGGGCCTAGAGAAACGCGGCCGACGTCCTCGCTGGGACTGCCGCGACCAGGAGCTCCGCTGCACGCGGACGTGCTTCTCTGTCAGCGTGAGCGTGGCTGCAGTGGCTGGTGCTGCTGTGACGGGGTTCTCTCTCTCTCTCTCTCTCTCTCTCATACGCCTGCGGAACAGGGCTGGGGGTAGCCCCGGTCGCCCACGACGCTGTCTTTCCGCCATTGCTGCTAGATTTGGATTTAATTGGCAAGTCTAAGCATCCTTGGAATTTTAATTTGTGGAAATCAATTCTTTTAACAGCCAAACAAAAAATTTGGAAATGAATTAATTTCCAATGGATTCAATTCTAACAAATTCAATTCTCAGAAATTGATTCCTAGAATCAAATTCAATTCTTAGCATCCAAACGGGCCCTAAGGAAAATTTAAAAGTTTCAATATACTCTGTAGTACTTATTCAGTTCATAATTATAAGTTATTTTAAACTTTAAACATGAGAATTAAAAAAAATATAGTATGTAAAAGATGAGAAAAAAATAGAGATATGAATTTATTGAAAAAAGAGAAAGTGTATTGAAAACTGAGAATAAATAACAAAATTAGAAAACGAAGGGATATATATATATATTGAAAGAACAAAAGGATGTAAATAGAAACTGAGTATCGAATTTGTGTTTTTTTTTAAAAAAAAACAAAATTGGTAGTCTAGAATACCAGCATTGAAGGGTGAAGTACTAGTAGTAAATTTTGTCTAAATTGGAATAGAAGTAATTTTGTTTTCCTTTTCTCCAGCGTGGTAGCAATGTATTTACTCTACTGGGTCGTCATCAGAAACGGAAATGAAGGCCGAAACAGAGTACATGCCCCAAAGGGGGGAGACAGCGTGTCAGGGCAATCACGTGGCCTTCGGCAGCTCGTGCCGGTTTCAGGGAATCCGACTGGACGCTGACAGGTCCCGTCGACTGCGCGGTTTATCTTCTTCTGGTCACTTGTTAAAATCATCAGCCACGTGAACTTGACTGGAGCCACACGAAACAGTTTGACTAGTCGCACCGATCGAGAGGATGAGCTGCGATGGCGTGCATGGCGTTGGAGCCACACGAAAGCGTGCTGCCGCAATGTGCACTGGTGGTCGTGGGGCTGTTAAAAACTGGCCGGCAAAATCCATACAACTACAGATTTGCTTACAAAAATGTTTGGATCGAATTAGGCTTTCATAAACTGCAGGACTCCTCTGATTACAGCATTTGAATATAAACCGGTGAAAACTTTAGATGCTACCGTAAGTGACAATTACAAGATAAACCACATCAATCTTGGCGTGTTCCATAATTAGGGAATACTCCACTAAAAGGAACATCTAGATTCCATTGAACAACTGCCTTTCTCAACAATAGTTACTCTGATGTAACGTATCCATACATGCTTGTCTGAAGTTATCGGCATGTGGTGTTACCTATTACTCCTATTTGTTTCGCATATCTAATATCTTTACCTTTAAGGGTGACGTTTATTGTGAAAGGGTTTTAATTTCGTTATCGTCACGGGATTGCGTGATTGGCACCGCGATTCCCATCCTTTTTCGAAAGCGACATTTTGCACCATGATAAAGCATTTTGAAAATTGGCGCGATCGAGATATACTGCTCCGAGACAAATCCCAGTTCGAAACTCGGGTTGTTATCGTGGTGGAATATTTGGCACAGTGTCAAATGTGCCTGATAATTGCTGAATGGAAACACACCACATGCTGTTGGTGGGTCAACCTCAGCGTGTACCATACAGATATGACCTAGGCTATGCCCTACACCGCAAAATTTAGTGCGTGGCGTGTGTCTTCTACGGCCACAATCAGTACACTACGCAATTCAACGATAATAAATCAAATATTTTATTCGTTGTATTAGTGTAGTGCTCAGTACACAACTCGTTTTTATATTATTCAAAAGTCAAATAACTTGGAGTAACTTAGTTTTGGAGGGTTTTTCCTTCATACATGATGGTCAAATTTAAAGGTCGCTAATTCTTACTCTCTCTCTCTATCTCATATTATAAATCACTCTATACCATACACATCCCCTCAATTGGGGCCGATTGCTAATCTTACTTTGTTTATAGGAGTAGTTGCCCCACGTAATGCAAACAACCATGTCAATTTGCAGATTATTTATATTAATGATAAAAATACTACTCCAATAAGGAATTCGTGCATGCAAATGATGCACCCAATGATGCGTTTTAATATCATAGTACAATAATTTATTCCAAGCTGTTTGAATAGTTTATACTACTAGTTGGATTTCGTTTTTTATAGCCTGATTGTGGGGACGCCATGTCTTGAGATGGGAGTAGCTTGGTTAATCGTACTAGAATGTTTGTTAAATTCTTATCCTTGAATCATGCATGCACGTAACCTAAAGTCTTCATCACGCTAACCAAAAGCGAGCTCGTTGACAAGTCAGTTGCGCTGGACCGCTATCATTTGTATACACCCCATGTGATCTCTCCTCTGTTCTTTCCACACTATCGATCATGTGAACTTTTGGAACGTGAACCGCCGGCTTCTTTCGGTTCAGAATCCCAAAATATGTTATAAAAGCTAGTAGTATATTATGAGATATTTATCTAGCTTTTGGTGTCTAGAGAAATTAAAATTATATTTTAAAATTAATATACAAATTTTAGCAATCAATTAGACGGCAACCAAATTTTTCTGGAAACTCAAGCTTCTAGCCAAACAAACATGACCTTAAATCGTAGAGTTGTAGTAGGAGTTATTCCATCATGGATCCGAGCTTTTTTTTGCCATCAACGTACGAGAACGACACTCCATCGATGGATCACGAGGCGTGCAATGGAAAAAGGATGTGCACGTGGAGCTCTACGTGTCGATGACCAACAACAACAACCTTGGGCAAAGGAAAACCTACCTATGCACGCTGGACACGTACAAGAATGAAGAATCATAAGTTGGCTGGTCGATCGGTGACCTTGGCGTCGACTCATGGTCTAGGTTTCTCATCAGGCCCCCGAATTGGTAGACTAGGCTGACTAGCCTAGGGTTTGATTCATTGTTTGGTTTAGACGCATGCTAGGGCTGTTAAAAGGCCTCAGTTCGCAGATTTTTTCACAAATTATTTTGATTTTTATTTAAATTTAAATTTAAAAATAAATAGGATTTTGATTCAGTTCTCACAATTTTTAATTTATTTTTTCAGTTCGTTTTCACTCTGCGTGTATAGTTGAAGAGAGAGATACACAGAGGATACATTATAAACATGGTTCAGGTGCAGCATAGAGTGCAGTTGGATTTGAGTCAGTATATCAATAAAATTACTCATCCAACAGAAATCTGAGTATTTAGAATTGTTTTTCTAGAAGAAAATGAATGCAGATTTTTTTAATTCTACTGATTTGTGTATTTATGGATCTATGGATAAACATACTTATAAATTAAGATCTAGGACAGTCAAATGGCAACTTGTTATACAGCCCACACAGTGATGATGAAGGGTTCTGTCTTATGTTTAGGCCTCTTTGAAACGTGAGAATTTTTTTTTGTTTTTTTTGTTTTTTTTATAAAATGAGCTGATTCTTATAAAATTTATATTTTTTAAAGGAGCACTTAGGTCTTTTTTTGTTTCATCTTTTCAACTGACTTTTTTTAGTTTAAAAAGCTAAAAACTGAGAAGCTGAAATAAACAGGGCTCTGAAAAGATGGTTTTTATATGCTGAAAAGTTAACTTTTGCAAAAATAAACTAAAAGTTAAAAAACTCACTGAATGTTACTTTTCTAGCTTTTGATGTACGAAGAATCTAAATATATATTATAAAAATTAATATCTAAATTTCATCGATCAGTTTTTTAACTACTCACCGGCCAGCTTTTTTTTAAAAGCTCGAAAGCTCCTTTCACGCGTTGCCTGTGGTGGCCAACTCTGCGGGAGAATATCTCTGTAGCAGTTCTCTTTTTTTTTCTTTTCATCCAACATTGCAAATGTGTGTTGCTCAGAGGAAGGAAAATGGAGCAGGAAAACAGAGTACTTCCCCGATCGGGAAGACATATGGTGCCAGAGCGTGACGCAGCCTCGTTCTGTTCGGTGGCGGCAGCAGCCGGCGAGGCGTCGCCGTCTACAGCGCGGTTGGCTGCGCGTGCTTGAGCTGGTGATCATCTTATCTGCCACGTGAAGAACTACGGGCGTCATACGAACAGAAGATGGTCCATTGCCATTGCCCATTGGTCCTCCCAGATACTGTTCACGCTCCATTGGAAATCATAGAGCATGGCCAATGGAGAGAGCTTAATTGCTGGCTGGTACTACTGCTACCTCTAGAGCTAATTGCTGTAGTGCTGTTACTTCTACTGCTAGCTCTTAGGGAGGGCCTGCCGTGAGTTCACGGGTACTATTCCAGACCTACGGAAATGAACTTGTTCATAATTTCTGCTAAGACCTACAGAAATGAACTCCGTCATACGTAATACCTTCCTCCTAGATGCATGCTGGGGACAATCTTATAAACTCTGCGTCAAATAATGCTGCTAGCTAGTGAGGACCAGCCGGCATCGATCCATTATCCCCTGGTCGATCTCCTGTACCTCTCGTCAAGCTACGCTTGCCTGTCGAGGACCTCGGGGAGATAGGGTCGCGATAATAGAAATTGCGCGAGGATCACACTATCGGGTTTCACTTGTTGCGATTTGCGATCGACACGATCGGCGCCCCATGACCCCGATCCTTTTCCGAAAGGGACATCGGCCTCGCGAAACCCATTTTAAAAAAACGACTCGATCGAGACGTGCCGCGGGCAGACAAATCTGATGAATCGACGGGCCAACCGCAGCTCAACAGCGCGCCGCGTATTCGCTCCGTGTCCACGAATATGTGTACTTGCCACCGGTCCCGGCAGCGGCGGATGAGTGAGCGGGACCGTGTTCCACGCGGTTTTTGGACGTGACCCCCCGCACGAACACACGCATGTCCGATTCCACGGCCACTACTCGTCCCCCGCCCGTGCGCGTCGATCCGAGCGGCCGGGCACGAGTTGCTGCGTGGATGCCGATCGCCCACCAGTTTGAGCCGTGCA
>BCLG01000203.1:148013-172808 GCA_001602295.1 Zoysia matrella
TATATATATATATATATATATATATATATATATAATATAAATATTTTGTTTATTAACACATAATAAATTAAATTAATACAAATTTGAATTAAATATGATACATTAGATAAAAAATTTAAAAATAATCTATGAGATATAATATTTTATATATTTATATTTAATAAAAATATGTATTTTTTATATATCGAGTATATATCGAATATCGAATCAGATTCCGAGATGACTCGTGTCCACCTCGATGATCTTCCAAAGCACTGCAAAACCATAGTCGTCGTTGGAGTTTACTGTATAATTGTGGAACATCTTGCTCTGGCTTTTCGACACGCTACTGAAGATGCTATGCGTTTCCAGACGTTGCGCTCGTGCAAAGAGAGAGAAACTTGGCCCATCCGTTTTGTTGGGACCTACGTCCCCTATTCCTCCATGCGCTTATGTACGTCGTGCGATGATTGCCCCCATTCTTCCTTGATCTCGTTTGTGCTTCCACACAGGCGTGATCGGAAAAGTTGCCCGCTCCACTCCGGAGCACTGTTCCGCATAGCGAAACTACTGTGCGTAGAATAAAGCTTGTGCTTTGCAAAGGTAAAGGCACACGGAGTACGCAGTGTTTTGCCACTAGAGGGGTGTTATAAACAGATTATACAAGTCATTTTCTTAAAAGAAAATCAATCGGAATGCAAGCAAGGATGTCGTACCACCAATGCGAATTGAACTATTTGATATTGCAATCTACTAGCTAGAATCATATTTATGTCCTACTGTATCAGATTCGGTTTTTAGTAGGCCAATGAATTTTAACAAACTTCGTTAGTACAAGAAGATAAGTTATACTACATTTTATGTAAAAAAAAATTGTCCATGCATATTCAGAGGAGTAGTTTTGTTTACGGTGCTCTCAACAAATATACTCATATTTCAATCATCTCAGCTTGACTTGGAATATACAGGCTCTCTTTGTTTGAGTTGAAGCTTTTGAACTTTTAAAAAAACTGGTTGGTGACTAGTTGAACAGTTGTTCGGTGAAATTTAAATATTAAATTTTGTAATGTATATTTAGCTTTTCTGCACACTAAAATTTTAAAAAGCAGCATTCAATGAGGTTTTCAGTTTTTAGTTTATTTTTACAAAAGCTAATTTTTTAAAATCTTATTTATTTCAGTTTCTCAGTTTCAGCTTTTCAACTTAAAAAAGCTTTAAAAAAAAAAAGCCCATAGTATCGCAGTGACACAATCTATCCTGCGGCAGACGCATATCTCCTGTATATCTGTTGTTGACTTTCAGACACGAATATGAATTAAGTGTCCTGTGTAGTGGACAGCAACAATACAAACCCACAGGCAAAATTATTTCTCTATCACTTCAAAGATAAACTTATTTTCAACCCACGAGAGCAACTACTCCAGTCTCCATACCATCAAGTCAGAGTCAACAACTGCACCATACACCGACTTCAACTGGACTGGAAATCACGGCAAACTTTCCCAGTAATTAAGCCAACACCTAACCATCCATTCAAATTGACAAATTAATCAAACCAGAGTATAAAACGTTTCGTCGCGCGCACATGTGGGGACTTGGCACATGGTCTTGATGCATGGCGAGAAAAATAAAAGAAAACCCGACCCGGCACGCCACCCACACCCACGGACCCACCCCGCGCGCGCTAAAGTCCGAGCCCCCCGTGACGTAATTTTTCGCGCCATTCCGAGTTTTTTTAATTCCCCGACACATACTGTTACCGCGCGATTTCCTTTGCGCCGCGCCCCTCTCACACCCACGCGGCCCCGGTTACCGCGCGGAGAATCCGGCCCCACCGCCCCCTGCAGCGCGGGCCCCGCGATAAGCGGCACGAGGCCCGGTCGATTCGGCTCGTGCGCAGACACGTGTCGCCCGCCCACCGTCTTCGAGCGCGCAATCCTTTCGTTCGAGACACGCTGCTAGTTTCACCGTCACGTGGGGTCGGTATATACGGGGCGCTGTGTCAGTGGCTGTAAACGGTCTTCACCACGGTGGAGCAGGACGGGCCCGCGCCGGACCACGTGGGGGTCGCGACCGGGGGAAGCGCGGTGAACGTGCCGCGGGGCCCGCCGCGGAGGGCGACGCGCCCGATCCGGTCACGCGCGCCGGGCCCAGACGCCCGCGGGAGCCACTCCCACCACTCTTTTTTTTTTCTTTTCTTTTTTGTTACTACGAGTATATCGTCATTTTTTATCTCTCGTTTCCCCCATCTGCTAATCTAATCCCATCATTTAAATAATAAAGAAATAGAAACCCGCGGAAGTAGGACTATTAAAATACAGCGCGCACACGCCCACTGGTACAAGAGGGAAAGAGAAAGGAGAGCGGTCAAGGCTGCGGCGCATCGTTGTCATTAGTCATTGCCACACCGAGAAGGAATTGATAGGGAATAAGGGAGGCTCAACAAAAGAGCTTGGAGGAGGAGAGGCGTCGAGCTGTCCTCCGTCTCGCTGCTCTCTACCCCAGTACCCTGCCCCCTACTACCGTTGGCAGGGCCAAATCTGCAGACTTCTTTCAGGAGAAGGGCTCGGATGGAGCGGGACTTCCTGGCCGCGATCGGCAAGGAGCAGCCGGACAAGGGCAAGGAGGAATCAGGTACGCCGTCCCCTTTCGCCGGTCCGCCGCGCTTGGTTTCTCGATCTGCTCTCCCGCACCGAGCCGTGTAATGTTTCTTGCCGTGCTGGACTGGGTTCGAGTTCGGCGGAGATCGATGCCGGTTCGGTGCGCCGCGGAATCCAGTCCTGCTTTCCTCTTCAGTTGCGAAGACTCGAGCGACGCTGCCGAATTCCTTTTCGCGCCTGGCCTGCCTTGTGCGCGCTCGATTCGGCCGTGAGTTATTGCGTCAAGGAAGCCGAAAGCGAGGACCTTTCTTTTTTCTTTCGGGGAGAGACTGGCCGAATCTTTCGGGTGCCCGCGCGTGTTGTTAGTTGATTTCGAGCTCGCTCATGTAGGACGGTGATGTGTGACGGATCCGTGGCTCATGCGTTCGCGCTCTGGCTGCGCTGCTAGCTGTGTGTATTTATTTATACGCTGGCGTCTGATTGAGAGTCTGTGTGCAATCTGTCTCAGATTACTTTGGAGCCGGAGGAGCAGCGCCGGCGATGGATTGGTCCTTCGGGCGCAATCCCGGCGCAGCGACGGCGTTGATGTCGTTCCGGTCGGCGGCGAGGGAGGAGAACGCGTTCCCTCAGTTCTCCGGCTTCGACGGCGCGAAGGCGCCGGCCTCTTGTATGCTGACCCACCAGGTACGTCACTCGTGGCTGGCCTGCCCCCAGCTGTTCTTGATACCGCTTCATGCGGCTTGCGAGTTTTGGTTACAGTCCGTTTTCCCTTTCGGGATTGCCATGCCGTGGTGTAATTTTTTTTTCCATCTTCAGGGATCGTTCGGGGCCGACAGCCACGGCAGCCCACAGTACCACGCCATGCACCGGGCGCAGCCGCCGCAGCACGCGTTGAATGGGGCTAGAGTAGTCCCAGTCTCATCGCCTTTCAATCCGAGCAGCCAGATGTTCAGGGTCCAGAGCTCGCCTGTCCTTCCGAATGGCGGCGGCGCCTCATTCAAGCAGCCCCCGTTCTCCATGAACAACACGGTGCCAAGTTCTACGGTCGGTGTGTATGGAACAAGGTACTCCCTCCGTCCCAATTACTCTGTTCTCAATTACTTTTTATCTTAGAGTTCATAATTTTCTCTTTTATTTGTCATTTTCGCTTTTTAATACAATTTTCTTTATTTTTAATACATCTTCTCTTTTCTCCTCGTTTTCAACGCAACTCATTTTTTTTACCATCTTAAATTCCCGTGCCCACACCTAAAATGACAACTAAATAGAGACGTCTGTTTTTAGAGCGTGTGATTTTATATAGCGATAGCTATTGTCTAGTACAATTGGACTGATACAGCATGTTTTGGCTTGCAAAGGGATGTGCCTAAGCCGAAGACAGCGCAGTTAACAATCTTCTTTGCCGGTTCTGTCAATGTATTCGATAACGTCTCAACTGAGAAGGTAAGAGTTCTTGTTCTGGATGGTGCGGTATTGTCATGCTGATTTCCTATCATAGGTCTAGTTGTTCCTGTTTTATTTTCTGTAGAGTTTGGATTAGATTGTACTAATACGTTACATGAATATTGGTGCTAATTGCAAACAGGCTCAGGAACTGATGTACTTAGCCAGCAGAGGATCTCTTCCAAGCTCAACCCCTGTTGCCTGCAGGCCAGAAAATCCTATTTTCGCTCCTACTACAAAAATTGCTGCGCCTGAAGTTTCTCCTGCAAAGCATATGGTGTTTCAGAAGCCACAATATGTTTCGCCTCCTACATCAAGCACTTCCAAACCAATCACCGGTGTGTTGCAACCTGCAAGTCTCCCCCGGAGCGCCTCGAGCTCTAACATGGATTCCACACTGCCGAGAACTTTAGGCCCGTTAGCTATTCCTCCCACAAGTCAGGCTCGGTCAGCTGTTCCTCCAGTCAGTCATGCTCCGCTAGCTGTTCCTCCAGTCAGTCAGGCTCCATCGACACAGTCGGCATCACTTGCTGTTAATACTGCAGCGGTTATAATGCCTAGAGGTACTGATGCCTCTCTACTTTTTGTGCAGTATGATGCTTTTGCGATGAAACATGTACAGTTATTTCTGTTACTACACCCTGCTGACATTGTTCTTATCGGTTGCAGCTGTCCCTCAGGCAAGAAAGGCGTCCCTTGCTCGATTCTTGGAGAAAAGGAAAGAAAGGTAGGAGTAGAATTCATGTTCATACTATCATGTCCTAGAACAAATACCAGTTACTGATGTGTTCCATCTTTTCGAGTGTATAGCAGCTTTGCATTTCTGCTCAGATATTTACCTACATGCATGGTTTCCGCAACACAGAAATTGTCCTCATCTGTGCATGCTTGTCTTGCAGGGTGACTACTGCCGCGCCATATTCATCAGCCAAAATGGAGAGCGGCGACACGTTTGGGAGCACAAGTGCCAACGAGAAATCATCATGCACAGACATCGCCCTCTCGAACAACCGCGACGATTCGCTATGTTTAGGCCAGCCCAGGAACATCTGCTTCAGCCAAGAGTCCCCTAGCACGAAGCTACAGATCTGATTCCAACCACTGTCCTATGTCCATAGATTCGTTCAGGCTGACTGACTGCAAAACCATAAAATTCTTTTGCATTCAGGCAAGTGCTCGAGAGGAAGGAATTAATTATATATTTTGTTGATGCTGTCATTGTTTATGACGGCATATTGGTTTAGTTTACTGTGGTGCTGATATAGATGGTGCTACCCAACCAAAACTAACAAGAGCTGCCATTTGCTGACTCTTGGTGTTTTTTTTTTTTTTTTTGCCCTGGCGCCATTGTATTGCAGAAGAGAATGTGTTAATTTAGCAGTACCGAAGTTATACTACTTATAGGCTTACAAATTTGCCGCCTTGTATGGCGGAATTGTACTATTCCTGTTCTTGTATTATTGCGGAATTGTACTATTAACATTCTTATTATGAACCTGCAAGCTGCAGAATGCAAGAGCCAAACTTATTCTTGAACTTTTTATCCTAGCCACAGTTTACAAAAAATTGTATGGAATCCAGTTTATGGCAGTATCACTGTTATGTGTACAAATCATTAACTGTGTTCTTGAATGGCTGGTGAATCAGAGATTATATGATCCCTTGAAAGGTAATCCAAAGTAACTGTAATGCGTTTATTCTATATAACCAAACATTGTAGACGGCCCAAAATGTTATGCAAACCTGACAGCTGCAGGGACTACAAAGGGTGGCAGTAGAAATGTTTCTGGCGGATAGTATTCACTCTTGGCAAGTCTCCAACATAGTGTACAGTATACAGTATAGTATTCGAGAGTTGCATATTCCATCGAGAGGGAGGGGAAAAATTCAGTGCAGTTTTCAGTGGAAAGGTGAAACCGCAGAAAACTCCTAAAGAAATTAGCTTCTCGGAAAAATGTCCCCTCCAGCACCCTTGCATCTAAATGGTTGAATTGCAATCTGATGATCACGAATGTTTGTTTGTATCTGATTGCACTGAAAGTACTTTTGCACTAAAATTTTCTCCGGAGATAGAAACCTCCCATCTTTGAATCAACAACTAGTTAAGCGGAGCTTCTGCCAGAAACAAACTGGCGTAGCCCATACTTTTATCAGAGAGGACTCATCTCATGGGCCAGTTTTTTGAACCAGGCCGAGAATCTTCTGCGGCCATGTGCTGGGCTGCCCAAATGTCTTTGCGCGTTTTTCCCGCTTCCTTGCTTCCTGTCCACGTCCGAGCAGGGCTGCCTGCCTGCCTCCCTCCCCCCGGGAGAGTCCCCCGACACACCGCACACTATACCTTCGACGTGTCGTCGGCCGGCGCTGGCTGCATTGCCAGGACCGGCCGCGTGCGATGCGGTTTCGCGCACCTTCAAAGTGACTGGCCCCCACTGACGGCTCGCTCGTGCCCGGTCGGTCCCTTCTGACCCTGCAGGGTGCTGCGGCCGGCCATGGAGCTGCTCATCATCATCGCCGGGCCCGTACGAGGCCGACACGGCAGCGCGCCTGCGCCGGCCGGCGCAACGTCGCCACAGAAGGCGCCCGACCCTGGCAGCGGCGGCTCCCACCGAGAATGGAAAACCAACCCGATGGATCAACGCGTCAATCATCGACGCAGTAGCCAAGACCAGCCACCGCGTAATGCAAAGCTCACCAAGCCGTCAATGGACCCTCAAATCATTAGTTGCGATCTCGCAGAGAATAATCCCTCGTGGCTCTGCTTTGCGACTGCTCCATCACTGGTTCGGCAGGTGTTCCCCTGGTGTATCGTGGTAGGCCTCGGTTGCCCCTCTCATGGTTGGATGCAGCTTGCACCTGCAGGGTGGGTGCAATCTACATGGATTGCCAAAAATAATACTCCTACTCGACAGATCGAATGTGGGTGAGCGTGGGTCAGTCAGCGCTGCAAGCCCCCAAAGTGCAGACCCAGATCTCCTTGGGGCCAGGGAGCTTATCCTGATTTGGTGAGATGGTGTTGTTTGTTCCCCACGCCCTGAACCTTTTCAGTCTACTGTCATCTGCTGCCAACAAAGCACTACTCACTCACTAGTCACTGCTCTGGCCAAGTGAATTCCGTGCTGATTTTGTTGCAGCTCATAAACTTTCAGATATGTAGTGGTGAATATGCTTCTTTTTTTTCGTAAGGGAGATATACGGCGAATATGAATGTTTACCCTAGTAGTATGGGAAAAATTGCATATACATTTGTTGCGGATATATTATACACCTCAAGTAGTGATGGTTTCGGTGGTTTGGATCGACTCAGCTGGTTGCCTTCGTTGGCGATATGCACGCTGCATGCATGGGAGGAGAGAAGCCGCGTCTGCCCTTCCTTATGTCTGAAAACATTGAAATCTTCAGAGTTTAATTTCAGGACAATATTATCGCAGCTCGTGATCTGCCCTTAACGCTCTACCAAGAAAACGAGTGTTCTCTCGGGCGTAATTTTTTTCAAGTAAACTATAACTGTGACGGTGTCACGCTCTATCAATTTCCGCTCAAAATTTCAATCCTGACTCGTTTTTTTTATACCACTCCTGAACGTCGCCACCAATCAGCTCGAAGCTAGCGCGTTATGAGATCCGCGTATACGTACGCATGCTAACTAGCTCTGCCAACCTCACCGACTAATTGTCACGACCCCACACCCTAATTTGACATTTGGAATCCATTTTCAAACGGCAAAATTTGAGAGATACTCGAGATACGTACCTTCACCTTTTTAATTAATTTCAGCAGTCGATTTTTAAAAATTGGTATCGAGTATACTATTTGTTTTTACCGAGCCTACTATTTTTAGTATCAGATCTACTAATTTTGATATCTTTGACTAGATAGCTCTCTATTTTTAACTGTTAGATTTGATTAAAAAACGGTTGTTTGTTAACTTCAAATATTGTAACACCCCTCCGGCAAAATTACATGAGCCAGTCAATCGAGGAACAACACGGCCGGAGATGGAGAGAAGCTGCGCTCGTGGGGAAGGACGAAGGAGCTACAACGCCACTTGTGGGAAACACGTGAGGTTTAATAGTAGCCGTCAACCAAGACATGCTCTCTACCTCTAGAACAGTCGACGAGCTCAGCGAGGTCGACCGGACCGCTCCAAAAGAACAGTCGCCCAAGAGTCACATCGACAGCGCAAGTTGCACGGGCGGGCCGGCGTCGTTGTTTTCCGCTGCCCGATCGAGCTGCGACCGGCAGGTCACGTTGAAACCCGGAGAATTTAGAGGCGCCAAACGTTGTGAAAACTGGAAATGTAACGCTGCAAGTGGGAAGTGCATGGCTGCCTCGTTCTTTCCTCTGTCAAGTGGGAATTGTGGCTTGTTCAGTCGACGTTCGTCAGTCTGTGATGGGTTCATTTTGGCGTCGGTAAGTCACGCACGGGACACGCTAGATTCTTTCCTTTGTCATGTTTTATCCAGAAGAGATATATGAACGACGGTATCCATGCTTTGAACAGGAACGTTATCCGCAGATGCAGGCATGCAGTTGCAGACAAGCGGACCAGACCTTGGATAAACTGTAACCGAAAAGTCGTATTGCATCGGCAATATATTCAGTTTCCTAAAAGACCAGATAGATTGATGGTTGATAGCACATGGACGGCCTTCTGATGATGACCTCAGCGTGATGTTAAAGTGACGAGATATTGAACAACGATGTACAGTTTGACTGCATTTTTATTCAGTCGTCTACAGCAAGCCCCAGTTGGTATGGTAACAAAGGTCATGGATAACACGGACAGTACAATAAACTAGTTGATCGACAGATCGACGGCATCACAGGTTACTATAGGTGCAAGCGACCACAACGTATCGTGAATCATATTCTACAAAAAAAATCTTTCATCATTTGCGATATGCTAGTGATTTCTTCGTGTTAAGTTCCCCAGCTTGGCATCGACAGAAAACCAAACTTGATCGACACGCAGGCACCCGTTGGGTCTTGCCGTCAAGTGGATTGTGGGACAAAGCTGCTGGTGCTACTACACACCTGTCTCGCCTTTTTCCCTTTTCCCCTCCTCCATTGGCCGGGCTAGCTCTTTCTCCGTGCCACATCATGAGGAGCACAAGTGTCGGGTCACACGTGGCGGCTATCGGTCGGCTGGAGCTCCCTTAAGGGAAGAGTCCAGAAGCAGCACCGATCGATCGAGCATGTGCGTGTGTGCATGCAGAACCGCGTCCCCTCCCGCCAAAATCGAAAGGCGCTTTGTGGTAAGCTGTAGGATATCTTGGCTAGATTTGATGGAGCCTTTTGGAAAGGACGAGAGCGAAGTGAGGCTTGGAAAATGGTGAGAAATGGAAGTGGGAGAATGGATAGGGTTTGACTTGAGACTTGCCACTGCTGTCGTGAGAGAAAAAAAAACTGACATCGTCATGTATGTAGCCACCTTGGTTTACCTCACACGGAGCCATGGTGAACCACATCAAGGTAGAGAAAAACCGCTCCTGTATTCTCGTATTTTTCCTCCAATTATGCAGATTCTTTCGGTTTATAGCGACATGTACGAATGGCTCTGAATGACTGAAGAAAGGAAAAGGAGACGGTGTAAGCTAGTACAATTGCCATCAAGGACAAGGGACACTTGCGCAAGCACTGGATTATGACTTATGAGGTCAATGGACGCACTGGGTGCGCTTGAGAATAATGGTGGCCTCAAGAAACAAACGGAAATGTTGAGGAACATGACAACCATATCATTGTGAGATCGATGCGACATGCAAGTGGTGCATGGTGCATCTGTGTCAAAATTAGTTGGCGGTCAATCAGAAAACGAGACTAAGAATTAACTGAGACAATGAAAAGATACGCGTAAAAGAGCATGGTAGAAACCGTGTGAAAGCATGCACGTTCGAGTGGCTTCACATTTTCCATGTAACCAGTCAATCATATGATATACTCCTATAAAAGTTAAGGCCATTTTTCTCCCATTTCTTTTGCTTATTACATGTTCCAACACGTGTGCAAAAAGATATCTGGAAAAAGAAAAGAAAGAGGGTGCATATACTCTCCCCTCTCACACAACCACTCCATTTCTTTTTCGTTCTCAAAGAATTTCTTTCTGAATCCTTTCTAAAGCGCTGGCTTAAGCAAGCACTAGTAAGGCAAATGCAGCGGAGGTATGGTCAATGATGGACTGATGGTGCTGATGAACCCGGACTTGTAGCAATTTTTGGGAATAATTGCGATTATTGTATATTCAACTACAAAGAATGTGATGATGAAATTCAAAAGAGCTCGTGCTTGCTGCCGTGCCATGTCTCCTGGTGATCGAACAGCGCGATCCTCTCGTACGTGACGAACGGGTCCTCGAACTCCCACGGTGCCAGCCTGGTGACCACGTCGTCCAGCCACATCGACTCCGGCCACTCCATCATCTGCGGCCACTCGGGCCACTCGCCGTCGACGATGCTGCTGTTGCCGCTTGACGCCGGGGCCGCGGCGGCGGAGTAGAATGACGTCGACGAGGAGGATGAGCAAGACTCAGGGGAATTAGCCGTGCTGATGCCGGTGGACGGTGCCGGAGGCAGCGTGCCGAGGATGTCGTCGCCCGGCAGGACGATGTCGTTCAGGAGGTGCGCCATTGGCACCTCGTCTGTGGAGAACGTCTCGGTTGATCAGAGCCCGGCGCCTGACCCGTTCCCAGCCACCGCGGCCTTCTGTTCCTCCTTCGGCTGTTGAGGAGGTTGCTCTGGTGGCGAAGAAGGAGGAGGAGTGGGCTGGAGAGGCTTGTGGGTGACGGGGTCGATGCCCATCTTCCTGAGCTTCTTCTTGATGTGCGTGTTCCAGTGGTTCTTGATCTCGTTATCCGTCCTCCCCGGCAGGTGCGACGCGATTTTTGACCACCGATTGCCGAGCTCCGCGTGCAGGTCGATCACCGTTTTCTCTTCCTCCTCCGACAGCAGCCCGCGCTTCAGGTCAGGCCGCAGGTAGTTGGTCCATCGCAGCCGGCAGCTCTTCCCGCACCGTAGAAGTCCTGTTCAAAGAGCACAAATGCGAGTGAGTTCATGGCGGCCTTCGTCTTGGTTGGCTTTCAAGCAAGGCTGACGCGACGTCCAGCGGAGGAGCTAGCAGCGGCTAGCGGTCCGGTCGTGGTCACTCACCGGCGAGCTTGGGCACGGCGCGCCAGCAGCACTGGCCGTTGGTGAGGAGGAAGGTGACGAGCCTCTGGTCCTCCTCCGCCGTCCAAGGCCCCTTCTTCAGCCCGACCTTGTCGCAGCACGGTTGCCTCCCCATTGCTTCTGATCAGTACTAAACGGCAAGCTCGCAGACGGTTACGAGAGAAGTAGCTTTGCTCGATGTGGGAAGTAGTATGGAAGCAATGGCAGCTACACACGGTGGTGGAGACGCCATTGCCACCTTCCTTTATAAAGGACGAGGCTGCTGCTCTGGCCAGTTAAGGTACTAGTCTTTGTCCGCGTCGGGGTATACGTGTCAACCGATGCTGAAGAAACTGGGACGCGGGCCCCGCGACGGTGCTGCCACTTGGCCAGGGTTCTGCTCCTGGGTCCCTTTCTCTTGCTTCTCAAGAACCGCAACGCCAAGCTTTGCGCCTTTTATTTGAATCTATTTTTTTTATTGTTTCTGTTGAATGAGGACATTACATGTTTGTTTCAGTCGTGTTGAGCTAGCATTACAGGAAGAATCAGTCCATGATCAACGTTGAGTTGTTGAATTTGGCCTGAGTCTCATAAGACTCTTAACTCTCTTAACCAATGCATCGACTATTATGCCAACAAAAAGTTTTGTTACTCTAGTGATAAATGTACATACAGTTTGTTGTTTTTGTTTAGGTTGTACAGTATGTGGTAGGGAACACATGATGTACATATAAAGATATCTATGCTTCCATGCAACTTTAAGCTAAACCCATGCAAGTGTACGCGTTACAGATTAATTACTTGTGGTTAGTACGTGCGTAGCTAATAGTTTATCCAGCCGTATAATCCCTTAACCTCTAATTCACTACAGTCTACGGCATACGTGCATAAGTATTTCCCCACAGTTAAGGCTTCTAATGCTGGCTGAAACAATTTTTTTTTTAAAAAAGAACGGTTCAAACAGTTTTGAGGGAACACGGACCAGATTGACAACCTAATTAAGCTGGTCCTCCGTTCTCGGAAGACCAAGGAACAACGCAGTCGAGTTCAATTAACGGATGGAACTGCATATGCGTTTCAATGAACACGCATGGCTAATCATATAACATAACATTTTTAGACAGTTTCTTGCATGCTCCAGGATTATCTTCTTGATTCAGTGGAGAACGCGCGGGGTTGGTGTGACCTTGACCTTGAAGAGTTCAGTTGCGCCATTAGTTTACAGGCTTAGGTATTATCTACCAATTAAATCGTACGTCCAAAACCAGCATGATACAACTGATCGTCAATTAGTGCAAATGAGAGGATCAGCTAACATAATCAATCCGCGCCGCGGTCAAAGTTATAACCCAAGGTCCGCAGCCGCAGTCTCTTCTCGATCTTTTAGACAAGGGTTTTGCTACGTTGAAACTTCGACTGATGTCATGCAAGATTGTAAAAAGGGTTGACAAAACGCTCTTCAGTGCCAGCACAGGAAGCTTCTTGCAAAGCAACAAGGCGTCTCGCAAGGTCTGTCGTTAGCTTTTACCTCTGTTCCAAAATATAAACATTTCTAAATTTGATAAGATCAAATTCTTTTAAATTTTATTAATAATATTTAAAAAGTGCATAATTTTTAATATAAAAATATAATTTCTATGAAGTTTATTTAATAATAAATTCAAAAAATATAATTTTTATATGATAAAATGTTATTAATTATATATTATTAGTGATCAAAGTGATAAAAGTTTGAATACTTATATTTTAGAACGAAGAGAGTAATTAACATACTCGCACACGCGTTTTCTGGAGACAATGGACGTTGTGTCAACAAAAATACAGTGGTCGCAGCAGAAAAAAAAATCAAACCTTTTGAGAACGTTCTGAAATTTAGAACACATCGTTACTGGCCACAGCACCAGAGAAGGTCAAGTTTACTAGTATGCCATAATTCTGACCTTCGTGACACATGAGCTAGCTACCAACCAGCTAACAAGTACTCCAAGCATCAGTTCAGGACTTCAGGAACATGTCGAAGGATCAGCTCCCCTGCAGTAGTTGACTGACTTTTCAAGCATGACATGCGTGCATATGATTTCCCGGTCAGTTTTGGGTTCAACTCTGTCCATTCTCTTCCTCTCAAAAGCCCCATGTCTCAGTCTCACCAAACCATTTGTCACCTTGCTCTGAGATCGACTCGAAGGTCTGAATTCTGAAATGGTCCTATCAAGAAATTATTGCACAAAACGGCGATGAAATTCAGTCAGAGTTGGCATATATTATTCACAGTAGAATTAAGCACGTTGCTGAATGGAAGTCTAGTGAATCAATGCACATGACTTATGTGCACCTTATCCCTCAGTGATTGCGGTCCACTGTCATCTGGACTTACGAGTACAATTCAAAAAGGAAAGTTTCAGGCTTGCCGGCTCGACATATTTGGCCACGCAGTTGCGATCTTTTCTCTGGAAACGGTGCCGTAACAGAAACTTGAAGTGAAAGCACGAGCAACTGAGCCGCTTTGATTGGTTTTGGCGGGTGTAGTTAGCGTTTGACATGAGTCTTTCGACAGCCCCTGAACCATTCTCACACAGAGCAAATGGGAACATGGCTTTAGGGTCGACAGCCATACAGTTGGTCCAATGACTTCTCTCACTCGATAAATTAGATTAAGCAGCCATGCAACCGGGCAACCGGTTGACCATTTCTTAACAACCCGTTACTCCTTATGCTGACTCACTCTTCAAGCTCATATATTCAAAATCAACACATCTCTAGTACGTACTCCTTCCATTCTTAAATTATTGCCGCTGAGACTTCCAACATCAACTTTGATCATTTGTCTTATTAAAAAAAGTACGATGAACATTGTATATTTTGTTATAATTTGATTTATCATTGAAGTTATTTAAAACATGATTTATAATTTTACATATTTGAATTAATTTTTTGAATAAAACAATTGGTCAAAATTGATATTAAAAATCATCAACAACAGCAACAATTTAAAAACGGAGAGAGTTCAATAATATATTATTATCTAAAATGGTGACAACTGGAGGAAAGCCAACTCACAGGCCGTGTGTTACCAGGTCTTGCTGTGAGAAATTTAGCCTCCATGTAAAAGGCATGAGTTACACCATGATTAGTCATTGACAGTTATGCAGTGAAGTGCTGAACCATGAAGTGCCGTAATTTGTGGTATCTGATTCAGAAGTACCCTTCACTTCACTTCACTTCATGACAGGGGCAGTACATCGGACGTGTGGAAGTTCGAACCACCATGAGCTTGCCTTGGAATCCACTATTTCTGGCGCTCTCCCTTTTCTGCTCCTTTTTTGTTTGAAGCCGCTCCTTTGGTTCTGATCAACCCTAGTTCCCGCGGTTTTTTAAAAAAAGAGGTTCCCTCCTAAAAAAATCTCCTTTATGTCTTGTCATTTCTGCTTACACGTAACCTCTGTTCACCTGGGACAGTAAAGTTCAATAAAAAGTCTAAAATGAGTTTCCCCTCAATCTGAAACCTTTCAGAGTTGTGCTCACCAATGTACCATCATCAGTCTAAAACTGAGTTTCTTTCCAATCTGACCTCGTTAGAGTTGTGCTCTCCTATGTACCATCACCATCAGTAAAATCTTGATTCCACTCTGCTACGACGATAGGTTGATTCCTTAGTGGAATGTGACGATCGAAGAAATTCATCTAGAGCATTTGTTCCTTTCAGATTCTGCTCTGCAAAGCGCAACAAGTATCTGCTATGAGACCCGCTAATTCGTTGGTATGGGGTAATGGAATTTCACAACTTTCTTCATGTTCACATTGTGAGTAGAAAGCCCAAAACGCTGGAAAGCATTTTGGCTAGGAGGCACACATCTGAATACTCTGGGATATCAATTGCTGACTGCAAGCAAGTCCACAATGTCTGCATTCATTTTACACCCAAGAAGTCGAAGTCTTACTCACAATTACCAACCCAGCGTGTTAAACTCACAAGACCCAATTATGTAGTATGTCTGATAAATTAAGAAACACACACAAACAAATATCAAGCTCTGAATACTACTGACAACTTGAATGTTAACGTGGTTTTGTATTTTCAGGGCCTAAACTTGAATCCTTCGAAAATATAATTTCGGGCATACATGACCGTATTAACCCAGCTTCTGAAGTCAATACAGCTCTCAACTTTCACATTCAGCAATTCAGAGGAATCAGACTCAGCACTTACCATACCTTTGATTTCCTAAAATGCTACCGAAAATGTCGGTAACCATTAAGAAAGTACACCAAACCACCCTGGCTAGGTCATAACTCAAACTCAAGTCGCTAGACCTAAGGAGAAACAAGTGAAACAGTCAGGTAGTTGAAATCTTGGAAAGTTGAACCAACTTTATGAAAGACCAACATGTATAGCAAATTTGTTTCCTTCGTGCAAAACACGGAGGGCCCATTCTCTTGATGCCAGCTGTTCCCAAGCAAAAAAAAATTATGCAAGAAATTACCTGTGGGCTAAGACATCATATATCTAGTCACCGATAAGCATAAATTAGAAAGGTTACAAGACTCGTTCTACAAAGCTGATTATTCGAGAAGGAGCATCTTATCTGTATGACATTATCAGCTTAAAGGGCAACAAAGTCAAAAGCAAGCCCATTTATATTTGTTTAGCCCTTGGCTATAAAATGCATGAGCGCGGATACAGTCTCGCAAATGGTGTAATGAACCATTTGTAAATGGAAAACATGCTAGTTGGAACTTGGGCTGATTATCACAATATAAGATCAGACATGCAACAAACACTGACGTTTCTGCCTCATCATGGGCGAATGAATATACTGTAGTTCTTTGTAGTTTGTACCCTCTCATTCTCACGGGCATGCATTAGCAACTTGAATGCATTCTGTTGACACTAAAAAATCACAGGGTTATTAGAGTATTTGACACATTGTCGGGGTGTCTGACGCATCGGAGTATCCAGCACATTACAAAGTATCCGGTGAGCCTCTCGGGTTCGGACACTCGGCCTCACCGAAGTATCCGACACGCTGTCAGAGGGTCCGATGAGCCCTCTCGAGTTGGGGTATTTAGCTCACCGGAGTATCTGGCATGCTGCCGGAGGGTCCGATAGACTTTTTCGGGTTTTCAAAATTACACAATGAAATCTCTAGCATGTTACCGGAGACTTCGGTCACTGGAGTATCCGGCACTTTACCAGAGTCTCTAGTAATACCGATTTAGGAATATTTTTAGCAGATTGATTCTAATTTCTTTTCTAATTCGTGGGATTAATTGCTTTACGAGATAAAACCATCTCACCTCTATAAAATAGAGGCCTATGGTCAATTGAGAATGGTCGATTGAGAATTATCCCAATCGAACACATCATTTGTTTTTACATTTCGTTTTTCTTCAAACGGCTAATCCTCTTGCTCGACCCATTATGCTGTTTTTTTTCTATCTCAGCGACGTTTGAAGACGATCTGGCTGATCTGACTGAGCCCAGATCATTTATAAAACAATCCTCCTTTGACAGGGTCCTTTTCGAGGCGAGATAATCATCAAACTCAATGTTAAAAAATGTCAGTGTTTTCGTACACAGACATACGAGCGGTACGTTGATCCGGACCCAATTTCGACTTCAACATATTCAGACTTACCAACTCAGCTGTACACGAAATCCAACCGTGTATCATGTTTCCTGACAGAAATAGACAAACAGTGGATAAATATCAAAATACTCTTACCTCAATGATCACAACATTTCGGGAGCTCAAAAATCTCTGCGCAGGAAGTCACATCAGCCAGGTTCAGCTTAAGCCAGTTCCTGCAAGTCGACGCAGCTGCTCATCTTTCACACGTAGCAATATCCTCGAAACATCCTCTGCACTCAATCACCATATCTTCGTTCTCCTGACCTCAAATATTATCCAAATATCTACAATAGATTGAGCAGGTACACCAAATTTCCCTATTGTATTTGAAAAAAATTGTAGCTCAGGTCAAAGTCCCTAGACCGCGAGGAGGAACAAGTGAAACAGTCAATTAGTTGAAATCTTGGACGGTTGAATCAACCGTCGGAAGACGAGACCAGAAAATAGAATAATGCAAGTGGCTAAATGTGGCTCTTACGGAAGTTGCAAATCAAAGTGATCATATAAGAAAACCCCCAGCGGTTGTGTGGGTGTGGACAAACATCCCGAAAGAAAAAACAGAAGCATTCTGTCTAACAGAGCTGGCAGGGAACACACAGATGAAACCACTGTTCTGATTTGAATCGTTCTGCAACTTCAGATTTGACATTTTTTTGGTTGGAATTCAATAATTCATACGCTCATTTCTTCTCTTGTAAACTGAAGAGGAAGCATCTCGATAGTACTAGCAGGCTAGTAGTCACTTAGGCACAGCGATAAACTTCGATCCATCAGAGACAATCCTGAAGCGCCGTGGTATTTTGTTGCCCAGGTACCAATTTTCCTCACAAACTAGTTGCAGTCCGGGCCATTTCGTGAAGGACAATTGATTTGCTGACAAGAATTTGGGCCGTCGAACGGCCCAGCCTATTTCCAGGATGGGCCGCTAAGGGAAGTGACTCGAGGCCGTCATCTGGTACGGAGCTCCACCTCTGTTTCTGCTCCATCTTGAGGGCCCGATTTGATTTCTTCAGATTCCCACTCTAGAGCGCTGAACTGAAATTTCGTCATTCGCGGGCCTGTTCCTGTGCATTTAGTACGAAGGATTTTTCAGGCCAGTTACTGTCTGAGAGTCTGCAAGGATGCATTACGATTAAATTACAAATGATCAAATTGATAAGGTACGTTGAGAAGAGAATTTACCAAGCTTAGTCACAAGTGCTAAGCATTTGGAATGCATGTGTCGAAAGGCTAATACTTTCTCTAAAACTTACATAGAATTTATTCTTTGTGCATTAAATCACCACTTCTTAAAAACACACACGATAAAATGTCTTCAACAGAGATAAGTTAACTACATACACACAAAAAACACACTTAAAGTTATTTTTTTTACAAATCTAACAGATTAAATCTCTTTACAAACACCTCTTACGATCTAACGAGCTCTTCCGAATCTCTCAGATCACGAGCCCAGACCCAAATAAAAAGTTATTGAAAAATAAAATAAATTTATTTTAATATTGCTATATTATTTTTTAAGTTAATATTTTCTATATGCATGAAAGGGAAGGTATGCAAAGCAAATTTGCGATAGATTGATTGGTGTCACTTAAGTTTGTGTAAAATCAGAATGATAAAGATAGGAAAGGGAAGGAGATTAAGTGCCGTGTAAATCGAAACAAACATGGAAGGAGATCCCAACGAATGAGATGAAGCCACCGGAACGGGCGTGGATTACGGCTTTGCATGGTCATGTACGGGCTATACGTAGTAACCATCTTCCGAATATTATGCCTTTTCATTACCTATAAATAAATCGGTTCTTCCAACTCTTGAGGACTAAAAGATAATTAGTGTCCCTACAACACCACGTAACTCGTTGCATGTTATTAATATTAATACTAATTTCAGATTAATATTAATAAACAAATTTATTTCAGATTAATATAGAAAAAAATTAAATATTAATATTAATATATTATTTTTAAAATTAATATTTTTTTATTGTAGTATTAGCACGAGTATCGAGACTAGTGGTGTAAAAGAGGAATTGAGGCTAGCTGCGCTACCACATACTACCAAGGTTCGAGTAACCATTTGAGAGGTACAAACCGGTCAAAACTCATTGGAAACGGCTACATATTCAAAAATTAAAATTTAGATGAGTTTTGATCGAAATGTCACAGTAAATCAAGTAGTTTTTTTATTTTAAACTTTCATATTTTGAAACTAAACTGACTTGACCGATTTTAATCTGCTTTAATCAATTTACTGGTTAGATCGTTTTTTGGATTTTTATTTTTGAATTTTTATTTTTTTTGAAAAAAAAACAAAAACCAGTTATCTAAATAAGAATGGACTGTTTTGTGATCCTTGCCACTTACCAACGGTGGTCACCTTCTTATTTACCCAGACTGGCTACAGATATTTCTCTGCCGCTTCAATCAAGAACCTCGGATATTTCTTCTCTGCCAGGGACAGTGTCGACCCTCAATTATTCAACAGAAGTGCCTGCCGCTTGATATCTTTCCGATGGTGACATGTACGCCGCCTTGCCACCGCTACGTGGAGGCCGAGCCTTCTCGTAGCCGCCGCGTCAGCGACTACCGTTGGACAACTGGTTGAGCTACCGCGGATCTTCTCCACCAGTGGCGGCGTGAAAGGCGCGCGCGCGCTCGGTTCCGCCTCGCGCGTCAAATCCAGTGGAATCGACCGATCCCCGGACCCCGGCGGCCGGTTCCGTATCAGCTCTGCAACCTCGTTTCGTGGCTCCTCGGCAACCGTTGCTGGCCATAGCGGCGTACTGCTGCATGCGTAGCCGGCTTTGGTTGATCGATTGCAGTTTGAGCTCTCGAAGTTAAGATTGATATCTAGCGTGACATGAAGCAAGAACAGAGTAAATATTGACATGAAGCAAGAACAGAATAAGAATAGAGTAAGGGACACGGTGCAGACATTGTGAAAATCACGAGGCGGACCCGGCAAGCAGGAAGAACAGATCATAGCGCACCACAAACACCAGACGATGAGGAAAACGCTCTCACATATACAAGAAAACGCTCATATATACAATACCAAGAAGAGATGATGACAGAACAGAGGAGAACGAAGAAGCTACTATCATACACGGTGACTCTGCCGTTACCCTAGTAGGAGTACTACACAGCGCCGGTCCCATGAACACACGCAGATCATGGACGGGCACCAACCACCCAACACCACGACTCGCTCGCTGCCCCTACAAAATCTACGTCGGAGCCAGGCACTGTAACCTCTCTGCAACAGAGCCGGAGAGACGCCGCGCTTGGAGTCAGTCAGTCGCCGACGAGGATGGCGGCGTTCCCGGCGCGCCGGAGCGGCGACAGCGACCGCGTGGACCGCCGCGCCGCCAGCGGCCTGATCTCGAGCAGCTGCAGTTTGAGGAGGCGCTCCCTGATCTCCTCGTCCTCCTTCTTGATCCTCCGGACCTGGCTGTGCACCAGCGGGACCTCCCGGTCCTCCTTGGCCGCTCCTCCTCCGGCGGCCTGCTCGGCCGCCCTCACCGGTGCTTTCTCTTCCGTCGGAACAAATGGTGACCTTGCCATGCTCACAAGCATGTATGCACACGATGATTTCGCCGAGTTGTTTGTTCTTCACACTACGGTGGCCCAGACTGTTGGCGACTCGGTATATATAGCGGTGGAGGGGGAGGACGAGGAGAAATGGAAGGGCTGTGAAGTTTGGGTTCGGCTTCTAAATCACTGGTCGATTATTTTCGTAGGAAAGCGACGGCTGCAGGCAGGTAGGAAACGTTGGACGGCTTCCCATCAGTCGTCAGAACTGTCGCGACAGGAACGCCACGGCGAACAATTATCTCCTGGCTTTACCCATGGCGCGAACGAACGAAGTGCCGGAGTTCTAGATAGAAAATCTACGAACTTTAATCTGCAATTATGCACTCGACACAAACTCGTGCCACACCTGTTTTCTTAGAATATTGACAGAGATAGAGGCAAAACTCTGCACTAGCTAGCTTGATCGTTCTACAAAAGTGTAATAAAGCAGAAATCATTTGGAGTTAGTGGAGTCCGAGATACAGAGATGATCTCCCACGATCAGCAAGCGAGATGGTGGAGAAACACCAACAGGATAAGGATTATTTCCCTGTCACCGCACGCTCTGCTGGTTGCTGCTCCACCACCTAATTTCCCTTGCACATATTCAATCGATCGAATTACGTACGCGTGCCGTCTGAGACAACCCAAGTAACAGTCTAACGGATCGGAGTAGGCGGCAACCCTGAACCGACACTTGGGCAAATTGTCATCTAGGTGCGCCGTGCTGGCGTGCATGGGAGGGAAGTCTGAAACTGATGCACCAAAAGAAGAACAGGCTCACATGACCTCAGTTTCGTGTGGCCGTGATTGAAACCCATGATGATCCAGAAGCAGGGTAGCAAGTGGCGTGGAGAGAAATAGTTTGCCACATACTGTAAGTTTCGCTGGGCGTCAGCGGCGGGTAGTTACGGTTAGGCACCAGCAACCGGCGGTTGAGCTATCCAGTTTTACCTTTCGTTATCCGACGTTTTCCTTACTCATTCGCTCGCTCTCTCTCTCTTTCTCTCTCTCTCTCTCTCTCTACAGAAAAGGGATTATATTGTTTCTTTCTGGAATATGCGTACGTGTGAAATCTGTGTAACATTTCTTACTCGAGATTGTTCGGGCTCGCAATGCAGGTCGTCGCGGGGTTCATTTAACTGATCTTAGGAGTAAAAGACTTGCTGACAGACGCGTTCAGATAAGACTAGTTGCAACTTGTTCCAGCTGATGTAACTTTTTATGCAGGAATGCAGGATTGATTCAAAGGGGATTATACCAGTCATTTTACGATAGAACGAACTGGAGAAACGATGAAACTTAGGGGCCTGCTTAACGTTCGTGGTTTAAGCAATTATCGATAGGTCTTTCGAACAATCGATTTCAATCACAGAAGCGACACTTTATGAATTGCCGTAGTATGTCTTTCTTCAGGGAAGAAGGCAGTGCGTAGTGGTGAACTGGTGACCAGAAAGTACAGAGAAGGCCAGAAAATAGCGGCCTTGCTGAGTTGTGTCGGGCCTTTTTCTCTATAGTTAGTCAGCAGTGTACTGATAAAATGGGCCTTGGGCCAGATTGGCCCATATGCTCACTCAGATTACTAATTAGTTCTTAAAAAAGGGAAAACTGTTATTTACCTCCCTCAACTTTCACCACTGTTCGCTTTTCCTTCTGCAATTATAAAACCGAGTACTCAGACTCTCTCAATTTTTAAAACGGTTCATTTTTTCTCTTCGGTGGTTTAGATAGCAGTTTTCGCTGACATGGCAGCTGATGTGATGGTGATGTGGTGATTTTCGCTGATGTGGTGACTAATATGTTTTAAATTAAAAAAAAATACTTAATGTGCTAAAAAAATATGAAAGTTAGCATAGTTGTAAATCATTTTACTAGGAACAACTTTTGTTTTAGGCCTAATTTAAAATTTGAAACACATTTTATTTTAAAAAATTTAGAAAGACAAATAAACATTTCAAAGTAAAAAATATCTATACCTTCTAATTTTTTTTTAAAAAATCCACATTCTTGTTTGAAAATATTTAAAAATACATGAATCAAAAAAATATGAAACTTGAGCTCAAATTAAATAAATTGAAATTTGATCTCAAAAGAAACAAATAATTTAGCTCAAATTTGAAATTTGAATTCAAGTTAACAAAATAAGCACAAAAAGTTTCCAAATAAAATGTATATAAAATAAAATATACTTAGAAAGACATGAATTTAGAGAAATTTTGTGAAATTTTATTAAAAGGTTAAAAGGTCTAAATAAATTTTGCTTCTAAATGGCTAATTTATTTCTGACTTTTTCAAATAAAATGTGTTCCGATTTTTAATTTGGGCCTAAAACAAAAGTTGTTCCTTGCTAAATGATTTAAGTCTATGCAAAGTTTTATATTTTTTTAGCAGGTTAAGTATTTTTTTCAAATTTTATAAATACGAGGACACGTCGGCTGCGCAACTGCTATATAGAATGCTACGTCAGCGAAAATCACCACGTGGATTGTACGCGTCAGCAAAAATCGCTATGTCAACGAACACCGTCACGTCAATGAAAACCGTTGTCTAAACCACTCAAGGAAAAATAAACGGCTGAGTGTTCGATTTTGTAATTGAGAGAAAAAAAAGCGAACAGCCGTGATAATTGAGGGAGGGTAAATAAGACTTTTTCCTTTAAAAAAGACTAGTTGCACTATGAGCAAAAGGGGTCGCTGATGCTTGAGCTTTCTAGCCGGCAGAAATACATAGCCAGCAGCTAAGAGCTTGTTCTCTCGCTCTCGCCAACTGAGAATGTGAAAGGATGGAGATACCTCATGGACGAAACAGGCCAGCCACACCGGCTGACTGGCCGCGGAGCAAAAAGACCGCTTCAAGGCGGGAGAACGAGTAGACATTGTACAGCCGGGCCTTGGCGCGCGGCTCCATGCCACGAGCGTAACTCAGCAGTCAGCTACTTCGACGGTCACGGCTGTACCATCACCAGCAGGTACCAGGTAGTACAGCAATTACGACGAGTTCCTCTACCTTGGAGAACCGAGCGACGGTCGGAGTGGCTAGGAGCTCCGGCGTGTCTCCGGTCCGCTCGATGATTTTTGTAAAGACGCGATTATTAATACTACGTAGAGACAAAAGATGTGTAAGTATATGTTGTGATGTGTAAGTGCATATAAAAACAGCTATATTCAGTAGTAAAGAAAAAAAAATTTCTACTTTGTGTCTACTGTCTAGATTTTTTTAAAATTTCGCAAAAAATAATTTAATTTCGCTGAAAAATATGAAAAATGAGAAAAAATTCTAGTGTTCCAAAGGCAGCCCTATTTCCTTCCTATAACGACTGTTGCAACCCTTCGTCGAGATAGCAAGCTGTGCCGCGTCAGGCTTGTTCCGGCAATGCCCAGACGATCTTACGTCCGCGACATGCCGAGACCAACCGCAGGTTCGGAGCAGGCGAACGCTTCCTCACGCCCGATGGTTACACACTCACGCGGCTGAAACGTCGAAAGGTCAAAAAAGCCTTTCCTATCGGCGGCGTTCTTCCCATCTCCATCTTATAAAAAAGTTACACGGCATCCATGTCATATAGAACCGGGTGTTAATATTGATTTCCATATACTCCATAGCTGTTAGAGGTTGAAGAATTCGACGTACCCCGTTGGGAGCTTGGCGCCATCTCCAGATTGACAGATACAGCTCCTACGTAGTACGTACGGTGTCCATATGGAAAGCGGTCCGGGAGCCTCGCCGCCGTGCTTGCTCCATTCCACCATCAGCCCGAGTTCAATCAATCAATTTGATATTGGCCATGTTTGCTACAGTTGAAATTTAATAAAAAAAACAGCTTATTTTTTTAAGCTGATAAAAAATAGTTGAAAAATAAGCTGCTGTTTAGTTTATTCTGATAAGCTGCTGAACTTATAAACTGTAAAATAAATTTGTTATTTGACATAATTTCTGCTTATTTCTGTGAATAAACTAGAAATAAACTGTGCCAAACAGAGCCATTAGCTGTAAGCACGGCAACGTAGTCAGCGTCCCCCCTCAATCCTCCCAAACCAATACTTGTTTCCAAAGCCGCACGTTTGGCACCACGATCGCGCCCTGTTCGGGTACACTACTATATACACCACGACGTCGCCGCTACGTACGTCGATCCTCCCACGCTTCACTAAACATCGCCGTCAGCTCGCCGATCATTCACCTCCTGTCCCGGCTATGTGCGCCGGCGCCGGTGGTCGCGCGGTCGACCTCCTCCTCCTCCTCGTCGCGCTGTGGTGCTCCACGCTCGTCCCCCGCGCGGCCCCGGACCTCGTCGCGGACCGGGCGGCGCTGCTCGCGCTGCGCGACGCGGTCGGCCGGGGACTCCCATGGAACGCGTCGTCGTCCTCACCGTGCGGCTGGCGAGGCGTCAGATGCGACGCCGCCGGGACGCGCGTCCTCGAGCTGC
>BCLG01000203.1:172818-221371 GCA_001602295.1 Zoysia matrella
CTCCTCCTCCTCCTCGTCGCGCTGTGGTGCTCCACGCTCGTCCCCCGCGCGGCCCCGGACCTCGTCGCGGACCGGGCGGCGCTGCTCGCGCTGCGCGACGCGGTCGGCCGGGGACTCCCATGGAACGCGTCGTCGTCCTCACCGTGCGGCTGGCGAGGCGTCAGATGCGACGCCGCCGGGACGCGCGTCCTCGAGCTGCGGCTCCCCGCGGAGAGCCTCGCGGGCCAGCTGCCGGCGGGGACGCTCGGCAACCTGACGGCGCTGAAAGCGCTGTCGCTCCGCCTCAACGCGCTGTCTGGCGGGATCCCGCCGGACATCGGGGGATGCGCGGAGCTCCGGGCGCTGTACCTCCAGGGCAACCGGTTCGACGGAGAGATACCCGAGGGGCTGTTCCAGCTCCGTTTGCTGCAGCGGCTCGACCTCTCGAGCAACCGTATATCCGGCGCGGTGTCGTCGGGGTTCAACAGGCTACCGCGACTCGCAACGCTGTATTTGGAGAGCAACAGCCTGAACGGGAGCCTACCGGCGGACCTTGACCTCCCGAAGCTTCAGCAGTTCAACGTGTCCAACAACGGCCAGCTAACGGGCCCCGTGCCCGCGTCGCTGGCCGGGAGACCAGCTAGCGCGTTCGCGGGGACAGGGCTCTGCGGCGGGCCGTTAAGCCCGTGCTCGAACCCTGCGCCGCCATCGCAATCGCCACCGCCAATGCCGCCGTCTCCTGCCGCTCCTGACGACGGGAAGAGGTCGAACTCGAAGCCCTCAGCTGGCGCAATCGCTGGCATTGCGGCGGGGTCCGCCGTGGCGTTGCTGGCGTTGATTGCCCTGATCTTCTTCCTCTGCTTCCGATGCTGGAGGAGAACGGCGAACAAGTCCCCGGAAACGTCGGCCGATGCTGACGTGTCCGGGTCTCCGGTAACGGTCACCGTGACGCGTTCGGCAGAGAGCGTCACGAAGCGGTCGCGGTCTTCGCAGACCAGCAACGGCAAGAAGCTGGTGTTCGTGGGTGACGCGCCGGACACGCCGTACGACCTGGAATCGCTGCTGCACGCGTCGGCCGAGGTACTGGGCAAGGGCTGGCTCGGCACGACGTACCGCGCGACGCTCGAGGGCGGCGCCGCCGTGTTGACAATCAAGCGGCTCAGGGAGGCGTCGGTCCCCGAGCGGGAGTTCGGCGACAGGGTGGCCGCGATCGCCGCACTGCGCCACGAGAACCTGTCGGCGCTGCGCGCCTACTTCTACAGCAAGGATGAGAAGCTCGTCGTCTACGACTTCGTCCCCGCCGCAAGCCTGTACTCCCTTCTCCACGGCACCAGCGGCGCGAGCCCGGCGCGGCTCGACTTCACCGCGCGCGCGCGCGTCGCTCTGTCCGCGGCGCGGGGCGTCGCGTTCATCCACGCCGCGAGCGCCCGTTCCTGCCACGGGAACATCAAGTCGTCCAACGTTCTCGTACCCGACGCGCGGGACCGCTCCGTCGTCGTGACGGACCACGGCCTCCTCCCGCTCGTCGCCGCGCACGTGCCGCTGAAGCGGGTGAGCGGCTACCGCGCGCCGGAGGTGACCGACCCGCGCCGGGCGACCCAGGAGGCCGACGTGTACAGCTTCGGCGTGCTGCTCCTCGAGCTGCTCACGGGGCGGGCGCCGGCGAACTCGCTGCCCGAGAGCGACGACGGCGTGGACCTGCCGCAGTGGGTGCGCACCGTGGTGCAGGAGGAGTGGACGGCCGAGGTGTTCGACGCCACCATCGCCGTGGAGGAGCGCGTCGAGGAGGACATGATACGGCTCCTGCAGCTCGCCCTGGACTGTACCGAGCATCGGCCGGACCGGCGTCCTGGCATGGCCGAGGTGGCCGCGAGGGTAGAGCACGTTGTGCAGAGCGCGCTCCAGAAGGCGGACATGGATGACGATTCCCACTACCGTAGCATTTCCCCGTGACGCATCGGCGTGATTGGCTTTTGCGATTCTCTCGTAGCCTGTGGAGTTCCGGTCTAGTTTCAGTTCACGGATGCAAATACGCAATGATTTCAAAATGTTCATAGTTCATTCTTTTCTTTGTTCGTTCTACATTGCTCTGTGATGGCATTCGACATATATTTTCATCGTGACAATACTAGAACTTATCTTTTCTACGGCAAAATTCTTACGTTTTCTATATGCATACTAAAGCGAATAGAACAAATATTGCTGCCTATTGTCATCAGCGTATAAGATTGGACATTTCAATCGATCGTTCGATCGATCCAGACAGATTGGAAGCCGGCTGCAAACCGTTTCTCGCGCCGTCGAGTGTTGACATGGTCAGTTGGGCTGGCTTCAACAGTGCAACCGTTGGAAATTTCTGAATAGCTCTAGCGGAGCCTACGCTTTCTACTCTGACCTGGTGGGGACTGTCGCTGTCCTGAGAATTCTGAAGCTGATCGGACCAAGAACCCTGGACTGGACAGGGACGGCAAGGCGAGGAGGCAATGGATCACAGCTTAAGCTTGCAGCTCAATCAGATCGTGTAATCTGGCAGCGTTACGTTGAGCTCATGGATGTTTTTATGCATTGGACAACTGGGAACATTATCCAGTTTGTATTATAGCATGAAGGAAATGCTAAACAGCAAGTGCCGGTTGCATATTTTCTCTGCACATACATGTGCTCATAAGGAGTACGGATTTCTACATTTTTAGTGTGTTTCGTACAGGAAAGGGCAAAGGCGTAGAAACCGATGGAATTTCTTGTGGTAAAAGAGCTGGATGCATATTCTCTACAGAATCATTTGAACGGAACAAAAAGTGTTGTAACTTTAAGACAAGGCCAGTCTCATTTCTAAAACGGTCTATGTTTTTTATACGTAGGCAAGCTAAAACAAATATCATGAAGTTAGTGGGCCGTAGGCCCGTATGTTTTTTCTAGCTGGAGCCTAATTAGAATAGTGGATACAAACGACACTTTACAAGGCCCATGGCTCAGGAATGGCCGAATGGGTGGCCGCGGAGGAGAAAGGAGAAGCAGAAGCAGCTCGATGGGCTGGCTAGGCTGCCCTCGTTTGAGTTCTGACCTTTCAGCCTGCCCTGAAATGCAGTAGCAAGTCCTGATAGTTGTCCCTATATTGAAATCCAAATGCTTTAGTACCAGAAAGTTTTTTTTAGATATTTTTGAAATTTTCTATGTCATGTTTCATAAATGCTGTACGAAACAATTTATATATGAAGATAGAACAAACAAATCGTATTTGTGCAAACAAATTATTTAGTCAGACTCAACTGCAGTTGCCTGAATGCCCCATCGATTGTGCCTGTCACTATGTCAGCTCAGTTGTGCTATTTTGACGATTAATATTGCTTTCATAGTAGTAGTAGCGTTTAATAATTTATGCCTTGTATTTTGAAAAAAAAACTGTGTAACATTTCTCGATAAAGTAGGTTGTCCCACAGCCAAAATCACCGAAAACGTGGTCGCTTTATCGTGCCCAACATGGCACCATCAGATGCAACTTTCAATGGATGGCAGCCACACAGCAGCCAAAATATCAAGGCGTGAATCACAACTGAATTTGAGAGCAACTTGCTGCATCGACAGCTGCTTTGGCTTTGTTGAAATATTAGGCCCCAGGTCCTTGCTGTCATGGTCCCTTCCTTCTATCCAGCATGAGTATGACCAGTGGGCACAATGCTAAGAATACATGCCCAGTTTCCCACTTTTAGGGGGCCTTTGGATTGTAGGATTTTTGGAGGAATACTGTTGCCAAAGGAAAATTTCCTATCCTATGGTTTGCCAAGCGCGAAGCACCACTTCTATTCATATGATTTTATCCCTTTGCATGTTGATTTCATAGGATTTGTAACATCCACTCCGAGCTCTTGTGAAAATTCTTGTGCACGAAGTACAAGAGCGTCTTGTCCAATGAAAAAGAGAAGACGCACGCAAATTATGTACTTGATGAATTTTTTTTTGTTCATTCTTGACATTCATGTGAAATGAATCCTTCATTTTCCTATGCCCCATCCAAATGAACTTTCATCCAACATTTCTATATTTTACAATTCTCTGCTTTACACATGCATTCCTACCGTTTTCCTATACATTTCTTATTTCTGCGTTTTCAATCCCTGCATTCCAAAAGGAGTCCTTACCTTAGCAGCTAAGCACGTCGTAATGAAGTACTGTAGAAGTAGCCTTGCTGTCTCAGTTAGTTCAATTTCTATTTATCATTTATATAGACTAAAATGTGCTCTCTCTGGTTTTAAAATATTGACACTGTTAATTTTTAATATCAACTTTGAAGTTATTCAAAAAAATTATTCAAATGTATAAATTTTTTTTATTATTTGATTTATCATTAGTAGAGTTTAAATCACAACTAATAGTTTTACACATTAGATTAAATTTTTTAAATAAAAAAATGATCAAAGTTGATGCTAAAAGTAAATGATGATGAATAATTTAAAACAGAAGAGAGTAATAAAAAAACTATAAGCAAACTCTGCCCAGAACTAGGAATGTGGACGCCACATGGATCTTTCGAAAAAAGAATGTGGACGCCACATGACAACCTTTAAACGGAGCTTTGGTCCCCTTGGGAACATGAGCAAATCACTGTCTTCTTTGTCTCAAGATATCTGCCTCCTTATCCTCCACGCCAATTGGGATTAGGATTCAGATCTGTCATAGAGGAGCAGTTATGTCACGTCATTTTCGCATCGGCATCCAGAGCCAGTGTCTTCTTGCGGAGCCTTTCTTCCCCGGCGCACTAGGAGCTCGCTCGTTCTTACTCAGTGAGCGCAACCACCTGGCGAGGTCTACTGCAATCGCTGCATCCTCGCGGTCGAGAGATCTGCGAACGCACAGGCACAGGCCACGAGCGGCGACGGCAGGGCGAGAGATGGAGCAACGCGGCAAGGCGGCGCTCGGATGGGCGGCGAGGGACGCCACCGGCGTGCTCTCCCCCTACAGCTTTTCCAGAAGGTACGTGACGTGCGCCGTTGAGCAGTACTCTGCTTCTCTGTTCTCATGTTTCTGTGGAAGCTCGGGTACGGTGAGGATTTTCCTATAAGAGGTGGCTTTGTCCGTGCTTTTTTTCCTTTCAGTTCTAAAGGTTGCATATTGAGTTCAGCTCCTAGAGCTAAGAGGTTTAAATCTTGCTTTATCAATAATGAAAGGAGATAATTTTTTTTACTCCAGAGACGTCACATATTCTACTGTACAGTAATTTTAGAGAAAGGTATAGCTCTCAGCTTGATTATTTGGATTCACTTTTTATTTTTTTATAAAGTGATTTTGTGATTAAAAATAATTTTTTTATTATTTAAAATAAACTCATAAAATCAAGATAAAAAAGCAGTATGTGATAATCTATTTTTTTCGGCTCTCAGCCACTTAGTTTATTTTATAGAATCACTTTATAAAATCAAATAAAAATTAGAAGAGACATACTGAGGCTCACACTTACCTGTGATAATCCGAGTATCAGTTTCTTCGTTCCCGATTGATGCACGTATATGTGGCTTTGTTGTACTTTCACATATTCAATTAGTAATTCAGTATGTGCGTTCAAGGGCTTCCGCTGCTGCTGCCATGGCTCGGAGCTTCGTTCGACTACACCGTGCGCTTGCTGGCTTCGCGGCCTTGAGAGCCTGAGAGGTTGCTGGTGCGCAGCGGGCGCTGCTAATTAGGGGATGCACTGCCGCAAGTTGATGCGCGCCACCACCACCGCGCCATCGCTGCCCCGGTGCCCTGCCGTGTAGCTACTAGATGTGAAATGGGGAAAAACAGTATAGATGTGGCCCTTTCCACGGCGCAAAGGGGTGGCCATTTGCCATCATGAGCACACAATCATCACTCACCCTTACTCTTGGTGTTCATCGATTGCACCTTCAGGGTTCAATGTGACGACGACGTGACGATCAAGGTGCTGTACTGTGGGATCTGCCACACGGACCTCCACATCATCAAGAACGACTGGGGCAACGCCATGTACCCCGTCGTCCCCGGGTAATTCAATTCGCAACCAATATAAACATACTCAATTCTCCACCGGGTTCAAAGCCATTGATCCAAACAAGCAATGACTTTCCCTGCCGGCGCAGGCATGAGATCGTCGGCGTCGTGGCCAGCGTCGGCAGCGGCGTCACCAAGTTCAAGGCAGGGGACAAGGTGGGCGTGGGCTACTTCGTCGACTCGTGCCGCTCCTGCGAGTGCTGCGGGAACGGGCACGAGAACTACTGCGCCGGGGTCGTGCTCACCTCCAACGGCGTCGACCACGCGCGAGGCGGCGCGGCCACGCTCGGCGGCTTCTCCGACGTCATCGTCGTGCGGGAGCACTACGTGGTCCGCGTCCCGGACGGCCTGGCGCTGGAGAGGACCGCGCCGCTGCTCTGCGCCGGCGTGACCGTGTACAGCCCGATGATGCGCCACGGACTGAACGTGCCCGGCAAGCACCTGGGCGTCGTGGGGCTTGGCGGCCTTGGCCACGTTGCCGTCAAGTTCGGCAAGGCGTTTGGGATGAAGGTCACCGTCATCAGCACGTCGCCGAGCAAGCGCCAGGAGGCGCTGGAGCACCTCGGCGCCGACGAGTTCCTGGTCAGTCGCGACCCCGAGCAGATGAAGGTGACATCACGCCTCGTCCATCTCCAACGACACTCACTCAGGCCCCAACGAACATCTTCAAGACTGCAACTAACCACTGGTACGCAATGCACAGGCGGCGACGGGCACGATGGACGGGATCATCGACACGGTGTCGGCGTGGCACCCCATCACGCCGCTGCTGGCGCTGCTGAAGCCGATGGGGCAGATGGTGGTGGTGGGCGTGCCGAACAAACCACTGGAGCTTCCGGTGTACGCCATCGTGCCCGGCGGGAAGGGCGTCGCCGGGAACAGCGTTGGGAGCGTCGGGGACTGCCAGGCCATGCTGGAGTTCGCCGGGCAGCACGGCATCGGCGCGGACGTGGAGGTGATCAAGATGGATTACGTCAACACGGCGCTGGAGCGGCTCGAGAAGAACGACGTCCGCTACCGCTTCGTCATCGACATTGCCGGCAGTCTCGGTTCCGCCGCCTAGTTTCTGCGAACGCGTGCAGATTCGGTCAGAGCTTCCGGCAGCAGCTGCCCAATGATCGTCGCTTCAGTACCGTTATGTGGTTTCCTGACTGCTGATAGAACACGTATGTGGTGTTTGGATATATGGGAATGAGAGGTGTGATAGGGACAAAGAAATGAATAGATGGTTATGATAGGGATAAAGAAATGAATAGATGGTTAAGATTCAATGAGATAGGTGAATGAGTGGTTAGATCTTCTATCTTTATTTCTATTTTTTTTGTCTCTTTCTCATTTTCAGATAACCAAACACCACCATAAGTTCATTTTCAACTGAAAGAGTTCAAAGGGTAATATTAGATGTCGCTTTTTACACCCCTACTTTTCTCGTTCCTTCATATAGTACAAACTAAGAAAGCACTCATGGCTTTTTTGACAGAGTTCTCAATTTCTGATTCTGATAAAATAAAGAAGCTCTGTCAAATACTGTTTTTCAAATGAGTGATTCTTGTCTGATTTTGTGAAGAGATTCTCTAAAATAAACTAAAAGGCTAAGAGCTGAAAAATATAGCATCTTCTGATTCTATGAAGTGATTCTCTGTTCTGATTCTAAGAGTTTATCCTCAAGAATAAAAGAAAATCACTTTCACCTATAGAATCAATTCACAGGAGAATTATAAGAATCAAAAGCCGGAAACTCTAGCAAAAAGATCCTAAATAGCAGCAAGCTTAATTCATGTGGGAGGAAATGGGGGAGTATTTGCTTGAGAGCTTGAGAAAGAGAAAGTTTCCTAGTCCAAACTAATCAGAGCCTTGGTAATGTCCCTTTCTAAACAACGAAGAGCTCTGTTATGCTAAGGAGCTCATTTTTTTAGCAAAAAATTAATTGGATTAGGAAACAAAATGCTAGGTAATAAAATATTGGGAAAATTTGGATTTTCAACAATAAAAGATATCGACTTAAAAAATTTACTATTGAAATTTTTTGTACACTTTAATACCATTGAAAATTTCTCCGTTTAGAATTTTATCACTCTGTCACATTTTCCATTGTATGAACTTTCATCCATCGCCGCTGTTCGCTCAGTCCTCCTACTCATCCTCGCCTTCTCCACACCGCCCGTCAGTCCCCTCCGGCCCGCGGCTCCACCTCAGTGTGGTGGTGTCGGTGCAGCAACCCATAGAGGTAGGATGGAGCTCACACCACCGATCTGCATGCTCGCCTCCGCGGAACATGCGGCGGCGCACGGCAACTAGCAGCGAGTACGCTGAGTAGGTTGGTGCCTAGAATGGCGGTGAGGTGGTCCTTTCGCTAGCTGAATTGCAGTAACTGCAGCCTACAGGTTCTCATGGTCCCAGAAAATGGTGTGTTCTAGCACAGGTGCGAGCTCGAATACCTCTTCCGCTTCAGTCATTTAGTCGAGCACCTGCGAGACACTAGCGCCTGTGTTACGTTTTGAGGCGTTTCCGGCGGCAAATTGCAATTAGGCTCACGGTTGCCGTCCCTTGAGGCTTGGATTTTGGTTCGTTGCTCTATAGACTGTCGGTATCCATTTTGCTACCTATCCTACTGCTTTTCGTGATTCAGCAAAAGACTGTTGCAATTAGTGGTCCTGAGTGGTTCTTGTTCCTCCTCCCTGCTGCTGCCCTGAAGATGATATCCAAGAGCATCTACCACGGCAAGCAGTGCAACTTCGCTTATATCGTCACCATCGTAGCCCGAGCATGAGCTTCTGACGTACATCTCCGACGTCCGAAAGTTCAGTGCAGGGCGTGTTCTGGCATGCTGAGGGCTGAGGCCGCGGCAACGTGAAAGGCACAGGCCGGGAGAACATCGCAGCGAAGGAGACGACCTCGATGTGATCCAAAACGAAGTACTCCAACCGTCAATGGATGAAAAACGTGACAGAGTGATTATATTCTAAACGAAAAACCTTCAGTGGTATTGAAGTGTACAAAATTTTTTTGATGATAAATTTCTAAAATTGACATTTTTCGATGTCGAGAATTCAATTTTCTCTAAAATATATTTGAATTTAATGGCGAACCCAAATGTGAGCAAACCTGAGCGCTGTCTCAGGCTTCCAGCATGTTACTCTTTGGACGCTGTCTGCATGCTTTTCGATGGTTTAGATTAGCAATCGGAAAATACAGCTGCCCCGTAGTCATGAGCTTGCGGAATGTTTATTCGGATACTAATTAGGGTATCCTCAATGGGTTATTAATGGTAGTTTCTATCTTTTTTAACTCTCATAACATATTAATATTTTGCTTACGCTGGCAAAGGAATTGATAAAGAAACATAATGAAAGATAAAGAAACTATTTCTACAACATGAAATCATATCTTCACTAATATCAAGGCATAAAAAAACACAAAAAAAATGCATTGAGAAGACTCTATTAGTTTCTATAGAAAGAGCATTAAAGTTTAATCTAAATAGAAACTAGTAGTATAGAAAGTATGCATTGAGAAGGATGATGTCTAAAGCATAATTTATTACTCATAGAAACTAACTCTAAAATCTTGCATTGGAAGTGCCCTTATAACTTCTGGTGGTATATTGATTGCAAACAATTTATTATGTCCAAGAAATATTTGATAATCAAATTTATAAAAATTGTTCGTTAAAAGTAGGTTTAATTAAATATAAAATCTGTTCCACCAAAGACACTGAATTGATTGGGAAAGACAAGGCGATATGTTGGATGACATATATTAGCTGGTCCATAACAGACATTTCGTAGCAAATAGGTCCGTTGCACACATCACTGCAAGTCATGACAGTAGTACATCACGAATCAACCGTAATTAAATATCAAACACAAAACAAACAAGTGGGTACAGTAATTAAATAGTATCAAACACAAAACAAACGAGTGGGTACAGTAATTAAATATCAAACACAAAACAACATCACGAATCAACCGTAATTAAGCAATGACATCCAGGCTGCCGGCGACGTCGACGACGAAGCGATACCTCACGTCGTTCCTCTCGAGCCGCTCGATCGCCGTGCTGACATAGTCCATCCCTACGACCTCGACGTCCGCGGTGATGCCGTGGTCGGCGGCGAAATTCAGCATCGCCTGACAGTCGGCGATTCTGCCAACGACGTTGCCAGCCACGAGCTTCCCACCTGGGATGATGGCGTAGGCCGGCAGCTCCAGCGGTTTGCTCGGCGCGCCGACGACCACCATCTGCCCCATCGGCTTCCGCAGCTCCAACAGCGGCACGAGCTGGTGGGCCGCCGAGACGGTGTCGATGATGCCGTCCATTGTGCCCACCGCGGCCTTCATCTGCTCGGGGAACCGGCTGACCACGAACGCGTCGGCGCCGAAACGCTCGAGCGCCTCCGCGCTCTTTCCTGGCGACGTGCTAATCACCGTGACCTTCATCCCGAACGCCTTGCCTAACTTGACGGCCATGTGGCCGAGTCCCCCGAGGCCGACCACGTCGAGGTGCTTACCGGGCGCGTTCAGGCCGTACTGCATCAGCGGGCTGTACACCGTGACTCCCGCGCAGAGCAGCGGCGCGGCGCCGTCGAGAGGCAGGCTGTCTGGGACCCGGACGACGTAGTCCTGGCGAACGACGACGATGTCGGAGAAGCCGCCCTGGGTGGTGGCGCCGTCGCGGTCGACGCCGTTGGAGGCATGCACGACCTGGGTGCAGTAGTTCTCGTGCCCCGTCCTGCAGTAATCGCAGGCGCCGCACGAGTCTTACTAATCTTATTGTTGTAATTGGTCTTGAGCCGCGCGCCATTGTTAAGGCCCATGTAAGAGGCTCGGCGTGCTGTCAGGGTTTGTTAGCCACCATCCCTATATACATACACGATTGTTGATCAATGTAAAATTATCGTGCAATGTTAATCTCACACTCATGGTATCTTAGAGTTTCTCGATCCTCTCGAAACTAGCTTCCGCAACGCCGCCGCCGGCCCGATCGCCGTGCTTGCCCCTACCCTAGGCGCTGCAACCTCCTTGCTGAGCGCCCACGTTCGTCATGGTCTCCGAATCGCCCGTCGATTCAGCCGCCATCCTCCATCAAGCTGCCGCCGTCGAGCGTGCCGCGATTGACGCCGCAAAAGCCTAGCTCGTCCAGGCCGCCGAGGCTGAAGTGGTTCGTCTTTAGGCCATCTGTGATTCCCGTGTAAAGCTTGACGCTGACGCCCAAGCTGCTCACGCTGCTGCTGTCCAGGTATATGCCGCCGCCCAGGCGCATGCCGCCACGACCGCGCTCCATGTGTAGGCGGTTGCCATCTCCAACATCAAGGCGTCGATCTCGATCGTCATTGACGTCGCCTCGACTAATTACACCAAGTGGAAGGCCCTCTTCCTCAACACCCTCATCAAATACGATCTCACCGATCACATATTAGCCGATGTCCACGAAGATGACCTCGCTGATCCATGCTGGGTGCGCATGGACTGCACGGTGAAGTCTTGGCTCTTTAGCACAGTCACGCCCGAGTTGATGGAGATCATCCACACCGGCACACCCTCTGCACGGTAGATGTGGGTCAACATCGAAGAGCAGTTCGTCGGAAACAAAGAAACTCGGGTCCTCCTCCTCGACACTCAATTTCGCTCTTTTGTGCAAGGCAATCTCAGTATCTCAAAATACTGCCGCAAACTCAAGTCCATGGCAGATGGACTAGCCGATCTGGGTCATCCCGTCGAGGACCGCACTCTCGTTCTCTCCGTCTTACGGGGGTTAAACGAGCGCTTCAAGTATATGGCAGCCCTCATCAAGCGTCAACGGCCGTTTCTTTTGTTCGTCACGGTTCGTTCTGATCTGGAACTTGAAGAAATCAACATGCAGTCCAAGGCGCCATCTTAAGCCCTGGTCGCTAGTGCCTCACCACGGCCACCAGCGCCTGTACCACCTCCGGCCTCCACTACACCAACCACTACTCCTACTGTTCCACAGAACGGTGGGCACGGTTGTGGACGCGGACATAACCGGGGTCGCGGACGCGGTGCACCGTCTGGACAGGCAACCTTCAACCCAATGACCGGTACATTCCTGGTGTGGCCGGGGTATGCGCCTGGCACCTACAGCAACTGTCCACGTGCGCCTGCCCCCGCAAATCAGCAACAACATAACGCGGCAGGCCAAGCTTTCACTGCTGTTTGTGTCTCGCCTGGCCACAACACGTTTGGGGCTCCCCCTGGTTTCGGCGCACCAGGGACCACCGTTCCATATGTGCCGTTCTCTGGCTATGGCGCACCTGGCCCCTGGACTCCACCAGTGGCACCTGTCTGAGATCCGCAAGCACTGACCAACTCTTTCAGCACCATGACCCTTACTCCTCCTCCGACGAACGAGTGGTACATAGACTCCGGTGCCGATGCTCACATGACGTCAAGTGCCGGTAATCTCTTTTCTTCCTGCCCTCCTTCATCTGCTAACCCATCTAGCATTGTAGTCGGTAACGGGTCATTGCTACCTGTCACCTCCACAGGACACTTAACCTTTTCTGCCGAGCGTCCATTGCATCTTCAGAATATTCTTGTTAGCCCCCAGATCATCAAAAATCTTATCTCTGTTTGAAAGTTTACCACTGGTAATTCTTGTTCTGTTGAATTTGCCCATTTGGTCTTTCTGTGAAGGATCTAGCAACCAGGAACGAAATCCTCCGATGAAATAGCTCTGGGAGTCTCTACTCCTTTCCTGCACCTGCACATGCTCTTAGTGTCGCCTCCAGTCTGAGCACTCTTTGGCATCGTCGTCTTGGGCACTTAGGAGTCGAGGCATTATCTAAGTTGGTCCCATTTGTGTCTTGCAATAAAAATGAGCTTGAAACTTTGTGCCATGCCTGTCAGCTTGGTCTTCATGTTCGTCTTCCATTTAGCCTTTCTAATTCACAAGCTCTCAAGAATTTTGATTTAATACATTGTGACTTGTGGACATCTCCTGTGCCAAGTGTTTTTCGTTATAAGTATTACCTCGTTATTCTTGATGACTACTCTCATTATATGTGGACATTTCCTCTATGTCTCAAATCAGACACCTTCACCGCATTGTCTAATGTCTTTGCTTATGTGTCCACGCAGTTCGGCACCTCAATCAAATCCATCCAATGTGATAACGGACGGGAATTTGATAATGCAACCTCACGGCATTTTTTTCTTACCAAAGGCATCACATTGCGAATGTCATGCCCCCACATCTCTCCTCAAAATGGTAGAGCCGAGCGCATCATTTGCACCATCAACAATATAATGCGCTCACTTCTGTTCCAGGCTTCTATACCTACGACATATTAGACCGAAGCCCTCAACACCGCCACATACCTTGTCAACCTACACCCCACCAAAACGCTAAACTTTACTACCCCTTTCTTTGCTCTCTATGGCATCCAACCCACATATGATCATCTTCGCATTTTTGGGTGTAAGTGTTATCCTAATCTCTCTGCCACAGCAACAAACAAATTATCACCTCGGTCTACGCTTTGTGTTTTTTTAGGATATCCACCCGAACACAATGGCTACCGATGCCTTGACCTTGCCACGAATCGCATTATCATCTCTCGACACGTTACCTTCGATGAATTCTCTTTTCCTTTTGCCGAACTCGGCTCGGCACCGGCTTCATCCTACTTTGATCTCCTGGACGTTGATGATACTAACGGGCCAACACCAGTTGGCCAACCTTTTTTTTCAGGTACACACCCTAGTCACGTGGCTCCTGCACCGCAGGTCGTTGCCAGCACAACATAGCTGCCCTCGGTTCAGTCTGTAGTGTTGCTAGCAGCGGGTCAACTCCGAATGACGACGTGCATGGCACTGTGCCCTCGGGCCAGCCAATGCCTGCCACGACTCCATCGCCACCCTTTGTTCTGGACGACTCCGCACAGAAGCGATTGGCATGCACCCGACCCTCGGCGCCGCTGCCCCGACTGCACCTGGTTCTACTGGGCTCGTGCTGACCCCCGGTGTCGCCATGCCGACCACAGGTGCCGCTGTGCCGACCCCTGGTGCCGCTGTGCTGACCCTCCGTGCCACTGTGCCGCACGGTGCAGTTAGCATCCCTCCCGTCGACAATGCGCACGCCATGCGCACTCGTGGGAAACATGGCTTTCGTCAACCGAAACATGTGTTTGATCTGCAGGTTGCGGCCCTCTCTTCCATCCCGAAGACATATCGTGGTGCCTTGTCAGACCCCAATTGGCGTGAGGCAATGATAGAGGAGTTCTCTACTCTCCAAGCCAACCATACATGGGATCTGGTTCCACCACCACCCGATGTCAATATTGTTACAGGCAAATGGGTCTTCCGTCACAAATTACATCCAGATGGCACACATGATCGGTACAAGGCATGCTGGGTTCTTCGAGGTTTCACACAGCAGCCCGACGTTAGTGAGACTTTCAGTCCTGTTGTCAAACCTGCTACCATTCGTACTGTATTGTCCATTGCCGCATCGAAGGATTGGCCCATTCATCAGCTTGATGTGAAGAATGCATTTCTTCACGGTACCCTCTCAGAGACAGTATACTGTGTTCAGCCATCACGATTTATTGACTTCTCTAATCTGGACTTTGTTTGTCTGCTCAACAAATCACTATACGGTCTGAAACAAGCTCCACGTACCTGGTACACTCGGTTCGCAAATTTTATTCAGTCCCTCGGCTTTATCGGCGCCAAGTCGGACACTTCCTTGTTTGTTTTTCACCGAGGTCCAGACATGGTCTACTTGCTTCTATATGTGGATGATATTATACTCACTGCCTCCTCCACGGCACTCCTTCAGAAGGTTATTGCTGCTCTTATGTCAGAATTTGCTATGAAGGATTTGGGACCGTTACATCATTTTCTTGGCATGTCAGTCACTCGCACCACGAATGGGCTCTTTCTCTCTCAGCGTTACTACATGCTTGAGATTCTAGAGCGTGCAGGTATGACCGACTGTAAACCGTGCACTACTCCCATTGATACTAGTGCCTAGTTATTTCCTAATGGTAACCCAGTTGATGATGCTACTCACTTTCGGGAGCTTGCTGGCGCTCTCCAGTATCTCACATTCACTCGGCATGATATTTCATATGCAGTCTAGCAGATTTGTCTATTTATGCATGATCCACGTGAGCCACATCTTACCCTGATTAAGCGTGTTCTGCACTACATCAAAGGGACATTGGATTACGGTCTACAGCTATACCAGTCATCTATATCTGATCTTGTGGCCTACTCCGATGCCGACTGGGCTGGTTGTCTGGAGACTCGGTGTTCTACCTTAGGTAATGCCGTATTTTTGGGTGACAATCTTTTTTCCTGGTCTTCCAAATGCCGGGCCACTGTCTCTCGCTCCAGTGCCGAGGTCGAATATCGTGCTGTGGCTAATGCCGTTGCTAAAACTTGCTGGCTCCGACTACTGTTGCATGAGCTCCTGTGTCCTCTACAGCGGGCCACACTGGTTTACTGTGATAACATTGCTGTAGTTTATCTCTCGACGAATCCGGTGCAACATCAGCGTACCAAACACGTTGAGATTGATTTGCACTTTGTCTCTGACATGGTTGCCGCTGGGAGCGCTTGTGTTCTACATGTTGCCACCACATCTCAATACGCCGACATCTTCACCAAAGGACTTCCTTCATCGGTGTTCACCGAGTTTCGCTCCAGTCTGAACGTCTGTCCTCCAGGATGATCATTACGCTCTGACTACGGGGGGCTATTAGATTTACTAATCTTATTGTTGTAATTGGCCTTGGGCCGCACGCCATTGTTAAGGCCGACGCAAGAGGCTCGACGTGTTGTTAGGGTTTGTTAGCCGCCAGCCCTATATATGTACGCGATTGTTGATCAATGTAAAACTATCGTGTGATGTTAATCTCACTTTCAGTCCACGAAGTAGCCCACGCCTAACGCGTCTCCGTCCTTGAACTTGGTGACACCGGCGCCGACCTCCGTGAGGACACCAACGACTTCATGCCTGCCGCCGCAAGATATTGCACCGTCACTAAAAGTGATTAGAAATGTAGTCTGAGCATTCGTATCTAGTGTAGTGACATTGATAATTTACCCGGGGACGACGGGGTACATGGCGTTGCCCCATTCGTTCTTGATGATGTGGAGATCGGTAGGACATATGCCACAGAAGAGCACCTTGCTCTTGACGTCATCTTCTCCTGGGGCCCTGAAATCACATCACCATCTAGCCCCCAGCATTGCATCCAATTACTCCCTTTCTAAATTATTGATGTTGATTAGTGTAAATTTAAACTAATTGATTTTAACAATTTAAAACCTAAGGGAGTAGGTACTACTGGATAATTCAACTAATTATTGCTCCCTTTGAGAGGTTTTTTTTAGGGTATTCTCTACTGGCTTTTGATAAAGCCGTATCAAACGAGCTTGGCTTCTTCTCCGGCTTATGGTGAAGCACTACCAAACGGGTAGAGAAAATGTCGTTTTTTTTCTTATTCTTAAGGAGAAGCCAAAAACCACATAAAGGTAGCGCTTCCAACTCTCGTCCAATAGATTCGAAAAAAAAGACTTGTCATCCAATATGGCGCATTTATACACAATTGCACTTATTATCCACTCATATAAAATAGGAGAAACCCATCTACCAAACATTTTCAGATATGCTAGAGTCAGCGTCATAAAAAACACTTTTCTAAAGAATCCAAAGAAAAGCTATTTTTAAAGAAGCTAAAACACTACCAAATTGGACCTAACAGAGTTCTTTTTCCTTCTTATTTTCAAAAAGAAGCCGCATGAAAAAAAGAGAAGTAGGGAGCCACCAAAAGCAGTTTCAACGTATCTTGCTGTCCCTATGGCATTCAACACTTCAAAATGCTCCGCATTTCTAAGAAAAACCGAAAAAATATTTTTTCAGACAAGTCAAAGCTAAAGCTGTTTTTTCGAAGCCAGAGCTCTAACAAACGGAACCTTAATCACCGCACAAGAGAAAGCCGTTACCTTCTTGAGAAACTGTAAGGAGAGAGGTGGCCGGAGGCGTCCCTTGCCGCCCACCCAAGCGCCGACTTGCCGCCTGTCTGCTCCATGGAGAAACTCCTTGCTCGGTTTCACTGTTCTGAAAGGAGCATGCGATGGTACACTGTGGTTACCATGAAGGTCAGAATAAATAGGCAAGCCACAACCACCCTATCGACGTCTGATATTACGTAATTTGTCTCTCGTGGCAGGGTTTCACAAAACCGCTCAAAACCAGCCGGTTTTCACGGTTTTCGGTGAAATCGGTTCGGACCGGTTTTACAAACCGGTTGGTTTTCGTTTTAAAAATTTTGAAATTTTGAAAAATTGAAAAAAATTGGAATACCGAAAACCGGTAAAACCGGTGTGTTTCAAATTTTTAAATCTGTTACTGTAGCAAACCGTTGAAACCGCTCGGCTTACCGGTGAAACTGACCGGTTTACTGTAACAAACCGTTCAAATTTTGAATTTTCGATTTAGAGCGGTTTTTGACCGATTTTTCTGGTTTTTGCGGTTTTCGTTAAACCGGTCTCGATCGGTTTTAGCGGTTTAAACGAAATATTAAACCCTGCTGGTGGCTTGATCTTTAATTACTCTATCCAATTTTAAAATATTGACAAGATCAAATAGGCAAGCTGCAACCACCCTATGGACGTTAGATACTACGTAAGTTGTCTCTCATGGCTCGATCTTTAATTACTCTATCCAATTTTAAAATATTGACATCGTCATTGACTTTTAAAATAAACTTTGATAATTTATCTCATATATATAAAATTTTTAGTCATCTTTCAAATACACTAATAATAAAGCAGCAAATCATAACAATATATATTATATTTATCATATTTTTTTAACAAGATGAACAGAAACTTAATATTAAAAGTTAACAATATTAATATTTTATTTTAAACCTAAGTTCACGTGGTCCAGAGATTAGCCGCCGCCGGCTACCGCTGTTATTTTTGTATTCCTACGATGGGGATGTCAAAATAAAAAGAAGAGCTTGTTCGGTTCCAGTAGGATTCCTCGTCCAGAACCGGACCTGCGAGAGTTTCGGATTGGTTAACGGCAGGAACGCTTGGCTGTCACGTCGCCAGAACCATCGTACTCCGTACCATTTTATTTGCGGTAGTGGGTTAGTTAGAAATGGCGTATAAAGTGCAAGATGAAAGCACATGCTCTTCCATTTTTAAATTAATGTTGTTGTTTATTTTTAATTAACATCATCTTTAATCAATTGTCTTATTAAAAAGTTAGTTCAAAGGTGTAAACTTATAAGCCGTATTTCAAACATCATTAATGATAAAGAAAATTATTATAAAATATATGAAATTTGTCATATTTTTAATAAAATAATAGACAAAGTTGATGTTAGAAATCAGTAGCGACAACAATTAAGAATGGAGGAAGTATGTCCGAGATTTAGATTAGCAATCCACGGAGCAAGATCATTCTCTTAATCTGAAAGCCAATTAAGCATCTAGACCTTTTTGTTTCAGAGATTTGTTACGGTGCTTGAGATGTATTAGAGGTATCTCCTACTTCTCAATTAATCTCAACTATTAATTTTTAAAATTGATACCAGATCCACTATTTTTAATACCGGTTCATAACTTAAAGTTACTTTGACTAGGTACCTTTTTATTTTTAATTTGATCAAATAAATAATTGTGGTTAACTCCGAGTATAAATATTAGGCATAAACTCACTCAGTTCAATTTACTTGTCATATGACTCCGGCTAAGAGCTCCACCTGAAGTACATACTCCTTAGTACTTCCTCTGTCTCATAATAAGTGTTTTTTTAGATTTTTAAATATCTATCTTTGACTATTTGTCTTATTGAAATCTTTTTAAATATTATTTATTTTATTGTGCAATGATTCATCATTAGTGGTACTTTAACCTTAACTTATTTATTTTTGTATTTTCATAATTTTTTTAATAAAACGAATGATCAAACATTGATTTAAAAAGTTAAAAACATTATTTATTTTGAGACGGAAGGAGTATTTAGTTAAGCAAAGAAACAACTACTGTGAGCTGTGTGACCTTGCTACTGTGCCCTTTATGGGCTAATGGAAATTGCGAGCGGTGTCTTAATTAGTAGTGCTTTAAGAAGACGTCACTGCATATGTTACTGCCCAAGCTGGACTGCAAATTACGTTTGTGTCACTTGTCAGTATGGGATTTGTGTTTAAATTTCAAGCAATTTCCTGGTATTAATAAGCATCCTAATGCTAATTATTCTGCCAACCTTTTAGCCTATGCTCCAGAAATTCAGCGATGAGGCTGGGTCAAAACACTTTACTACTACCAAATACTGATCAGAATATACGCACCGTCAAACTGTGGACTAGTCATCCCTCATTGACTATCATCACCTCCATCACTCTGCATTTCCACGTTTTCAAACTGCACTTGTTTCGTGAAATTCTCGTACAACTTTTATTCTTGAATTGTCGTCTCGACTAAGTACATTCCATTTTTAAAACATTGTCGTCAACTCGTATAAATTATATTATTCGACCATGATATTTTAAAATAGAAGGAATGTGATTTGAAACTCTATTCGAACTAAAATATGATCATGATGTACCGTGAATGCTACGGAACGGCTGACCAGGAACCGGTGAACTGAGACTTTGGTCGAGCATGCATGTAGTAATAGAGTAGCATTTCTCGGCAACGGGGACGGGAGAAAGGGTAAACAACCTGCTGCGTGAGCAATGAGCACCGAGAGGTACAGTAGTACGTAGTATCTGACATCGTCGTGGCCATTGTGCTTGGACGGCTTGCCTATTTATTCCGAGCACCATAGTTAGCACCGGCATATGTACCAACTTTGCTTCCTGATCAGAGAAGCCGAGCAAAGGTTGAAGAAGCAGATCATCTACTGAGTACATCGAGGAGTTTCAATGGCGCAAGCAGGCGGCAAGGCGGCGCTCGGGTGGGCTGCGAGGGATGCCTCCGGTCACCTCTCCCCTTACAGCTTCTCAAGAAGGTCTGTCTCTCTCTCGATCTTGCCATGACAATTGTATACTTGTATTGCACAGTTCTCTGTTAATGGCGCATGCCATATATTGTTCGAATTCTGACGGCCATAAGATGGCGGGCGACGTGATTTCAGGGCTGCGGGAGACGACGACGTCACGATCAAGGTGCTCTTCTGTGGCATCTGTCATACCGATCTCCACATTATCAAGAACGAGTGGGGCAACGCGATGTATCCCGTCGTTCCCGGGTAGTTATCAACTTCACCAGATACGAATGCTCAGACTTCATTTCTAATTATCACCTACGTACTAACGGTGCACAATCTTGCGGCGGCAGGCATGAGGTCGTCGGCGTCGTCACGGAGGTCGGTGCAGGTGTCACCAAGTTCAAGACCGGAGACGCGGTTGGCGTGGGCTACTTCGTGGACTCGTGCGGCACCTGCGACTGCTGCAGCGCGGGGCACGAGAACTACTGCCCCCAGGTCGTGCTCGCCTCCAACGGCTTGGATCACCACGGCGTCACCACCCAGGGCGGCTTCTCGGACATCGTCGTCGTTCGCCAGGACTACGTCGTCCGGGTCACGGACAGCCTGCCTCTCGACGGGGCCGCGCCGCTGCTCTGCGCGGGAGTCACGGTGTACAGCCCCCTGATGCAGTACGGCCTGAACGCGCCGGGTAAGCACCTCGGCGTGGTCGGCCTCGGGGGACTCGGCCACATGGCCGTCAAGTTCGGCAAGGCGTTCGGGATGACGGTCACGGTGATTAGCACGTCGCCAGGAAAGAGCGCGGAGGCGCTCGAGCGTTTCGAAGCCGACGCGTTCTTGGTCAGCCGGGACCCTGAGCAGATGAAGGCCGCGGTGGGCACGATGGACGGCATCATCGACACCGTTTCTGCGGGGCACCAGCTCGTGCCGCTGTTGGAGCTGTTGAAGCCGATGGGGCAGATGGTGGTCGTCGGCGCGCCGAGCAAGCCGCTGGAGCTGCCGGCCTACGCTATCATCGCGGGTGGGAAGCGCGTGGCCGGCAACGGCGTCGGCAGCATCGCTAACTGCCAGGCGATGCTGAATTTCGCCGCTGATCACGGCATCACCGCGGACGTCGAGGTCGTCGGGATGGACTACGTCAACACGGCGATCGAGCGACTCGAGAGGAACGACGTGAGGTACCGCTTCGTCGTCGACGTCGCCGGCAGCATGGCCGCCGCTGCTTAGTTTGGGCTATCCTACGTGGTTTGGGTATTTATAAACTGTATGTAGTTATACCGACGTGTGAAGTGACTTGCTTGTCATGTGTGTACGCTGGAGAATAAACTAGTGCAAGATGCGTTTGCAGCTAGCACTTCTACTGTTGAATTCATGCTTCTGTCATTCAATTTCTGTACACGGAATGGAATATCCAAACGTACGCGTTGAACAAAATAATCAGCTGGTCAATCTTTATCCAGAAATAGGATGAACCTATCAGCGGTCAAATGACTTTCATCTGTCAGATGGTATGCACAACCTACTTGACGGCTAAAACTGAACTTGGAATATCAATCCAAACGTGAAGCTTTCATCAGCATGCATGCTCAAGGGCCCAACCACAAATAAACAAACATCCGAAAAAACTTTATTTATTTCCTGAAACCTTACAATCACAGCATCATACTGCTCAAGCAGCAATATTCACTTTCGCCTGAGTATAGTTATTGACAGGAGGCGTTATTATCGCTATACGAGTATCTATTTACAAAACCATATGAACACGTGGATTATTTATCTGTAGCAACCAACCACCAGCATACTCCCTCCGTTCTTTAAATAATATCGTTATTAACTTTTAAATTTAATTTTGATCATTCGTTTTATTCAAATAATTTGTTCGAATGAGTAAAATTTTAAGTTGAGACTCAAATAACTCTAGTGATAAATCAAATTATATTAAAATATATAAAAATTATCAAATTTTTTTAAATAAAAAAAAGATAAAAGTTAAATTTAAAAATCAACAGCGATATCAATTAAAGAACGGAGAGACTAGATTATTGTATATTACTACTATTATCTACCGCATCGAGATCTACACCGTTCAGCTGCTCAGAAAGGCTTGACGTCGAAATCATGGAACTGTGGGCGGAGGGTGGATGCACTTCCCGCCAGTATGATTCTTACCAGAGGTGCAGGGGTTATGCTCTGGCATCGCCTTGCTGACGGACACCGCCGGAGACGAGAGCTCCTGCTTCTGTCCCGCAGCTTCTTTCTTGCCGGGGCTGTTGGGGCACTTGGGGCCACTGCTGTTTGGGTCAAATGTGCAGGAACTCGGCGCCGCGCGGGCAGCGTCGACGTCCGCGCAGAGCGCCGCCACGATGATGAGCAGCAGCAGCAACAGCGCTGCTGCTCCGGCGCCAGTGGCTTTGCCTCCTCCCTTCGCCATCGTCTTCGGAGAACCGTAGCTAGATAGCCTGCAACTTGTCGGTGCGCGATCAGCTTGAGCAATGGGTGCTCTGCTACACTCCCCGGTTGCATGGAACAATGGAAAGATGTGGTGGCTACTTATAGGCGCGAGGCTGATGGTTCGCATGCGCGCGCGCACTGGCGTCGTCGCTATGGATATGCAAGCGCAGCTGCGCAGTTGAACGTTCTTGACGGATCGAACTGGTGAAAGTGAAACTGCTGGTCTGTACTTATCTTTAATATTTCCGCGTTTCTATCAAAGCGTGGACTGAATCAAGATGTGCAGAGTATAATGAACCTGCGGGCAGGTGGAATACAGATATGCTGCGTGCAAAAGTACTTTCTATATCGCATTATAAGTGTTGTTTTTTATTTTGAAAATCATGTTTCATTATTCATTTTATTAAAAAAATAGTGCAAATATAAAAACAAATAGTCATACTTAATATTTCTATTAATAGAATAATTTATAACAAAATAAACAAATTTTTAATAATTTTTTGAATAAAATGAATAATTAAATATGATTTTTAAAAGTGAAAAAACGACACTTCTAATAGAACCGAGGAGTACACCATATGACTGTGTAGGATGAAGCTGACCTGGTATGCATAACCGATTTGACGTTTAATTCGTTGGAAACTACTCAAGAACACTAGCAAACTGGCCAAGTCCTGGCAGTGAACTATGGGCTACATTTGTGGAACATTCAAATATCAGTTAGCAATCGGTCGGGTTGTTATCCAAATACCGCGGCAGAAAACGTTTTTGACGGACTGAAAATGCTGACGCAAACCTGATATACGCGAGAATTTATGTAGCTGTGTTGCGTAATTGCGTATGATCTGTATTACAATTTACAAAGGAGAACTCGCTTGCGTGTTTGTATAGAGTCTACTCCCTTTGGTTCACAAAAGAAACCGTTTAGGATAATTTTTTAGTCAAAAATTAGAATATAAGCTACAAATAACTTTTAACATATTAAGTTTAAAATTATAAAAATCATATGATTAAATTTGTCTTGCAAAGTACTTTCATAAAAATATAAATATGTTATTTATTAATAAATATTTTTATAAAAAATAGAAGTTAAAATTATGCTTTGTTGTATAGATCGACTTTTTTGAACAGGAGGGAGTATAGATCAATGGTCCAGGTTTCAACAGGTGGACTGAAGACTGCTGATTTCAATGTCTGTCCCAAAGCTAGAACAGAGACAGTTCAAAATTCTCGGAACTGTGTTCTGGTTACTGTCTGTCGTGTTGAGTACGCTGGTATATACTTGAACTGGACCGGTAGCTTTGCGCCTGACCCGCCTTTTACGGACTCAAGTTTGAACATCCCTCGTGGCTTGCCATTGGCCTATCGTTGCACTGAATCATTTTATAAAAAACAGTTTACTTTCCTCCGATTCCTCATCATGTACTAGTCGTCACTAGCTCGCGCATCAATAAGGCGACCTGCACGTCAGTGGGTACAACATCAAGGGACGCTCATTGGCAGTAAAAAGGATAGTGCATGGATAGAACGACTCATGAGTAAAGAACACAAATTTAACCATAGACAGGGTGACTCAACTCAGGCTTGTATAACGGTCTGGTGATTTTTGGAAGGAAAACAAAAACGAATTAATAGTCTAATTTCACGTATACAATATCACTTGTTTCCTTCACCTTCTAAATGGTCTGCATCGGCCTGCTGCAATCGCTCAGATTCTTCAGTTGCTCCTATTCTGGCTGAGGCCATCGGTTCAAACTGGACAGAATGCCGCTCCACGCCCAGAGCCTGAAGAAGCTCATCCTCGCACAAAATTTTTGGTTGCTTATGCTTTTCCATAAGAAGAATGCCGTCCACTAACTTTTCACTGCCAATGACTTCTGATACACTGTTACCGCTAATCAGGCTCCCCTTTTGCATACTGTCTTCCATTTGTTCTGCAGCGCATCTTGTGATAAATCTTTCTGTGGCGCTCATTTTGAGATTCTGGGTTGTTGGAATGGAGACCGTTTCATGGTTAGCTGGGTAGTAGCACGGCCTCCCCAACTCAGATTCTATTCTCTCCTTCAGGGAAGCCATACTAGGCTTTTCACCATGAACAAGAATTACATGTTTGGGTGAAAGGAATTCTATCAGATCCATGATCCCTTTGGAGTCAGTGTGAGGGCTGAATGATAGCTGATGAATCTGAATTTTGAAAGGAAAACAGTTTGGTGTGAGGATAAAATATGTGAAGCAAACTAATTGTGAACGGTTAAACTATCCTTAATTCCTAACAAATTACATGTAAATAAATCACATGTCCAATCCTTGATTGTCTTTCCTGTGCGTTACTACATTCTTATAATGAATTACTTAGTTACAGATATTACTAATTCATTCATGCAGAAAACAGAAGTAAAAACAGATGTAGTTCTCTTAAACATGTAGTTTTGTAGTATAAGTGAAGTGAAAAATGACCTGACATCTGACATCAATATAGGTGTCCTTGTCTAAATCAATCCTTGTAGGTTTGCCAGACATCAACTTATGACCAATGCTCCCAGCAGCACAATATCTGCAATGAAGATCAGCATCAGGATTTATTTGGAGAGACCAAAAGGTGTTTATAGTTTGTCGATATGAAGAAGAATGGTTTTATCAGTAAGCAAATGTATTTTGACAACGTTACAGAATATGGACTCAATAGGAAATTTTCAGCAGGTTGTACCCTGGAAGTGCAATTAGATTCTTTTCTGATGGTGCCCATTTCTTAAACGCCTCAAGAGAAAATCCGCCAAAAATCATGCCAGGCGTTGCAAAAAGTACACAGGGACCAGGATTGTTTATATAAGATCGCTCAAAGTGGCAAACTGCAATATGAAAAAAAGAACTTCAATGTTATTCTGATCTGCAGATTATCAAATGACATACATAACATTGAATTGCACATGAAAATTTCAAAACTAGTGAGGTACCCTTCAATACTGGTAAAATGAGCAGCAAATCACAATATCCATTGTGTATTACATAGTCACAAATGAGATGCATTAAATACAAATAGTGAAATAAAGTACATGCTGTGGCTTCCTTTAATGCCCAGCATTTTAGTTTTTAACCCTAGACTAGCCTCGAGGGATATGATTAACAAAACACGGGCATAATAAATACACGAGATGAGTTGCAGCTCTGTCTACTGGCTGACAGAACTTTTTTCTTCCCTCAATCCTATGTACACTTCATCTTCATGCTGCATCTAACTGCAGTAAGGTTCTCTTTGCAGAACTGAGCCACTTACCATGCTTGAAGTCAAATGGATTACGCACTGTGTAACTGTCCTTGATCTTTTGGCTAGTCCATCCAATAAGCATCTTGTAGTACATGTTAGATTGAATGGTTAAACCTAGAGCATATAACCTCAGATAAAGCAAGAAAACACATAACAGAAGGAAAAAAAAGGCTCCACAAAAATGAACATACCAGCTGATAAATAAATGGGGACCTTCAAATTCATTCTTTCCCAATAGTCATCCAGTAATATACAGAGCTCCTGGCATACATAACAGAACATCACTTCCAAATGGACACTTATTTATAGCTCCAAGAACAGCATTTTCCATAGGGACATTAATTTAATTTAAACAGTGAATGGTTTGTCGTGTATACTATGTCTCAGAGGAAAAGATCAAGAGAAAGCTATGGCACCTGAGCCCTTCCCAAAGCAAATGTTGGAATCAGAACTTTACCTCCAGCAGAAACACATTTATGGACCTAGAAAACAAACACTCAGTTAAGCAGTGAAACTGTGAAAGTAATGTAGCACTGAAGAAATTAATCTATTTACAATTCATAGGATTGGGTTTTAATGCAGCAAAAATAATTTCTAAAACCGATGTCAGGGTTAATAAAAAAATCTACATCATTGACAGCTGCGAAATGAACTTAGTATTTGGTGAATTTGCTTCTGAATGGTACTGTGCTAAAAGAAAATATTGAGCATCTCAAATGAAGCCATGAGCATAAGAAACTATATTAGAATAGCTAAGCCCATCATTGCAATAGATAGTTGTTACACATGAAACCACAAACTACAAAATCAAATACACCGGCAGCAGAAAAAAAATGGATTTCATACCGCTTTTAAGAACTCCCTCTCACGGGCATGCCTAGAGTCACGTATAGTTTTAGCATATGTGGACCTGAATAGAAAAAATAAATTTGTGGTAAAAAAACATGTAACCACAATTATATTGGTAAAAAAATTACGATGACACGACAAGTTACACTCTATAAACAAATGTTCTATATCCCAAATGATTCCCAGGTGAGCACACTGGCCTGACAAAGGGGTCCAGCCATTCAGATACTGGTTGACAGATCATTACTGATTACTAGTTCAGAAACCGGTTACCATGGCCTGATTTTGACAAAACAACAAACACAAAATGGTGTATCAAAATACCTTAACAAGATGACATCATGACAATGTCAAAAGAGAAAACATAGTCACCAGATGACACCAAGACATAAGAAAGAAATGTATCTAACACAACACACTCAACATTAGGTTAAGAGTCCATGTTAAGGCAACAATCAAATAGGAAAACATGTTAATAATTGAAAAGATCAGACAATACTCTGTTATCAAAAGATCCAACTTTAGATGATCAATTTGGGCTGCTCCAAGATGTCTATCTGGTGTCATATTGTAATCTCCTGTATAGACCATAGCAGCATCTCCAACTTTAGCATAAATCATGGCAGCCCCTAGAACCTAGATAAGAAAGTGAGAAGAAAATCAATATTTCTCTTCAAAGAATGTAAAGATATTGGACCCCAAAAAAATGGGTATAAGAAGCATACATGTCCAGCATAATAGGCACGGATTATGAGGTCCTTATCTACTTGAACAGTCTGCTTCAAGTCCATCGGTGTTACTGAAACATCAACATTTACAAGCAACCAAAGATTCCAGTACATTGTGTACTTCAGTGTCAATATCAGTTTATGAAGTACACTGACAATACAATCCAAAACTTAAATTAAGGTTACCTTTCTTCATACACTTGAGAATATCTTCATAGCTATATTGCTCTTCCTCCCCTCTTCGATCTACCATTACTTTTCGATTATCCTCCAGCATAAATGGAGCTAATGCTTTTGTTGGATACTGTTTGCGGTTCCACAACAGAAGTTATGGGATGATGAACATAAACCATTTAGAGATATAGGTGCTTCATATAGAAACAGAAGAGACTAAAGAAGACAATAACACAATAAAATGAGTCAATGATGCCTGATATTTCATTTCAGTTAATACCCATCCAGGGTTGCAAAATTATCAAATTAACCGTAACACTAATTGACACAACTACATGATAAATAATAATATTCTGTAATTCTTCAGACCTCATGTGTCGCAATTAACCAATAAAGTTTGCACATGACCACAGTGTAGCAATTTTAGGAAGCAATTAATGATACTTCCTAGCTCAGAAGCAGCAAAATCCAAAATTTAACAGGCTAATCCAATATATGCCGCAATTTAATTTAACCAAACACCATTTTGCATAGTAAAATTGCAGCACTTTCACCCAACCAGTAATCGCAACAAAAGTTAGTCAGAGCTCACCGTCATGTAGATCGGGCCATGGTAGCCGCAGACCTCCGTGAAGTAAGGTAATGCCCCGATGTGGTCCTGATGGCTGAAAAAAACGCACGATTCAGAAAGCGATTGGGTAGCTGAGGAGAGGGCGTGTTTTCGCGCACGTACAAGTGAGTGATGACAACGCAGGAGATGGCGGTGGTGAAGTCGGGAGCCCCGGTGGCGGCGAGCACGAGCGAGAAGTCCGGGTAGCGTCGGTGGTCCTGGTACGCCATGTGCATGCCGCAGTCGAACATGACGCGCTTCCCGCCGATGGTCACCACCACGCAGCTCTTCCCGACTTCCTGCCCCGCCCCTGCACCCGCGCGCACAGCGTCAGTGACAGGCCCTAACCAAGCCACGGGCAATGAAGGACTGAAGAAGGGTGGATGAGAGGAAGCGGCACCGCCGTGCCTACCTAGCACGAGGCACTCGATGGCCATGGGTCGCAGCCGTGCGAAGGGCTTCGCTTGTCAGTGGATTTCGTGCGCGCCTGAGGTTGGAAGAGGGCAAGGACGCGGCGTGAGGGACGCGAGTGCTCCGGCGACGGCGAGACTGTGGCGGCGACTGAGTGGACGCGCGGCTGGCGTGGTTGGGCGGCACCCCGGCAGGACGGCCGCCTCCGCCGTTTCGTGGATGGGCCTTGCCTGAGCAAATCCCAGGCCCAGCTGAACCTTTTCAGATGGTAACGCGTGGATTGGAACGGCAACACGGCCCTCCAACCAGCCCAGACGCCGGCCCATTTCTGTCTTCGCAAGCCACTCGTCAACGCTCACACGCTCCACTCACCCCAGCCACTGCTCAGTGCTCACTACCTACCTCACGCTTCTCCCACATCAGGCGACGCCATGGACAGCAGCTCGAACATCGTCGTCCACAGCGGCGGGTGCCACTGCCGGCGCGTGCGGTGGCAGGTGGAGGCCCCGGAGAGCCTGGTGGCGTGGATCTGCAACTGCTCCGACTGCCACATGCGCGCGAACACCCACTTCATCGTCCCCGCCGCCAGGTTCAAGCTGCAGGCCGGCTCCGAGGAGTTCATCACCACCTACACCTTTGGCACGCACACCGCGAAGCACACCTTCTGCAAGGTCTGCGGCATCACCTCGTTCTACATCCCGAGGCCGAACCCGGACAGCGTGGCCGTCACGGTGGCCTGCGTCGACCCCGGCACGGTCGCGCACGTCGAGTACAGGCACTTCGACGGGAGGAACTGGGAGGACATGTTCCAGCGCAGCGATATCGCCAATTTCTCCAAGGCGACGGCGCCGGAGTAGTGGCTGGCCAGGTCAGTTGAGTTTCCGTGAAGTACGAAGCTGGGAAGGGAGAGTAGCTCTTTGTTGCTGAGCGGATTCCCCTTCTCGTCCGTCAATTTTAAAACTTGTGTAGTGAAAGGAGTGTGGGATTAAACCAACATCTTAACAATAGCCATTGAAAAGGATGGAAGTGAGTTGTATATCCAGTATTTGTGATTGAGAAGAGTGAAAAAAAAAGAATTGAAGACCTGCGTATATATATTTACGAGTTTATCTTTCCAAGCTCTACAAATCAATTGGGAAGCCCGCGGGTTTCGTATTGCCCGTCACCGAGTAAACCCGTATGGCAGTGGGCAGAGCATCCGGTTCATCCTCCAATCTTTGAATCCACAGCGAGATGGTATCCATTGTTGGCGCAAAATTTTGCCATTGGCTCCATGGATCACCCAGAAATACATTGATTTTTTTGGTTCCACAGCCCCTCCCCCCTGTTCCTTCTCTCCTTTCCCCATCCGGCTCTGGTCGTTGTCGACTCGTCTTCAGTCGTCACTGCTGACTGCCTGACTCCGGGAACGAGTGCAGCGCGTGACATCAGCGCAGCTCGGATTCTAGCCACCCACCTGAATGAGCAATGATTTCTACGCTTCGTCCGAGCGCCGCTTCCACGAACCCGACCAGACCTTCCCGCAGTTAAAAGAAGAAACTCCGGTGCACACAGCGGATAAGCGATTGCTACGCCTGCGGGAGCGAGGGTGCCAAGAAGAACTGAAACTCTCCGGTGTCGCGGATCACGCTATGGGCTCCGAGGTGGTGCACAGCGGCGGGTGCCACTGCCGGCGCGTGCGGTGGCAGGTGGAGGCCCCGACGAGCGTGGCGGCGTGGATCTGCAACTGCTCCGACTGCCACATGCGCGGGAACACCCACTTCGTCGTCCCCGCCACCAGGTTCAAGATGCAGGCCGGCTCCGAGGAGTTCCTCACCACCTACACGTTCGGCACACACACGGCGAAGCACACCTTCTGCAAGGTCTGCGGCATCACGTCCTTCTACACGCCGAGGTCCGACCCGGACGGCGTGGCAATCACGGTGGCCTGCGTCGACTCGGGCACCCTGGAAGACGTCGAGTACAGGCACGCCGACGGGAGGAACTGGGAGGCTTGGTTCGCGCGCCAGAGGGAACATCGCCAGAACTCTGATGAGGTCGCGGCTGCGGCGCAGTAGTGGAATATCGCTCACTGTTTAGCTCAGTTTGGGTGTTGGTGTTGCTGGCTGAATAAAGTTACTCTGCCTCTTGGTCGTGAACACGTCAGTTGCGTACTGAAACCATGTTGGAATAAACGAACAACTACTGTTTGAAGCCGGACGTGATGAATGTGTTGTGCTCTGGTTTTCAGAATGAACATTTTCAATTTTGGAGGGCTCTATTCTACCTATGATGTTTCAAGAGAATAGTACTGTGGTGACGAAAAAACCTTTTTTTATAAAAAAAACAAAATGAAAACACGAAGAGAATCAACCAACGAGTTATTGTCAGTTGCATTTATCCATGAAACAAGATGATACTATGTGATTAGTATTGTGAGAGGGTTTGTACTACATGGGATCATTAGATGAAAACTAACGCCGTAATTCATTCATCATCTTCTGCCATTTTCACGCGCCTCTCTATCCGGCTCTCCCTCCGTCGCAAGCATCATCTCTGTTATTGGATCGGTGACTCCGGGAACGAGCGCAGCGCGTGACATCTAGCCACCCACCCGAATGAGCAATGATTTCTACGCTTCGTCCGAGCGCCGCTTCCACCATGATCTGCCGCCGCCGTCTTCGCAAGGCGTGGACCAAACCTGCTAGCCCGGTAGCACAGCCGATCAAACTGAGCCTCCGTAACCGCTTAATCTAAGCCCAGTCCACCAACCGCCGTTCCGTGGTCAGGTGTTGGGCTCGCCCTCACCGCCGCCACGAGGGCAGCGCGTGGCACTGGCATCCGCATATTGTTAGAGTGATCTCATTCAATTCAGTTGGCATTTGACGTGCCCTGATCGGAGACGCTCAGTTATATGATTTATGAGTTCCTGTCGCATAGCGTAACAATAAAAAGATAGGTGAGGACTAGGGCACGCACCAGAAAGTTGGCCGCTGTCGTAACCCCATCTAACACTCCAAACTCTAGACCAATCTAAGGGTGCGCTGCCAGAGACGAGACTCCCTATCACCGCCGCCACACCGTCGACAGGGCTGACTCCGAGCTCGTCACCAACCAAAGACCCTGCTCCTTTTCTCCAACCATTGCCGTTCGAGCGCGGACGTCACCGACAAAAGAGCGGGGATGGCAAGGACTTCCTCCACATCAGCCGTGCTGACCACCGACGGTAAAAGCCCCCCTCTCCCTCTCGCACTCTCCCGATCTACTCGTAGGGAAACACAACAGAGCACCGACAATGATACCAGAGCCTCTCTATTGAGTAGATCGAGAGCCACAGAACCTTAACTCTAACTCTAACCCGCAACTAAAGAAAAGGCAGCCGGGGGAAAAGAAAGGCTCACCTTGGCATCACCTCGCCGTCGACACGACCATCGTCGACAGTCGCGTCGCCGCTCGGGTCCTCGAGCGCCGGTCAAAGGGGCGTCGAGCGCTCCACCCCTTGACAGCGGCACGGTCACCCCTTGGGTGAGCGCGCGCGCCGACAAGGGCCATGCGGCGGCGCCATGGCCGACGCGCGGCGCTCCAGCGAAGTATCACTGCCGCTGTCGCAAGAGAGAGGCAGAGTGCGAGAGAGGGAGGGGTGGGAGCAAATGACTAGGGTTTCAGGGGAGCGCGATCAGCGAAGGTTTTTATACCTCCGACTCATCTGCAGTGTCATCGATCGTCGATCCAACGGTCGCGAGCAATCGGCGTCGAGCTGGGCCGGATTCGACCCAAGCTGGGGAGAGAAAAATCGGTCCGGGCCCAAGTTGTCCAAGCCGATTTTCCGCGGCGTTACCAGGAGGGGCGAAAGAGATCAGTGGGCGCGCGCTACTGTAGAGAGTGGGCTGCGTAGGTTTTTCAGCCCATTTTAAAGAATTTTTGTTTTTATTTTTTCAGAAGCAATTTAATTGATAATTTTGCTAATTTTGCTTAATTATTTCTATCAAAAATTGAACCAACGGAATATTTTTGACAGAATAGAAAAGTACTATAATTGCTTCTGAGAAATAGAGAAAATTTTATTTTTTGCTGCGTATTTAAATTTGTTAATTTTATTATTAAATTCGAACCAACGGGAGAATTTAATTTTTGAAAAATAGATATAAATTTAGATAATTATGATATTGTTATTTTTTTTACCAACGTTGATAATAACAGTATTATAATTTTTTAATTAATAATTATTTATGCATTATTTCTATTTCTGCCCAAGTGATGTAGATTTAATGTATAGACAAATTATATGTCTTAATTTTGATCAACGTTAGAACTAAGGCATATGATTTTGTTGTTGTGTTCTCACTTTACTTGAATTATTTTTCAGGCGGATACAACTTGATGTGTTGTATCAAAGAGATCTCCACTCTCAAAGAAGATAACTACGGTGAGTGAAAAAAAAAGATAGATTTAGCGTTTATCTTGACTGAGGTGGACTGAGTTCTCATTACAGCATGTCCCACTGAGCCTGAGGAGCCAGTGAGGAAAGAAAATGAGGCTGATGCTGCTTGGCAGACTAGACAGAGAGACTATGCTCTTTTAAAGATGTTTTATGATTTTGAGCATAGAAAATGGGTCACAGCCAACAAGAAATATTTGGTTGTGATAAAGAACATAATTGAGCCTGCAATTATGGGCTCAATCCCAGAGTGTGACACTGTCACAGAGTACCTTGACAAAATAAAGAATCAGTTCACTGGTTTTTCAAAGACATATGCAACACAGTTGATCAAGCAGCTTGTGATAGAAAGATACTCTGGCGATGGCAGTGGCAGTGGCATAAGAGAGCACATACTAAAGATGAGCAACTTGGCATCTAAACTGAAACCAATGGATCTGGCTCTCAAAGATGAGTTTCTTATCCATCTGATTTTTGCTTCTTTGCCCAAAGAGTTCGATACCTTTGTTGTTAACTATAACATACAGCCCAAGAAATAGGACTTAGAGAAGCTCATTGCTATGTGTGTGCAAGAGAAAGAAAAAATAAAAGCTTCACAGGGTGGTTCCATCAACTATGTAAAAGATAATAAAAAAAAGAATAAGGAAAAAGCTCTCATGATACATCAGCCTCAACAGAACAAATTTACTGTGGAGAAAGATCAGTGTCTTCACTGTAAGAAGACATGACATTACAAGAAAAATTGTCCGAATTACTTAAAAATGATCATGGCAAAGAAAGGTGAGAACATTATTACTTTCATAAATGAATCCTTATATGTACAATATTAAAAATCTACTTGATGGATTAACTCAGGAGCAATTGTTTATGTTGCTAATTCTTTGCAGAGATTCTGTTCGACGAGGACTATGAAAAGAAAAGAAAGATGCGTTAAAGTCGCAAATGGAGTCTAAGCAGATGTTGAAGCCGTTGGCCATGTTTCATTAGAGCTAGCTAATGGCTTCACTCTTTTACTTAAAGATGTTCTTTATGTTCCCTCTTTACAGAGAAACTTGATTAGTGCTTCATGTTTGAATAATAATGGTTATGATTGTCATTTTAGAAATGGCAAGTGCGAAATAATATTTAATAAAGAATGTGTTGGCCTTGTCATCTTACAAAATAAACTTTACTTGTTATCACTACGTGATGATGTGAATGTTGTATGTGATGATAGAAACGTTGTGTGCGACAAAGTGAATGAACCCTCGTCTCTGAATGTAAACAGAAAACGAAAGAGAACTCATGATGCTTCATCGAAATTGTGGCGCTGCCATTTAGACCATATTTCGCGGGGAGAATAGAAAGATTAATAAAGAATGATATTCTTCCTCAGATTTAGAATAATATAGAGAGTGCATTAAAGAAAAATATGTAAAGAAAATTAAAAAAGATGTCAAAAGAAGTACAGGAATTCTACAAATTATTCACACAGACATTTGTGGTCCATTTACTATGAAAAGTGTGAATGGTTATGACTCGTTCAGAACATTCATAGATGATTACTCTTGTTATAACTATATTTATTCAATCAAAGAAAAAACAGAAGCCTTGAATAAATTCAAGATATTTAAGACTAAAGTTGAAAACCAACACAATTTAAAGATTAAGATAGTTCGATCTGACCGTGGGGGAGGACTAAGGTCGGCATACCCCATATGGTCAAGTTCCTGAACCTTTTGCAAGGTTCTTACAGGAGAATGGTATAGTAGCCTAGTATTCTACACTAAACAAACTTTAGCAAAATAGAGTAGCTGAAAGACGTAACTGTACTTTGATGGATATGATGCGAAGCATGATGAGTTATTTCACTTTACCATTGAGTTTGTGGATGAAGGCGTTAAAAACCGTTATGAGACATTTTCTCCAGTCTCATATAAAGATTCTTTCAGAATCATAATCGCATTAGTAACACATTATAACTTAGAATTACATCAGATAGATGTAAAGACAGCATTTTTCAATGGAAATTTAGAGAAAAATGTTTACATGGCACAACCGAAAGGTTTTGTCGTGGAAGGAAATGAACAAATGGGATGCCGCCTAAAAAATCGATTTATAGGTTAAAACAAGATTCAAGACAGTGGTACTTAAAGTTTGATAGTACGATAAAAAAATTTAGGTTTAAAGAGAATGTAGAGGTCAATTGTGTTTATGCAAAGTTTAAGAATGGAACGTTTATCTTCATAATCCTATGTATAGATGATATCTTACTGGCTAGTAATAATGTCAGTCTGCTACTGGAAACGAAGAAGTTTTTGTCCTCAAATTTTGATATGAAAGACCATAGTGAAGCTTCATTCGTTTTAGAGATCGAAATTCATCGAGATAGAAATAAAAAGGTATTGGGACTGTCACAAAAAGCATACATAGAAAAGTCTTAAAGAAATTTAGTATACATAAATGTAGTCTTTCACATGCTCCTATAGTCAAGGACGACAGATATAAAGATTTTCAATGCTCTAGGAACCAATATGAGATCGATTAAATGAAAGCAGTTCTATATGCTACAGCTGTCAGATGTTTACAGTATGCTTAAGTGTGTACGCGTCCTGACTTAGCGTTTGTTACTGAGTTACTTGGCAGATTCCAGAGCAATCTTGAAATAGATCATTGAAAATTGGTAAAAAAGCGTCTTGCGTTATTTGCAAGAAACGAAAGGCCTCATGATGACATATATAAGATCAGATTCGCTCTATATAGTGGGGTACACAGATTCTGATTATACGAGAAACGATAGAATATCGATATCCAGATATGTGTTCACTCTCGCAGAAGGGGATATATCATGAAAAAGCTCAAAACAAACCGTTACTATATCGTTCACAATATATGTCGAGTTTGTAGCATGTTATGAGGCCACAGGGCATGTGAACGGCCTAAAAAAGTTCATACCCGGTTTAAAAGTGGTTGACGACATCAATAGACCACTTAAGTTGTACTGCGATAATGAACCAGTAACGTATGCCTACAACAATAAGTCAAGTGGTGCTGCCAAACACATTGATATAAAGTACTATGTTGTGAAATATAAAGTTCGAGATCATGTTATAAGTCTTGAGCATATAAGTACCACAAAGATGTTAGCGAATCCGCTTACAAAAGGCTTACCACCCAATGTGTTCATGGAACATATAGCCGACATGAGTTTAAAGGAAAGTCTATGATTTCTGAATGAAAAAATGGCCTAAAGATAAGTAACTATTTCAAAACAGAGAGGTGTATTGTAGCTGTTCTATTGGCGATTGACTGTGACGATGAGACATATTTTATGCGCTAATCTGTGATGAAATGAGTAAAGTTGAAATTATAAAAGTTAAAGTTAAAGTTAAAGTATAGACTGAGATCAAGGGGAGAATGTTAGAGTGATCTCATCCAGTTGGCCCAACAGCCAACTGGGCCCTTGACGCGTCCTGATCGAGGACGCCTAGCCATATGGCTGATGGGCCCCTGTCGCACAACGCAACAATAAAAAGACAGGTGAAGGCCAGAGCACGCACCACGAAGTTAGCCGCCGCCGCAAACCCACCTGACACTTCAAATCCTAGACCGATCTGAGGGTGCGCTGCCAGCGACGGAACTCCTCATCACCGTCACCACACCGTCGACAGGGCCGACCCCGAGCTCGCCTCCAATCAAAGACCCCGCTCCTCTTCTCCAACCATCGCCGCCCGAGCGCGGACATCACCAACAAAGGAGCGAGGATGGCAGGAACTTCCTCCGCGTCGGCCGTGCCAACCACCAACGGTAAAAGCCCCCCTCTCCCTCTCAGCCTCTCCCGATCTGCTCATAGACGACACCGTACACCAACACATATAGCTCAGCATCTGACTACCCTTCCAAACGGACAATGCCACGAGGGCAGCGCGTGGCACTTGCATTCGACGCGTCGTCCGAGCGCCGCTTCCTCTCTTCCACTAACCATGCTATAGACCTTCTTCCGTTTAGAGAAGTGAAGAAACCGGCAGCAGAGCTCAGCGAAGCACAGGGTGACCAACACCGCAATAAGCCAAGAACCGAAGAGTGAAGACCCCTGGATCTGAATATCAGCTGATGGCCTCCGGCTCCGAGTCCGAAGTGGTGGTGCAGACCGGCAGTTGCCACTGCCGGCGCGTGCGGTAGCAGGTGTCGGCGCCCAAACGCGTGGTGGCGTGGATCTGCAACTGCTCCGACTGCTCCATGCGTAGGAACGCGCACTTTGGCGTGCCCAGGGACAGGTTCCGGCTCGCCCCCGGCACAGAGGAGTTCATCACCACCTACACGTTCGGCACGCACACCGCGAAGCACACCTTCTGCATGGTCTGCGGCATCACCTCGTTCTACATCTCGAGGTCCAACCCGGATGGCGTGTCCGTCACGGTGGCCTGCGTCGACCCCGGCACCATCGAGCACGTCGAGTACAGGCACGCCGACGGGAAGAACTGGGAGGAGTGGTTCGTGAACCAGCAGCGGCAGAAGCATCATCGCCGGGACTCTGAGGACGCGGCGGAGTAATGGAGTGGCCACTGTGCAGGTCAGTTTGGGTGCTGCAGCCTGCAGGATGACTAGACTCGTCCGTTCACTTGTTTGTGAGCAAGAGTAGTGCCGAACTTGTTTGTAAAACTTTTTTTTTCAACCTCGCGCGATGCGCGTTTCGTATTAAGATAGAAAGAGAGTAAATACAAAGAAACAAACAGCAGAGAGATACAACATACCCCCCTAGCGACCGAGCTAAGCACAATAAAAATTACATGCCCGAAAGAAGTGACCACTCTAACATACCAGCTAGAGAGCAAAGACGCGCTAGATCTAACACCTTGTTTGCTACCACGTGAGCGAGAGAGGAGAGGCTCCTAAACACGCGATCATTACGCTCTAACCACAGCACCCAAACGACAAGTACCACTACGGTGTCGAAGGCCTTACGACGAGGTTTGACCACCCGCTTGCGGTTGGCGAGCCACCACTCCACAACACGAGCGTCCTGCCCTGTCCACAAAGCTTGCCACCCACAATGCCTAAGAACTCTGAACCAAACCTCCTTGCTGAAAACACAAGAATGCAGGAGGTGATCAACCAGCTCAAGGTGCTGGCCGCAAAGCGCACACGGCCCCAAGTTCGGCAGGTTATGCCTCTGAAGTCTCTCCGACGCCCAACATCGACCAAGCAACACAAGCTAGACAAAAAAAAAACAACACTTGTTGGGCGCCCAAGTCTTCCAGAGCTGGGCCGCCCCAAGCACCGACAACTCCCCTTGAAAGAGGGCATGGTAAGCGGAGGCCGAGGAGAAGTCCCCAGAAGAACTCCACTTCCAAACAAAACGGTCTTCCACAAGAGGGTCTAGGGCGAGCCCTTGGAGGAGCTCATGCAAAAGTAGAAACTCAAATAGACACTGAACTGTGAGAGCCCCTGCCAAATCTCGCACCCAAGCATTCTCGGGCAAAGCATCTGCAACCAACCTAACGCTACGAGCCCGAGGCTTGACGATAGATAGGAGGTTAGGCGCAAACTCTGAGATGCTTCTGCCATGCAACCAATGGTCCGACCAAAACAGAAGCGATCGGCCATCCCCAAGATGGATAGACGTGGAGGCTCGAAACCAGGCCTTAGCGGTATGATCAGCCGGCAGCCGAAGCCCGGCCTAAGGGTGGCTCCGATCGACACGCTGTAACCACAACCAGCGCAGATGGAGAGCTATTCTGAAACAGTCCAGGTTCAGAACGCCAAGACTACCCAACTGGAGCGGTTGCCGAACTTGCCGCCATGCAACAAGACACTTACTGCCTCTCACGACATCAGTGCTCGACCACAGGAAAGCCTTCATAAGCTTGTCCAGAGTTTTAACGACCCAAGGCGGAAGCCGCAGTGCAATGACAGTGTAAACTGGTATCGCGAAGAGAGTGGTTTTGATCAAGACTAGCCGACCACTCCTATTCAGCATCTCGCCTCTCCAAGTGGATAGTCTATCGGCCACCTTGTCGACCAACGGCTGGAAGGCCTATTTAGGCAACTTCCTTACCGAGAGAGGAAGCCCAAGGTAACGAATGGCGAACTCCGTGACCGAGCATGGGAACAACTCCGAGATGAGCTCGAGCTCCTCGATAGAACACCGAATGGGGGTGATCTGGCACTTCTGCAAGTTAGTGGCCAGACCCGATGCTCCCTCAAAGAGCGAGAGGATACCTAGGAGAAGCTGTAGATCCGACCTAGTAGGCGAGGCAAAGACCACAAGGTTGTCCGCATATAGCGAAGCGCGATGTGAAATGTTCTGCACCCCCAGCGGTTGGAGAAGCGACCACTCATCCGCTTTCTGAAACATCGCACTGAGGGCCTCCATCACCATGAGAAACAACATCGGTGAAAGCGGATCACCTTGACGAAGGCCACAGAAATGGTGAATCCTCTCCTCAGGATCACCATTCAGAAGGATGCGCGTACTGGAGGTGGACAGAAGAGCTGCGACCCAGTCCCGTCAAAGACGAAAGAAACCCAAATGCTCAAGAACCTCCAAAAGGAAAGGCCACGCGACCGAGTCGAAAGCCTTGGCAATGTCTACCTTGAGCAGAAAACGGGGGGGGGGGGGGTCCTACGAGCATGGAGCGCTCTCGCCGAGGCTTGCACGAAGAGAAAATTATCTTGGATGTTGCGTCCCCTCACAAACGCACTTTGGCTCGAGTGAACCAACTGTGCGAGGTACGGCACAACCCTGTTAGCCAGCACCTTCGAAATGAGCTTGCCGAGGCAGTGAATCAAGCTAATAGGCCGGTAGTCCTTCACATCAAGAGCATCCGAAGACTTGGGTAGCAAGATGAGAAAGGCATCATTAACGGAGTGTAGGTTCCTCATATCCAATCTCCAAAAAGCATCAAAGGCAAGCATTAGGTCAGCCCTAATGATCGGCCAAGCACACTGAAAGAAGCGACTGGTGAAGCCGTTCGGGCCCGGAGCCTTGTCCGGGGGCAGCGAGGAGATAGTCGACCAAACCTCAGCCTCAGTGAACCTCGAATCGAGCGACCGGAGATCAAGGCTCGGTAGACCAAGCCTGTGCAGGTCGAGAGTATGTGCCCGCAGTGCCGGTGTGCCAAGCAACCGATCATAGAAAGAGTGAGCGAGGGCGGCTTTATCTTGCTCGGACATGGCCACAACGCCATCATGCACCAGCTTGTGAATAAAATTCTTCTTATGCCTGAAATTTGTGTGTGTGGAAAAACCGGGTGAGGCGTCCCCCTCAGCAAGCCAGAGGACCCGCGACCGCTGCCTCGCCACAGAGCGCTGCAGAGAAGACAATCCGAGCGACTTGAGTTTGAGGCGCTTGCGGAGCTCCTCCTCATGCGTGGTCAAGGGCCGCCGGTCCCTAGCCATCTCGAGTCGATGCACAATCTCATGTGCAAGATCCAACTGCTGGCGGATAGAGCCCACAAACCTAGAGCTCCAGTTCTTCAACGCCCTAGCAGTGATTCGAAAAGACCACTCTAGCCTCTGAAAAGGATTGACGCCGGCCAAGGGGCATGGCCATACCCTGCTAACGACCTCCAAAAGACTAGGAAAGCGTGTCCAAATTGATTGGAAATGGAACCGTGACTTACGCGACAGGGATGCATCGGTGAGCAGCCCGAAGAGGAGCATGATCCGAGATGGAGGAGGAGAGCGACTGCAGGTGGTTGTTAGGGAACAATGACTCCTACTACTAGGACAAGAAGAAACGATCAATGCGCTCAAGCATAGGATGAGTACGCTCATTGCTCCAAGTAAAGAGGCGACCATTCAAGTGAAGCTTTAAGTGGGAATAAATAAGCAGCCTTTAGTTTGGTGGCGTCTGTGATGAATTTTTTGTTCTCGGATTTTCAAATGAACTGTTTCAGGTTTTTAATGATAAGAAATTTCCAGTTCGGATAAAAATCAGAACCAAACACCTAACGACATAATCTACAGACGAGCGATATCGACAGAAACCACCGATTCTCAGCAAACAAGAAGCGAGGAGCAGAGTGCTCACTATGTTAGCTAGAAACAAGAAGTCATCAGAATACGTAGTAGCAAGTATTCAAAGTGATTATGACTCTCCGATATATAGAAATGTTGCAACAACAGAAACAGATAAACTCAAGGAGAAACTTCAGTAGATCATAATCAATTCAAGGTGACATACAATACAAGACCGCCAAAGATGCTACGTTGCCCTAGGCGCTGTAGTTTTTCAGGCAGGACAACCCTCCGAGTGTCCATGGTTTCTCCAACGAGCAGTGGCCGCAGAATGGAATTTGGAACAGCCAAGGAAGAGGAAGGTCGCCATGAGAAACGTATTATTAGTCTCCCAACGCCTATTTGGTACTTGTGAGGCTGTCTTAGGTTGTGGTGTTACGGCAAAGCGCAGTGGGCACGCGAGAGCGCGTATTTGTCTTTTTGTAGGCTCGCACTTGGAGGTATATCTGCAGCATATTCTTCGAGCACGAACTTAACGGAGCCTTTTACCCGTTTTATAATTCTCTTCTTTGTGCTTCACTAGCAAAATGGGAATCTGGTGTAAAGCTTTGTTGATTTGTCACTTGATGCAGAACTTGGCGGTGGTGGTTGAGCAAAATAATGTATCTGCATATCTTCAGACAAGAAGAACATGATTTGCTGCTAGGAGGCCTATCCTGCTACTATATTCAGTTGCACCAAACTACCAAAACGCATCGTACAATCTATAAGGTGTGCATAGAATGTACAAGTAATATAACATGCTCTGATGAAAGGTGGCAAATACAGTACAAGTGCCCTTTTAAAACAGAACCAGTGACGTTGTTTCACTTTCTACGAGGTGAATCACAAATTTGATTTCAACCATTAATTTATATAAAGAAATGTACCCTCTGATCATTGTCATATATCAAATCTCATTGATTACTTTTAAAATTGAATTATATACTAATTAATAATTATTAAAGAATTTTTACCACTTAAAAAGTAAAAAAAATATTTAAACATCGAAAGTAGCGTAAATGAATAATCCAATTTTATTTGAGTCTATTTTAAAATCTGCTCAGTACAGAGGTTAAAGATGTTGATTGCAAACATGGTCTCATCAAAGCCCAGGGTAATTAAGACTGATGAATGGGCTTATCGATTTGTTTTTTTTTCCCCCCCAAGTTGGCTTTGACCGAGGGAGCAGTCCTGGAACCCGAGCGCAGCAAACTACTGCGCCATCTTGACGCAAGCCCCTTCGTCGCTCACCTCCGATTGATCTGATAGTAATAAACGGATAGAGATTGGTCCGTCCCCGCTGACACCGTACTCCGTACTCCTATTTCCCGAGACAAACCATGCCGCTAATAGCATGTTTTCCAACAGCAGAACAAGAATGCTCAACCAAAACGGTCTATATCACCTTCCAGAACAGAGGATCGCAATGCGAGCGCTAAGAAAAAGATAGTTGTAATGCGTTGCCTATATCTGAGACAAGAATTCGACAAGGAACTAACGGAATCAATTATCTGACGCTAAGTGCTCCGTAGGATTTTATGTACACACTGGTTTATAATTGCGAAAGCACGCTGACTTGACCCAAGCCCGTTCCTAGAGCATTTACACCTGGGGAGAGCATTTACACTGGCCAGCTAGAGCTACCTGGATGCAGACCACCGTGACGAATTCACCTTGGCGCCGTGTCCGTGGAGGCGGCGGCGGAGGGCGCGCCACGCATCTGGTCGGAGACGTTGGCGAGGCCCTGGATGAGGCGGACGATGTCCGCGGGGTCGTCCAGGTAGTACTTGGCTTTGCTGGGCTTGCGCCCGACGGTGCAAGCGAACACTGCGGCCTCCGGGTTCAGGGAGGGGCCGTTCACCGCCGTGGTGATCACCTCGAACATGTCCTCGTCGGAGCGGTCGTCGCCGATGCAGAGGACGAAGTCTGGCGGGTTGCCGCGCTCCGGCAGCGTCGATAGGAGACGCTTCGCGACGAGGCCCTTGCTTACACCCTGCAAAGAAAGTAGTACACGGTTTGTGTTAGTTACGGGACTCGCCTGTGGTGGGACAATAACTGGAACAAATGCCAGCGTCATGGGAACCTACCTGCGGCTTCACCTCTACATGGTTTACACCAGCTTTCACTGAAACCGGCTCGTTTGCAAGGACACTCTCCAGATGGTCATGGAGCTCCTTTGCTTGGCAGGAGCCGAAATCAGGATCAGCATCCTCGTAGTTCCAAACCATCGCAGTCTCCTTGTTCTCGATGGTTGATCCATCCGTCGTCTCCGTGTAGGTCTTCATCACAGGTTGCGCAGTTTGCTTCCAGCTGCAATCTGCCGCTTGGACGCAAGTCTCCCACTCTGCATCTCTTCTCAGTCTGCAACATTGCCACATTGGTATATTCAGTATAATTCAGTGTACCTAGACAGTCAATTTTCAACACGATGACACAATTTAGGACGTTTCTAACAGTTTGGAGGAATCAATTGAAATTACCTGAGAAAGTACCCATGTTCAGCAGCCAGTCCCAAATTCTCGCAAGGTGAGAACCACTCGTGTAAGGTGGCCCGAGTCTTTGTGCTCACAAGAAAGACCGTGTTGTTCTTGTCACGACAAAGACTGCTCAACATGTCTATCGTCTTAGAGCTTGGACCCTTACCAAACGATGTCTGAGGCATCAGTGTCCCGTCGTAGTCCAGGAGGATGACGCGTGCGGTAGTCCTCCGGTAGGCTGAGACCAGGTTCTCAACAGCAAGCTTTCTGAAGTTTGGATCGAGGGCCACCACCCTGAACTTGAGCCCAAATCCTATGCCCCAGCAACGCCTCCTATTGTGTTCAAGGCACGTCCGCTCAAGATCTTGCAAGAAGCTGTTCGCCCAGTATCCAACATCATGCGTGCTCACATATCTGTGGTGTTTCTCATGTCGCAACACCTTCTCCCCTTCAGGCATCTCCAACGCAGAGTCCATTGCATCAGCCACCGAGTCAATGTTCCATGGGTTCACCCGAACAGCACCGCTTAGGGAAGGGGAGCAGCCGATGAACTCGGACGCAACAAGCATGCTCTTCTTCCTAGACGATGGACTGAGACCAAGGATTCTGTCTATCTGATCATTACCTTGTCTTGCAATTATGTACTCATACGGGATAAGATTCATACCATCTCTGACTGCAGTAACCAAACAGCACTCAGCAACAACATAGTAAGCCATTCTCTCGTAGAACTGCAGCGGTCTATCGATCAGTATAACTGGCTGGTAATCTGGCTGCCCAAACGCGCTGTTGATGCGCCTCACCATGGCATCGCCCTCCTCCTGTACCTCCTTCACATCCTTTCCCCGTCCCCTAGCTGGATTGGCAATCTGCACGAGCACCACCCTTCCTCGCCACTCTGGATGCTGGATCAAGAGCTGCTCAAATGCCAGAAGCTTCAGGCTAATGCCTTTAAAGATATCCATATCATCTACACCCAGTAACAGAAGCCGGTTGCGATGATAGAACTGCTTGAGAAGCTCAGCAACCTTGACTCCAGTCTCAGGAAGGTTGAGGACCGACTGCAATTGCTCTAAGTGAACTCCCACAGGCAGTATCTTGATAGTAACATCTCGTCCGTAATACTCTATCGCAGTGTAGCCTCTCTGCGACTCATACTTCAACCCGAGCATCCTGCTACAGCAGGACAAGAAATGCCTGGCATAATCAAAGGTGTGGAACCCAATCAGATCGGCATTCAGCAGGGACCGGAGCAGCTCCTCACGCACAGGCAGCGTCTTGAAAATCTCCGACGATGGGAACGGGCTGTGAAGGAAGAAACCGAGCTTCACCCGGTTGAACCGCTTGCGCAGGAACGTCGGCAGCACCATCAGATGGTAATCGTGCACCCACACAAAGTCCTCGTCGGGGCTGATCACCTCTAGGATCTTGTCCGCGAAGATCTTGTTGACCGACACGTAGGCCTGCCACAGGCCGCGGTCGAAGCGTCCCCCGAGGTCCAGCGACAGAGGCAGCATGTAATGGAACAGTGGCCAGAGCTGCTGCTTGCAGAAACCGTGGTAGAAGCGGGAGCGGAGGTCCGCGGGCAGGAAGGTGGGGACGCACCGGAAGCCCTCGAAGAGGTCGTGCGCCACCCGGTCGTGGTCGGCCGGCGGGACCTCGTCGCGCAGGCCGCCGACGTAGACGAACTCCATGTCCGCGCGGCCGTGGTGCGCGCGGAGGCTGTCCTTGAGCTGCAGCAGGAGGCTGTCCTTGTCCCACGAGAACTCCCACCCGCCGTTGCCATCGCGGCGCGCGGCGCGGATGGGGAGCTGGTTGGCGACGATGATGGCGCGCTCCCGCGCCGCGTGGGAGGAGGAGCGGTCGGAGGCCGCCGAGGCGTTGTCGTCGTCGGAGCAGTCGAGGTCGGGCACAATGCCGGACGCCGTCACCACGCGCGGTATTCGGCGGCGCCCGAGCGACGGCAGCGGCTCGCCGCCGGAGGCGAGGTCCAGGAGGTTGGAGTAGGATCTCGACACCATCTCGCACGCCGAACCAAACCAAGAGCAGGGCCGGAATGTCAGCGCGGCAAGGAAAAGGATCCGCCAGTCTCTTCCGCGGCAAAGATTTAGCGAGGCAAGGGATCGAATCACCGCAAGACGAAACGAATCACGACCCAAAAGGCCCTCCCTTTTCTAGTACAAAAATAAAATAAAACAACAGCTTTCGGCCAAAAAGAAAATCATTGCGCGCGGCGACGACCGAGCCGCGGCGACATCTCAGGTGCTCCAGCTCGGACGGCCGCTATCCCGCCAACTCGCCACGGGACAAGAGCAGCCTGTGCGCTCGCCGACGACGACCGGCTCTTGGACAGTTGGACCTGCAACATTTGCCTAGCCCCCTCTTGCTCGGTGGGACGGGAGGAGAGCGTGGGAGGGGAGCGATTCCTGGCTGTGGGTCGCGTCCAGGCCTCCAGGGGAGTGGAGTGGCTCTTGAGAACAGAAATTTTTTTTGTCGTATGGATGCTACGTAAAATCGGTATTAATTTTATTTTATATTATATTATGAGTGATTTATATGAGTATGAATTAAGTAATATTGATATTTGATGCCACGTATCATCGATGATATAATTTTATGTCACGTAGGATCGATGACATAATTTTTTTTTTCCAAAGATAACGGCGAGAGCTGGGTTCCGTTCCGTAGGAAGGAAGGAGAGAGAAGGATAGAGATGGCTTTTTTTCTTTTCCGTTTTTGACTTTCTTTTTTTTCTCTTCTAAAAGAAAACAATTGGCTGAGAAGAGATATTGTGCAAACCAGCTCGGAAAACATACGGATTATAACGTGCGTATTCCGCCACCTTCGAATCCTAAGCTCGTCCATTGATTCCAACTGACACCTAAGGCCAAATACGGAAATTTCACACAAAATTTATAGAAATTTTAGAAAAATTAATTCAATTTTATGGGAAAAATAATTCAGACAAGAATCCCAGTCTCAAACCACAGTTGAAACGTGAGATTAACGAAAAATTACGAGGTCGTTTGCAAAATGTCAGCTCGTACAGTAGTGTTGTACTACGGAGTACTACTCGTTCTCTGTTGCTGATACTAGCTGGAAGCTTGAGTTCCCCCGATATCGACGAAGGCAAAGCGAGACCATACCGGCCTCGACCCTATCCACTCACCGCGCTTTCTCCTCCATCCGATCGCATCGGACGTCTGTGGACGTCTTCCTCTTTGCACGTGCGACCATCTACGTGTCGCGTGGAGAGGAAGACTAAGGGCCCGATTGAATTAATAATCAGATTATGAATTCTTGATTCTAAAATCTTTATCATTTGAATTACGAAATTTTAGCTGAATTCTTAAATTATATAATTTAAAATTTTAAATTAAAAAATTTCAATTGTTTGGATTACGTGATTTTATCATTTTAGGTATATTAGTTTGTATTATTGTATAAATTTTTGAATAATATTTAAATCCATGAAATTTTATAGAATTTTATAATCTTTTCAATCTCACCGGTTTGAAAACTATCAGATTTTTTTATTTGAATTCTTAGCATCCGGTGGGATTCAAACATCTAATTTGTTACTCTACCATAGAGCTAACTATCAGTCCATTAGTCAGAGCAAAACAAGATTTTTTTCCCCTCTATATTTTGTACTAATAAATTAGTTCAGACTCTAAACAGATACTCGTACCCAAGTCAGCGTTGCCTGATGACAGTTAGTTTCTGTCCTTCTTAGGAATAATCCTGTTCAAAACACCAAGGGATCTTTTGAAACATAGTTTTTTCACATCAATTTAATTTTACATGAAAAAATATGAAAATATAAATTTTTCCTTCAATCGAAAGAAGACTTAACTAAAATTTAAAAAGTATACAATCATAATAATATAAGTACTACATGTGTCCCAATAGATGCTTATTCTAGGATTCATTAATTACGATTTTGACCGATGATTTCTAAAAAATTGATCAACTTTATTAATATATAAATTATGTATTATAAAAAATATTTTTATTAAAAATCTAGAAAAATATAAATATTACATTGATCAAATTAATTAAATTTATAAAAAGCATTAATCAAAATCAAAGGCAACAAATTCTAAAAACAAGTTTATTTTGGGACAGAGGGAGTGTTCAGAATGAATTCTTGTGAGAATTTTGTGCCAAATAAAGTACGGGCCCCATCTTACGTGCATTGTTTTTCCGGTTCCATAAACCCATCACGAGTCGACAAAGGCAACCCTGTCGGCCATGTAAAAAGTCACGGTCCGGACACATCCTGGCTCCACAAAAACGAATGACAAACCTTTCACAATCTCTAAATCCTGTACCAAGTACCAACACACGACCTCAGGCAATCGATTTTTTTTTTCTCCGATACCATCTGGGGAAGGGGGGAACAAAAAAAAAAGGTACATATCCACACACCAGCCAGATAAAAGTAATGGACTGAAAGCCTCATCCAGAATAGTGTTTATGAAAGCAAAATCACATGTTCCGTCAAAGGTTCATGAAACCGGTCGTATCTATGAAAGTTGGATTTGACTGTAGGAGTACAATCTCCATTCTAAAATATAAGCATTTTTAGTTTGGATAAAGTCAAAGTTTTTTAATTTTAATTAATAATATTTACAAAATTATACAATTTCTAATATAGAAATATATTTTTTATGAAAGTTTATTTTATGATGAATAAAAAAAATATAATTATGTGATAATAATTTTTAATGGTCAAAGTGATAAAAGTTTGACTTTGACTAAACCTAAAAATGCTTACATTTTGAAACCAAAGGAGTATACGATAAGAAAGGGTGATTGTGCACTCATGACTCATCTTTGTCTTAATTAATGTCAACATTATCGGATTGAAACCAGCTAACAGAGCACCCGGTTTCATAATTTCTAACCTTTATCCTCGACACGACAAAGAAAAAACTAATCGAACCTAACCAAACCACCAACACCAACGTCCTCATAATATAAACTTTTTTTTAGGTTTGATTAAAGTCAAACTTCTTTAACTTTGATCATTAATAATAGAAAACTAATGATGTTTTATCATATATAAACTACTCATTTCGTTCATAAATCGCCGTTGACTTCTAATATTAATTTGACTATTTCTCTTATAAAAAAAGTTTGATGAGTATCATATATTTTTTTGCAATTTATTTTATCACTAAAATTATATGAATCACAACTTATGATTTTACACATTGATGTTAGAAGTCA
>BCLG01000203.1:221381-241740 GCA_001602295.1 Zoysia matrella
GAAGTTAATTATGATTTTTACACATTTCAATTATTTTTTTAATAAGACGAATAGTCAAAATTGATGTTAGAAGTCAAATGCGACAATAATTTAGAGGAGTGATTATGTTATTAGATACATCATAAAAAAACTTTCATAACATATAACTCTTTATACTAGAAGTTGATTAATATTCTATATATTATTGGTCAAAGTTAAAAAAAAATTAACTTTAACTAAAGCTAAAAATACTTATATATTGGAACATAGGTAGTAACAATTAGTTACTTTTGCAGTTTTTTGTCATGACCACGAAAGGGAGTCAAATCTCTCTCTACTTCTAGTTAAAGCAAAAGTCGATTTTATTTGTAGACCAAGCAAAATAGATGATTCCACACAAAAACAGACGTACATTTCTAACTGGAAATAGTCTAATCAAACACATCACTGGAGTCTGGAGACCCAGAATACTCCAGGTGAGATGGAACTTTCATGATCTGAGGTACGTTAGGAAAACAAAATAAAAATCACTAGATCAGGCATAGTGGAAAGATCAGTCGCAAAGAAAAGGGCTTATTTGTGGAAAGATAACCAATCACTATAGGATCCATGCATGCTAGTATCTCAGGACGAGCCAGTGAGAATGTGAGATCGACTTAATCGGCTAAAAAAAAAATAACGCACCGAACTAGTAGTAGAAGTTGTTCGGTATTTCCTGTCGTTTCTAAGATTAGAACTGCATGCATGTCCCATCCTCTGCAATTTTAAAAAGTAGCGGCAAATGGGCGTCCGAATGTACCTTCGACAGATGAAAACTTATATATCGAGAAAAGGATGCGTATGTATATAAAATATTTTGCATGGATGGTTCTCCGTCGTGCTAGAAGTAACTTTCGGACATGGGGAGCAGAGGAAAGAACGCGATGGAATTTACGGTTCTAACATATCGTCTTTTGAAAGTGGAAGTACACGTATATTTCTGGTACAACACGTGCTCTTATTACAATTACTCCCTATGTTTTTTAATTGATGTCGCCGTTGATTTTTAAGTTTAACTTTGATCATTGTCTTATTAAAAAAATTGATAAATTTTATATATTTTTGATATAATTTGATTTATCATTAGAGTTATTTGAAGTACAACTTAAAATTTTACACATTCGAGCAAATTTTTTGAATAAGACGAATATTCAAAGTTAAATTTAAAAGTCAACAACATCAATTAAAGAACGGAGAGAGCATGTATTTATGTGTTGTACTCTGGTTTGCGGCCTACTCTTAGGGCCTCTTTTTTTGAGCCGGAGTTTTGAGCTTTTAAAAAAGCTGACTGGTGACTAGTTAAAAAGCTGGTTGATGAAGTAGTGATCGTTGACTTTTGCAATATATACTTGGCTTCTATGCACATCAAAAGCCAAAAAAAACAACTCTGGGTAAGCTTTTCAGCTTGTAGTTCATTTTCTCATAAGCTAGCTCTTTAACGTTTTAAAAATGAGCTTTTTAAAATCTTGTTTGTTTCAGCTTTTCAGGTTTTAACTTTTCAGCTGAAAAAACCAGTCTAAAAAGCTAAAACAAAAAGTGCCTTAGTTAGAGTGGCATGCATGCTCGTTGCCAACAATAAAGACGCATACAAACATCACCCGTCGAAACTCAAAAGAGAGCACTTGAGGAAAAAAACTGTTAAACCTCTACTTACAAATCGTTCAGGAAGGTACTGTCTTCTCCTTGTGAAATCAGGCGCCGTAAAAAGGGAACAGGAACTGAAAGTGGAGATGGCACCTACTGACTGAAAATTCTCAGCCAGCATGACCACGTCTCCACTTGCCACTGATTTTAAACAATGCCGGCCGTATTGTTGATTTCTAATGTGTTTTAATTCAAGTTCACATACTGAATAGTAGTAGTGCGCAACCGGATGGTACCTTCGGAGAATGTCCATATAAGGAACAATGCATAACTAGATGGTACTACCTTTTGACGATGGCTCGTATATGTGTTCCAGAAATTTTATTTCGGTGCTACTTTGAAAGGGAAAGCAGCGCATGCAGAGAACTTGGCTAACCGTCCACATCACTGCTACAGCAAGGGCATTACTGCAGAGAATATGCATCCCTTGGCTAATGTTCCGTGGCACCTGCCGACGGGACAGGCCATACGAGAAGGAAGAGATCTACTAGATGATTTTTTGCTTGGCTCCTAATGCAAAGCTAAACACAGCCGACTCTTGGGCAACATTAACATCTTGTGAAGTTACCAGCAGCACCATCATCATCGATTCTTGTCATTCACCGGTGACCGGCCGAATCGTTCCTGGCAGGGGGTTAATTTTTTTTTTCATTTTCCCAAACATAGCATGCTGCTTGTTATTACCTTTTGCGTCAGTGTCACAGCAGCAGAGCGTGATCTAGCCATCACATCCACGTTACGTGACGAGATCAAAAGTTGGGTTCGTTAATTTGCAGTTAAATCAACTCCAAGCAGGCATCGCGGCCTTCTCTAATTCACGGATCCTGCTGTGAAGATCACCAGTCGATTATGTTCTGTCTAACTGGAAATTGCGCAGATTCATTGAATCTATCCAGGAACACGGCGCGGATTCAATGAATCTTTGGGGCGAGGAGAGATCCAGGACCGGCCACATGTGCACCTCCACTGGTGGATAGGGCTGGGTGCTCCGCCCTCCGGGTGGTGGCCGTGGCTGCTTTGCCGTATGCTTTATTTCTAGCCTTCGCCTTTGCCGCGGCCTGAATTTGCTTCGAGAAGCATGGATCCATGATTAGTCGCTGTTGCCTGAACGAGCCAACCATGTTGGGATGATTCACTCGAAGCAGACTAGTAGTAACTCATTGCTGGTGTAAAGATAAAGAAATATGCTGGATCTGATGGGAATGATATCAATGGAGTCCGCGAGAATCGTAGCAACATGATTGCCAGAATCCAGCAACTTGCCAAAAGTTTGTGATGATTCACCATCCATGAGTCCATGACCGCGGCACTTGCCAGAGTTCCTGAATCCTCTGCATGCAATTCTAATGGAGGTCTACCTGGACATTTCGATCTTCACACTTGTGACTAGTCACATCCTTTTCTGCGTGTCCTACCGACTAGGTCTACTCCCTCTTTTATCACACACTCGAGCTGTTTTAGCACTCAAATCTGCATGGGAGAAGGAATTTTTTTTTTAAAAAAAAGGCAATTTGTTTGTTCACTGAAGAGCGAAGAGTGCTTCTAATTGGGTCAGGATGATTGACTGGTGAGAAAGTGCTGGGCTTGAGAGCAACATATCTTGGATTTCAGTTAGGCCGCAAAGGAAAGGTGAATTTGGCAGTACAGTGTAAAGTTGTAGTGAAATCACTTTATTTCAACTAATGAACAGCCTGAGAAAGGCAGTGTTAACTGGACTAGCAGTCTTATTTTACGGTTTATTGAGTAGATTCTGCCTTTCAAATGCTGTACTCCACTTTGTAACGCATGTCCACTAGCAGCAGTGGTATGCCTTCGACCAACAGAAATGCTGCTGGTTAGTACTCAGTCAAACAGCATCAATCAAATCTCACTTTTGTAAAAAAAAATGTGGAGATAAAATATTAAAATAAAATAAAGTCGGAGGCTTCGTTTGATGAGCTTGAGTGGCTAATCTCAATCAGCCAACGTGGATCAAATATTTCCGGTGTACTTCTGAAAAGGCCGAATGAGGCCCAATAGAAACCAAGTCCGGTCCTGTGATTGCCAGCCCATTTAGGTCATTTCCCCGCCAGATTAACACAACGGATCCATGGTAAATAGTCTCCCACCTTGATTCACATCTCCTTACAAGCAAAACACGACGTCACTTAACACTACACGCACACCACCCAACAAACAAGTTCGCACACACTACGAGTACAAATCCACTACACGTTCGAGCGCAATCTGCACAGCTACCAGCTGCCCCGCATTAACATATACGTATAGCTGCTGCATACGCTTATTCTTTCTTCCCTCCTCCTTGCTGCATAGAGTAGGCAGGAGTAAATAGTAACGGCCGTCCACGCTGGATCATCAGATGGACTGCACGGCCCTTGCCATGGCGAATGCGGCGGCGGAGGCGAGCGCGCCGACGATGGTGGTCTGGAGCGCGCTAAGGAAGGGCCGATCCCCGGTGAAGCGGCCCTTGACGAAGCCGAAGAAGAGCAGCGCGGCCAGCGTCACGGCCACGGAGACGGCCATGGCGCGCCCCGCCGTGGGCACGAACATGTAGGGGAGGAGCGGCACCAGCCCGCCGGCCACGTACGACAGCGCGATGGTCGCCGCGCTCGTCAGCGCGCGCCGCGGGTCCGGCTTCTCCAGACCCAGTTCGAACCTGTTTTACACGAGTTTTGGTGATTAGTTTTACTGCTCCTTAATCTATCACACGTAGGGTGATTAATTAGATGTGCAAACAAGATGAGATAATTAATTACGCACTTCATCATGAACTCGAGCCAGGCCTTGTGGTTGTTCCGGAGGGAGTTCACGACGGGGCCGTACTCCTCGGGGCCAAGCCCGTACTGCGACAGGAAGTCCGCGATCTCGGCGGCCTCTGCGAGACGTTCAGCATGCACCAGGTCAGATTCAGAACAAGGCTCGCTATTACGCGAGACAGCCAGCACGGTCCTCGCCGGCCGGTTAGGCTCGCCGTGGTTGCATGCTTACCGACGTCGGGGACGGTGTCGATCTCGTCCTGCTCGCGCTGCAGCTCGCGGTAGTAGTGGTCCGCCTCGCTCTTTGCCGCCAGGTACCTGAGAAATCAGCGGGCACTTCAGTTTAGTTCCGCATGCATTTGTGCTTCGCTTTAGCTCAGTTCAGTTCGGTTTAGAACAATCGTGCGGGCCAAGCTATTTTATATTACAGTACTTTCTATAGTTTTTTGGTGGTTTGCAGGTGTTGGAAACATCAAATAGAAGAACACATTTCGATGCGAGTCATGGCATGGGCCAACAGTGTCTGCTGTCGTCATGGGTTAATCAGGATTTTCTGAATTCTGATTTCTGCCCAAATTTTATATTTGCACAGGCAGCATGGCAGTTCCATCTGTTGTAGCACTATGGAGTACAGTGCTAATTTGACCCAAAGTACCTTTTCAGTTGACTTAGGGATAAAATGTTGGAGTGAATGAAATGACTTCGCTATGGTACTACTCTTCAGTTATTCACGATTTATTAATTGATTTGGGTAGGTGCGGATCATGAAGGAGATGGTGGTAATATGGAGTAAAAAATAGATTGAAATAAGACAGAACATAGAACACGATTGTTGAAAAACTATCCAAAAAATCCCAAGGAATTAAACTCTCCCAGAACAGAGAGATTGCTCTGGTGAGGATCTTGTAACATGCAGGAATAGCGTAGGCAAGAAATGTTTGGTAACAATTTCAGCATCCATGCATGTCATGAATATCGATCAGAGAAATATTTGCATGCATGAACACCCTTTTCAAATCACCAAGTTTTTAAGAGTTTCACCCAATAATCTTCCTTTGAGAAAGAGAATCCAAAACAGAAATCTCAGAAGCCACGACGACGGCCTTACCCTCCGAGCCCCATGGAGATGGCGCCTGCGGCGACCTCCGCGAGCCCTGCGGTGAGCACGAGCGCGGAGGAGGCGTTGGCCCCCGACAGCCCCGCGGCGAGCGCGAAGGGCACGGTGAGGCCGTCGGAGACGCCGATGATGATGTCCCGGACCACCTCGCTGGCGGTGAAGTGCTTCTCCTTGTGGTCGTCCAGGAGCAGCCTCTGCTTCTCCTCGTCCTGCACGTTCTTCTTGCCGCTGTCGAGCACCATCCTTTCTCGGTCCTGGCTACTCCCGCTCATACTCACACAAACACTTCGAGAAAAAATGCGAGCTTGATTAGCTTTGCGGGTTAGCGAGCTAGTGGTTTGATTTCGAGACCTGGTCTCGGTGATGTGCTTATGAGGTTCAGTGAGTTGGCGAGGTGGGCAGAGTTTGGAGGGGGATTTATAGGGGTTAAGAGGCCGGGGTGAAGTGTCCAAGTTTGTCGTGGCCGGGGTAGTTGTGTTGGAGTCGCTGTTCCTTTTGCCTTCGAAAAGTAACATGGTTAGAGGAGCGTGTGAACGCCGGGTTAGCTCTTGTGATCCTTGTTCGCTGTGCTTCAGCACGAGGTTTTCTGTTCCGGTACAGCTGATTTCTTTTTGTGCTGTCAAACATGTTGTTCGATCAATCACCATCCTAGAAACATAGGAGTAGGATCGCACGGCAGGAAGCATTGATTTGTACTAAACCACACTGTAGGCTGTTGCGCAACTTCAGATGAAGGTGCCCATCATCGTCGCACGTAGACATTGACATGCGTAACGTCGACGTACGGAAACGAGCGACGGAATCTGGCTCGTCGACTCGATCTCTACCGGCTAGATAGGGCTGCGTGCTCGCCACACGCCTCCTGCTGTACGTTATCCGGCTGAAAATGGTGCCGGAATCCGATAGGAAACGTACAACGTTCGGCGGCGTGGCTGGTTCCGGCTTCGATCCCAAAGAAGCAAGGTGCCGGGCTCACGGCACGGCTCCGTGCGCGCGTCAGTTATCAGTTCATCGTCATCGCCGTGTGTATCCTGCTGATGGAGCTAGCTGGCCGGGAGTTGCCCGGGAGCCGGCCGGCGAAGAACGCAGGCAGTGGCGGACCCAGGGGGTATGCCAGTAGGGCCATGGCATACCCTATGGCCGGCCAAACAATACTAGGCAATAGCAGATGCGAGTGATTAAAAATGGAAACAGGCGGAGCAATTAGGGGCAGATAGCAGCACGACTGAAAAGGCAAGAGAGACGGAGATATGGCAGGCCGATGGACGCACCATCGAAAAAGGCAGGAACGCGCCGTGATCACGGGAGGCATGGACATGTAATTTGGCAAGGGCTGCTCGTGCCTAGATGCTCACGGGGTCGCGGCGACCAGTGAGGACGACAAAGGTAGTTCGTGAGGGCATCACACCGGTGTCGCCAGCGTCACGAACTCGAGCTTCAAGGTTCAAGCACCACGCCGGCGCCGATGCTGTCACCGTGGCGAACTGCTGCTACGCGCGCTTAGGTGCCCTATTCGTAATTCTACTTATCTCCGACTGAAATAATTACCGAATCGCATATAAAAATTTTTAGCAGCATACCCTTTCATAAAATTCTAGGTCCGTCACTGAACGCAGGCAAGCAACCAAAAGGGCGCGGCACAGGTGACTCGCGGCGGCCACGGGGGTAGGCGAGGAAACGCAGCAGTGGTGCGTGGTCGCGCCGGGCCGTCGCTGTATCGTTTTCTCGCGCGCCGGGCGGCTGGCAGCGGAGGCCGGCCGGGAGGAGGACACGTGAGGCGCCGGCGCCACGCGCCGCCCGTGTCGCGTGCCCGCCACGAGCCATGCCGGCGGTGCCGCCGTCTACGGCGCTCTGGCGCGCACGGGCTGAGCAACTTGCGGAAAGCGGCCTCAAGCTTTCCGTTGAGGAAAAGTCGTATACTCCTACAGGTTAGGATATGGTTCAGGCCAATTTCTTATCAGCCATGGAAAAATCTTTTGATTTTTTATTAATAATTCAAAATTTTGAATTTCTTTATCAACTATTAATATTAACATTTTTTTTTTATTCGCTACTTTATACATTTAGAGGTTTAAAAAAGACTTATTTGTCTCTCAATTATTTTTTACTTAGTTTTCTTATTAGCCATTTTAATGAATGTTATAGGAATCAATTTTACCTCACAAATTCACATTATGACCCACGAGTTTAAAAGAAAATAAAATGGTTCAGATTAAATTTTAGAATTAGAATCTGAATTGTAAGTAAAAAAATTTTTTGTGAAATTTTAGATGCATCAAAACAAAAAAGACATCCACTAAATTGAGTAATGATAAAATTTAGGAAAAATTGAAAGAAGGGTAGAATAGTTTGTTTCAAGGCCTCAAATGTATATGAGTGGCTAATAAGGAAAGAAAGTTAACATTAGTGGTTGATAAAAAAAATTTAAAATTTTGAGTTGTTGATAAGGAACCACAAGTTTTTCGGATGGCTAATAAAGAATTTACCCAAAAAACAAAGGCAGTGCAAAAAAGTTACAGTGATCAGTAAGCAGAGTTCTTGATTGCTTCCAATACCGGTACTATCTCAGCCTCAATAGAAGCTTATTTTTAGATTTTGTTGACTACAACTTTGATCAATAATTTCAATGAATTTAATTAATTTTACTACTATAAATTATATATCAGTCTTTTTAAAATAGATCGTGACGTTGTTTCACCTCTTAAGAGGTAAAACACGAATTCGATCTCAACCATTTATTTATACAAAGAAACATGCTTTGATTACTGTGACCTTCTAAAACTCATTAATTACTTTCCAAATTGAGCGATAAAGTAATTAATAATCATTGAATAACATTTATGGAGGTAAAAAAGCAATTTCAGCTTTGAGATCAGTGTAAATAAACGATTTACATTCATTTGGGTCTATTCTAAAATCTATTTTATATATTATGAAAATATTTCTTTTGATCAATTTAAAAGTAAAAATATTAAGTTTTTAAATTTAATTGAATCTATAAAAATCACTGATCAAAGTTGAAATCAATAAAATTTTAAAAATAAGCTTTTATTGGGACGGAAGGAGTAGTATGTTGCACTCCAGTATGAGTAGTAGGTTGCAATGGTCTCCAATAGTGGAGTAGTAGTACTCGTATGTTATATCCATGCTCGATGCAGAAAAGAGAATATTATGCAAATAATTGTAGTAATACTAGCATCTTGACATGGCCAAACCATTACTAGTAGGAGATTCCTCAGTATCTCAAGCAGAGAGTAGTGCAGGTGCCAGCACAGTCCTAGAGAAGGAAGAAGGGACAAAAACAGCAACGTGCCTTTGACCACGAGCACACATATGCATGGAGGACACATGTCCTGATCCTTGGAAAGACGTGGAGGGGCATGTGCACATACGAGAACCAAAGGCGTCGATCCCAGCCCTTAGGAGACGTGGAGGGGCGGCTTACGCTGTCTCGTACCAACCCAGCCATTTTCTATGTGCGGAGTAGCTATTAGCTCGGTGTCTCGTACCAATAAGCTCACAGCACATGCTTTTCGCGCTAAAATTTAGGTCTCCTTATTCATCATTTTACCAATCAGTTGAAAAGATAAAAAAATGAAATAAATAAGATTTTGAAAGCTTGCTTTTACAACATTAAAAAATTAGCTTTTGAAGAAATGAATTAAAGCTAAAAAGAAACTCACTGAATGCTGCTTATCTAACTTTTGGTGTATAAAGGAGGTAAAAATATATTGCAAAAATTAACATTTAAATTCATCACCCAATTTATCAACTAGCTACCGGACCAATTTTACTAAAAGTTCAACAGCTCGAGCTCACACAAAGATGGCATAGTAGAATACTCTTGGTTGGCAGAATTTTCTTTTCCTACTTGTATAATACTCATATACTTCTCGTCTCGATCAGTACGTACGTAGTAACATCACTATGAATTTGTCTCCTGTCAAGTAGCACTCGTTCTAGCTTATAATTTCATGGTAAGCAAGCACACTTCATACTCTACCGATTTCCAAATAGGTGCAATTTCCACATGATTCACATCACACCAAATTATCAAAACCATCCAGTTCTTCCAAGCCATGATAACTTAGCTTGCTGCCCCCAAGAGGCAAAGGCAAGACGGTAGGCTAGCTACACATAGGCAATCAGATTCAGCGCTCCACTCCTCCGGGCATCCAGAAAAGGAGCAAACAAGGCATTCAGAGACAACAGGAGCAGACAACATGTGTCGAACCTAATTGTACTGCTCCTAAAAGAAAGACCCAACCTTTCCCGTGATCCCATCAAAATAGGAGTAGATTGGAGTACAGTCTTTGTAACTGAGCTTTCCTCGAACCCTTTGCGTGTGCCGGCCACAAGCCAGCCCGGGAATATAGTTTAGTTGCCACTGGCCGATTATGTAAGAAGAAACTACTTTACCATGCACTCTGCCAATGCGTCTGCAGGTCATGGGAGTGCAGACAAGATGTTTAGGTGATCAGCGTGCGTATTTGAATGGGTGGCTGCCTTTGATTGGCTTGGCATGGAGGGTCATCAGTCGTCTTATAGATAGTACATCATTGAGATCTGAACTGGGTTATCTAATCCTGTACTTCTATATATATACACACTTGGCCAGGCTACAATATGTACTTGATTGAAATATTAGAGCAAGATAGGCTAACTCTGTTTCAGAACAACTGCATTTTCTACTACTATTTATGAATCTTGACAAGCGCTTGTCCGGATCACTTGTCATCACAGAATATACCTTCAATATATACATATGTGGTGTGTCTCTCGGCCGAGATTGGTACACGTATGCACTGAGTGCAGAGCCATAAACAACCGTTTGTACACGATTATTTGAAAATTTCAGCTGAGCTAGCTGTATCAAAATAGACCAAAAGGAAATCAATGATATCCAGATCAAGGTGCAGGAAAAAAGCAAGACAAAGCAGAGACCAAGATCGAGCTCGAGTGCATTATTGGTTTTGGTAGGCGATGGGCCACGCCACGGCGAGGCTAAGCTGGTAGGGGAGCGTGGCGGCCACGCGCCTCGTCTCCTTATCTCGCACCTTTTGCTGACCAAATCGGTGGGGTGAGGTCAGGTTGGCGAGGTGACTGGACCAAGGCTTTAGGCAAAAGAGCAAGAAGGCCACAGCAAGCAGACAAGCGAGGCTGACCTGGGTCGACATGGACGAGATCACGTCGACGTGCTGGTGGTGTGCTACCTTGATCGATCTAAAGCGGCTTTTTCGTTTCTCTCTCACTAGCTATTGGTAGCTCTAGCTCGCGCGCGCACGAACGTTGACGCCCACTACCCGCTGTCTGATCTCTATCTGGCGATCGATCGAGCAGATTATTCCTATCGATCTGGTGAGCAGGTGATATATATTGGTTTTATCTGCTTACAAGGACTTACGGTTTAACCACAGCCTTAAGATCGCATGGAATTATTGCGTTTCAAACTCGTGCATTGCATGCGGTCCATATGTAAGAGAACTTTAGCAACGTATCAATCGTGGTGAACACTGTCAGCTAACGTCGATCGTGAATTTGTGGTCCGAAGGAATATTTGCTTTTTATCTTTACATCGCTATCTTTTGAGAGATGATATAATGCTTGAAGTTAAAAACAGCCATCTATTTGATCAGATCTAACAATTAAAAACAGCCATCCGTTTGATCAGATCTAACCGTTAAAAATAGAAAAGTATCTGATCAAAGATATCAATATGGTGGACCCGATATAAAAAATAGTGAGCTTGATACTAATTTTTAAAAATCAACAACTGAGATTAATCGACGAAATGAAGTTACCTTGAGTACCTCTCAAGCATCGTAGTATCTCTCTTATCTTTTCTTTTTCCCCCGTTCGAAGAGTGAGCCGTTCTTCAAAGAACGTGGCGGATTTTCACGGCTTGCAAGGTATCGCACACGTACCCCTCTCTCGCGTATGAATGGAAATATTCTGAAGAAACGGCGCCGGCGGCGGTCGTCGAAATTTCTAGTGATTGATCCGAGTCTGGCACAACTCAATTTGTTTACCGAGACAATAACATCTGCCTGCCTGCAAGTTGAGCCCGTCACATCACGGCAGCTACGAGCCAAGAGAGTCTGGATACGCACTTCGCCTTTGCGTGTGCCGGGCACAAGCCGCTGCCGGATCAAGCGAGGCCACGTCCGGCCGGCATGACACGCGCCGCCGGATGTGTATCCTGTTCGCTTCCAGCAGCCGCAGCATGCATGATTCATGGCGTGTGTCCCGTGTCCGGAGCAGTTGGATGCGCCGCCGGGAACTAGCGGCAGCAGCTAGCGGCGAGACGGGAGTTTGTCAGCCAAAGGCTGGTCGCGTTTTACATTAAGAACGAATTTATTCCGCTAAGCTGGCGAGTTAGGTTAGACGAGCTTGGCACTGTCCTGGTTGTAGCCTTCTACTATGCAGATACGGCGGTGACAGTGAGCTGGAGTGTGATCTTTAACTAATGAAGTGGCTAGGATGTAAAGATCGATGCTGCGGAAAGCATAGGAGCAGAGTAGGTAACCACGGAGATTGATTAGCTCGTGAACAGAAATCCTCCACAGCGTTTTCTTAAACTTAGCAGTTAGCATGAGGCTTCCGGTAGAAGAGAGGGTAACCTCGATCGTCATGTATGTCCGGTGCTTTTGGGGTTGAAGAAACAGATTGTAGGGAGGATTAACCTAACGAGTGGCTCATATGCTACCAAGCCAACCAAGTAGACAAGAGAGCAAAGCAGGTTGATCATTTCAAAACAGACGATACAAAGGAGGAAGATGACGCTGAGATGGATTTTGCCAGATGTTGTGCTAGTGTATAATGCGTTGGAGCTTTGTATTTGTATCAAGTTAGAGCCCATTTGGCAGAGCTCTTAGCTCCTAATTCTCAGGCAGATTCACGAGAGCTCTGTCAAACGCTGTTTTTTAGCAAAAGTGATTCTTATCTGATTCCGTGATTCTCTGAAATGAACTAAAAGGCTAGAAGGTGCAAAAAAATAATTTCTCCTCATTCTTTAAAGTGATTTCCTATCCTGATTATAGGAGTTTATTCTAAAGAATAAAAAAAACACTTTTGGCCTTTTTGGTAGAGCTCTTAGCTCTTGATTCTCTGTATTCACTCTTGATTCTTCTGTGAAGCGATTCTATGGCTGAAAATGATTCTCTAAGATAAGCATCTAGAATCAGAACAGAGAATCACTTCACAGAATAAAGAGAAGCTACTTTTTTTAGCTCGCAGCTCCTTAGTTCATTTCAGATAATCACTTTACGGAATCAGACAAAAATCACTTCTCCTAAAAAACAGCGTTTGGCAGAGCTTCCCAGATAGTTATGTTTTTCTTTCGTAATTGATATATAATGATTTTGTAACACCCCAAAATTCAGAAACATCCTGAGATATCACTAAAATCACATAACGTCAAGTAAACCTTTCCAAAAAGAAAACTAACATTATCTCCTTTATATTTATGAGCAATACGGAAGCAATATCAAGGATAAGAAATATTTAATGGTCACCTATGCAAAATAAATACAATTCTATGAAGAGTATAAAGATAAAAAAATGAATTAACCAAGCTTAAGGCATCATCCTCAAACACTGAGAAACAAAAATGAACAGAATAAATCCTTAAGAAAGTAAATTTTGTTCAATGTGAAGTGTGAGACGTGCCACTAATCCCCTTCCTTCTAGAAAACATCAAGTACCTGGACATAGTAATGCAAGGGTGAGATGAAAACATCTCAGCAAACAAATTTGTTTTGACAAGCAATTTAAATCACAGTTTGATCAAAACAATCATTTTAAAGGTATCCACATAATAGCAAGAGTAATAAGCAACATAGTGAAAAGAATAAACTTCTCATACGAATACAATAACCAGTATCTTCTCTACAAACTTTCATAAATACAACTTCACTTCCATCAATGCAAAAGAATGCAAATAACTTCACTTCAATCAATGCATATGAATGCAATGTCATATCCACTTTTACATCGCACCCCTCCTCGGAAACATACGATGTGTACCGGTACAGTCGTAACCATAGGTTAACAACAAACTTCATATACAATGTAATTGCAATGTAATGATAATAATGTGCCACATGATAAATGCAATAGCTCCACAATTCAACTTCAATATATAAATAAACTTCAAATTACCTCAATTAACATAATTAATATGCGAAATGTAGGTGATAAAATAGCAAGTCAAAACGGTAGCAAACTACCACTACATTTACTTGTCTCTTTACTGAAGAAGAACAAACACACTACGGAAGACCCGAATTATTGCCACCTGTTTTGCAGTATACAACTCAGTATATGCACTTAATTAAACATGTACCTATAGAGAGCAATATGACCCTAGGCCCAACAGTTGCATAGAAATCTACAGCAAACATCCTACAACTTTGGCATCCAACAGACCATCAAAATCTGTCAACTACTATTTTGAATCCAGCCGGCAAAGGACAAACTCTTTTGTCATATATTGCATGTAGATGAATTTAAAAAAATTCACAACTTTAAAAATATGCAACCAAAACGATTATGTAAACACTCTTTGTAAAGAGCATACAAAATACTACAAACACTTCCATAGTAATCCAGCCAGATTTGGCCTCTAGGACTCCTTAAAACATTACCCAAAATCGTACCTAGTCAATGAAACTGTAAAATGACATAATGTGACAGTACAATTCCGAAGGTCATATCTCCCCGAATACACAATGAAAAATTACGAATCACTACTCTGTGGAAAGGTATCGAAATTATTTACAATTTTGTTATTAACACATTTTCAAATTCGGAATTTAAGATTCCCAAAACCGGGTCTGATCTGCTACAGCACGAACTAGTATAAACAGTACTAAGCCACAGTATTAAAATACGCATAACTTCTGCCATACCCAACGAAATAATGCAAAATAAGATGCTCTACATCTTTCTTTATTGACTCATGATCAAAATCCTATCTGAATCACACAGAATTCAAAAGTAAAGAAACGGCTGCAACACCTCACCTCTCTACTATTGCTTCGTCGATTGAACAGGTTGATCGATGGAGACAGCAGGCACTAGCAGCAGTGCACCGGGCGTAGGAGCAGCACGGAACAGCAGTGGGTGGCAGGGAATGCATGCAACGGTAGAGGCGCGCAAGGAGATCGGCAGCCGGCGGCGGTGGAAGGAAACATGTTAAAATATTAGGGTTACCTGGTTCTCTTTTGTAATAGTTGGTTTAAAATGGGTTTTTGCTGGGCTTATGTTTTATTTTATTTTGGGTTGTTACAGATTTCAATTTAAAAATATATTAAATATATTATTTAATTAGAAAAATTTTAGACAAAAATGTTCTACTCCTACGCTCTCACTCCACCTCACCGCGTCAAAATATTTCTTGCAGCACGACTGGATACTACTAGAAAATCTGCGCAGCAATTTTCGCGCTTTTCGTGTATATTTTTACTGTGCACCTCGAAGCAATATATTTTAAATTTATTATTTAACAAATAGTAGTATAGTTGTCTTGACGTAGATCACAAAGTTTCATAAACATATACTCCGGTCTCAAAAAGTTAAGTGTGATCTTTGTTGTCTATAAAATATTTAATAAAAAGTAGCATCGGTACACTTTTAAGGAAGTATTTTTTAAAAAAATTATTTTTAATTTTGTAACTTAATAAATTTAAAATTATTTTTAATTTATATTGGTAATGTTTGATTAAAACATTACGTCCCAAGCTACTATTTTTTTTTAAACTAGAGTTGTAAGCGAAAAAAATTTGAATCTTAGTTCTCATAGTAAAAGAGTGTTTTTAGGAGATAAAACAATTTAAGTTATCTAAATATATATTTTCATAACATATAAATGTCTTTAATTGTAGCATATACTTGCAAGACATAAAAGTAGAATAAATTTATAAGAACTTCTCTGGAATAGTTCTATTAAATTTATAGCATAAGTAATCAAGGAGTATTTTTAGGAGATAAAACAATTTAAGGTATCTTGCAAGATATAGAAGTAGAATAAATTTATAAGAACTTCTCTTATATCGGCACGGTCGTTCATGTCTGCTCCCGCCGAGTAGAAGCACACTTCTACTTTGATCGAGGAAAGGATTTTTTTCTCCTTTCTAATATCCATTTTTTTCTTCTTTCTAATATCCACCGTTATATTTTAATTCGACGGTTAATATTTTTTAGTGACATGACGCAACGAGCTATTAAAGAACGCTTGCGCTTTAATATATTGCGATGGCACGGCCGTTCATGTTTGCTCCCGTCGAGTAGAAGCACGCTGCTACGTTGATCGAGAAAAAGATTTTTTTTTTTTAAAATCTATTTTTTTTGCTAATATCCACCGTTAGATTTTAATTCAATGGTTAATATTTTTTAGGTAACGTGGCGCAATGAGGGTCGAAAGAACGCACTGTGTTTGTGTTTTAATATATTGCGATAGCACGACCGTTTATGCTTGCTTTTGCTGAGTAGAAGCACACTCCAACGTTGATTGGAGAAAGTATTTTTTTCTTTTTTTTAATATTTTTTTTTAATATACACCGTTAAATTTTAATCTGATAGTTAATATTTTTTTTAAATGATATAACGCAACCAGAATTAAAAGAAAACACGACGTTTAATACATAAAGATCTGCAGTATCAGTGCAGCAGGGCAGAGCACGGACTCGAGGCATTGCATGGTTTGGCAGGGTGACCTCGACACCCGGCGGAGCCAGCAGAGAGGCCGGCACGCGGCGCCGGCTCGAAGGGCTCGTCGTTGTCATCGTTTGGAACGCATTCATGACCTTCCTTGCGCATTGAGATGAACAACAAAAAAAAAAAGGGATGCTGATACTGCTGAACTAGAATTCCCGATTTCCCAACGACGGTGGCGCATTAGGCCCGTGGGCTACAACACTCGAGGCCCAGGTTCACGACTTGGGTCAGTTATATCTTGTGCATGCGGAGAAATGGATCCGATACGAGTCCTAAGATTTTCCTTTTTCAAAGCAAATTGCGCCATCAGAAGGATGGATCAATACCGCACACCGAAAACTGAATACAATATACCATATCCTGTTGGTAGTAAAAGATGAATACGCCACATTCTGGTGAATGGATCACTTATACACATTCGAAAACAAAAATTGACACTGTCCGAACGCTCACGGAGTCACGGATGTCGCTAATGAAAACCAGTTGAAGCGCATATAGCAAGAAAATAGTAGTACAGTAATAAACCAGAAATGCGTCAGGCCCACGCGCGCGCAGCCAGCTAGCGACTGGATCCGTCCCTCGTTGCGGTGACAAGATCACGAACGGGCAAGGGAGGGACCAAACCGTGCAATGCAGGGCTGCGGCGCCTCCTGGCTCCTGGACCACTGAAACTAGATGATCAGCGTCCGTTGTGATTCATTATCGTCACTGCTGCTTCTGCAACAGTTACCGGGAGTTTAATCCATATATTTGACATTAGCGCTTAAGATCACGCTAATCATTTGGACCATTTAACTTTCAGTTCTGTTTATTAATCCAAACATGTCCTGTACGTACTGCTAGTTTTATGGGCCATGCATGACATGATAGCATGCTGCCTCCATGATGACGCTGTCAAAACGCTTATAGTTGTTGAGTGTTGTTAGCACGCATGATGTCTGAATAAAGCGCTCATGACAAGCAAGCAGGGTCTTGAAAACTTCAAAAGCTATGGTGACTTTTGGTTTGCCGACATATAAAATACTCCCCTGTTGCTTATCGAGCCCGCTAGTCATGCGTACTACTAGTGTGTTCTTTCAAACAATGGCTGGTTTTGTTTGCACGTACAAGGAACGACTAATCTCTTTCCCCTGCCCCTGCTTGTTGTTCCTAATTTCCGCGCACACGACATGCAAATACTATATTCCAGCTTGGTTATACGGGACAAGAAAACCACCGCGCCGCAAGTTACAGACCCTTTCTCTAAATTACTACTACTACTACTGGTGGTACTCTACTCTACTATAATCACTTGAAGCCACATCGATGAGGGTAAACAAGTGAAGGAATCCAGCTTAGTACTAGCTGGGTTGAGTGCTCAAGGCGGAGTTGGGGAGGGACAGGAGTACACGACAGAATCACAGGATACTTTGGCCGAAATCCGGTGACCAGTTCCATAGATCAGATTAAACAACACGGTGACAGTGACAAAAGCCTCGCTCTATGCCAAGACATCCTACCTAGGGTCTCTCGACTTTTGGAAAACATAAACGCTACTGTGCTGCATTTTCTTGAGTACAGTTCCAGAGGAGTAGATACATGCATAGCACTAAGATTATGAGTACTAATATTGGAACGAACGATCCGGTGAAACATGAACATTGCACTTATAACACAAATTTTACAGCCGCACTCGATCGCCCCCGCATGGAAAGCCGCGCGCGCACGACGACGGAGCGCCTGGCACCAATAGATTTTCTCTCATCCGTGCATCGCATCGCGCCCCTAGTTGCCTCCCCCCGCGAACCATCACCGCGCGCCGCGCGAGGACACGCGGCCCAAGGCCATTGCCAGTTCGCCGCAACCACATGGCGGGGCGAACGCGAGGTCCTCCGGCGGGCCATGCTGCGGTAGCATCATCGACGCATTTGTTGTGTCCAAGAGCACTGGGGCCTCTTTGCGCAGCTTAAGGTATAATTTTATAGAAATCTCATCAAAATTTTATAGAAATCAATTTAATTTTTAAAAAAAATTCAAAAAAAACTTAAAAAACCAAAGCTGCCCGCGGCAACATATAGTACGCGACAGGTTTTCACGGATGGATGAGAAGATACCGATCGAGGTACTTGAAAGAGACTGGGATGCAGCGAATCGGTCTGTGTTCAGCTGGAACAGCAATGAGCTTGTGTTATGCAAGCTGGAGTAAAAAGTACTCTACCGTTGAGCATCCAAATACAGTGCCCCAGCCTCAGGATCAAGGGCCCGGACCGCGTAGTGGTCCTGTAGTTTGGCACGCCAGGGTCAGCCGCGACATTTGGGCATTCGAATTCCGAACAACGCCAGAGCCCCGGCGCGCGGTTCCAGGAATAGGCGTCACGAGAAAAAACGGAACACAGAGAGTCAGAGAGCGCTCCGTCTCGTCTCCACAATAAAACGCTCGCCTATCACCTCACCGCACGGCGCCGAGCGGGCAGTGGAGCGAGACAGCCGGAGCAGAGCTCACAGGGCCAGACCGCCGGTCGCCGGAGGAGAGTAACAATGGCGCCCAGCTCGTCGTCTCCTCTCCCATGGCCGGCTCAGAGGCTCTCCCTCGCGCTCCTTCTCCTCCTAACCCTGCGCGTCGCCAGAGTGGCCGAGGCCAGGCCGCCGCCGCCGCTACACGGCGTGCGGCACCTCGCCTTCGACGAGGGGTACACCCAGATCTTCGGCAGCGGCAACCTCGCCCTCCTCCGCGACGGCAGGCGGGTCCGCCTCGCCCTCGACGAGTCCACTGGTGAGTCAGCCGTCAGCGACCGTTTCGGTTTCCTCCGGCGTTCCGGCTCGTTCACCGCTCCGCGAGGAGAGAGGACCAGAAGCGCATTGTTCTTGCCGTTATCGTTTCTTATGGTTTCTCCCTCCTCGTCTTCCTGCGCAGGCTCCGGGTTCGCGTCGCGGGACCGGTTCCTCCACGGCTTCTTCAGTGCCGCCATCAAGCTCCCAGCCAACTACGCCGCCGGCGTCGTCGTCGCCTTCTACGTACGAACCGCCAAGAAACGCATCGACTGTTTTCTTTAATCCGAAGCCGTAGAATGCAGCTAACCAAGCTTGGAATGTTTGTCTTTTCGCTCTGGTGCAGCTGTCGAACGGGGACGTGTACGAGAAGACGCACGACGAGCTGGACTTCGAGTTCCTCGGCAACGTGCGGGGCCGCGAGTGGCGGGTGCAGACCAACGTCTACGGCAACGGCAGCACCAACGCCGGCCGGGAGGAGCGCTACGACCTGCCCTTCGACCCTACCGACGACTTCCATCACTACTCCATCCTGTGGACACAGGAACGAATTATGTCAGTCGCCTTCTTCTCTTTCAGTTTGAATCCGTGCCTACTCGCATTTGAAACTGCGTGGCGAATGTGGGGCTCTCGTCACTCTGCGTGCGCCGATGAAGGGTCCTTTTCTTTGCTTCTTCCGCTGCTGCTGGCGTCGCCCTCCTCTGACCTGGGCTAATTTGGGCCTTTCCGAGATCTTTGCGCATGTCTTTAACTCGCATTTCACGGATTCCTTTGTTAAAAAGAGGAGTACTCCTAGTAGACAGAAAATATTTGTCTTTGTTTAAACAAAACTCACATGGACACATTGACTGAATAGATGGTATTGCAGCATGCGTAGAGTAGAACGTTGCATTTGCATTCACTGAAAACTTGCGCTAGTTTTTCTAATCTTTTTGGAGTAGACAGATGGCCAAAAGGGTCGTGTTCACTTCGCGGAGATGCGCTGATGTCTTTCTGTTCTGTGATGGCAGATTCTACGTGGACGAGACACCGATCAGGGAGGTGGCGCGGACTCCGGCCATGGGCGCGACGTTCCCATCCAAGCCCATGTCCCTCTACGCCACCATCTGGGACGGCTCCCCCTGGGCCACGCTGGGCGGCCGGTACCCCGTGAACTACAAGTACGCGCCGTTCGCAGCCGAGTTCGCCGACCTCGTCATGCAGGGCTGCGCCGTCGACCGCTCCGCCGCGTCGTGCGACGCGGGCACGGTCGCCGTCAACACGGAGCAGCGCGCGGCCATGGCGGCGTTCCGGCGCGGCCACATGTCCTACTCCTACTGCCACGACCGGCGGCGGTACGCGGCGCCCATGTCCGAGTGCG
>BCLG01000203.1:241750-263654 GCA_001602295.1 Zoysia matrella
GACGCCGCGGAGCGCCTCCCCGCCGTGGCGCGCCTGTTCGGCCCCGACGGGATGCGGCAGCGGCGCCGGCGCCATCGCGCCGCCGCCCAGGACGACGTCATGTGATCCCCGGCCGCCGCTCCTGCCGCGCCGGCATTGTGACAAACCTACCAGACTGATTATGAATGGTTCGATTGTGATGTAGTACTAACATCGGCGGGCGCGCGAGGCTTTGCTCGGCGACTAGTGGCATGCACGCTTGATTACGCGCGGCGGTCTAGGCGCCGGCGGTGCTGCGTGGTACCCTGCCGTGCGCTTGGCCTGTTCGCGTTTACTACCGCACGGGACCACGCCCATACACGCCCGTGCCGGTTCCGACCAGCGGCCATTGATCAAGGAGACAAGTTGCTGCGTCGTCCCACCGTCTCTCTCTCGTCCCCGGCTTGTCGCCGCTCGCATGCATGTTCGCGATAGATTCGGTGGTGGATTGGGGTTGGGATCGAGACTTTGCCTCGTGAGTCGACAGGCTTTGGGCAGGGCGCACGCTGTGCGGGCTCGTGACCTTTCAGGCGTTGGCGTTGATGGGAGCGGCGGCAGGCGCTGGGCTGGGCTCCACGGCGGCACATGGCGCGTCAACGGTTGAGGTGTGCCCGTGTGTCGCAGGGCGCGGGAGAAAGAGGAGGGCTGTCTGAGATTCGTGCGCAAGACGTTCACCACCGGACATGGAATGGTTCTGGGGTGTTCCAAGAAAAGAAATGGAAACTAACTTCGGTTCACTACGGTCTTATTGCGCACGCGCACGAACAAGCGGCGCACTGTGGCGTCGACGCAGCAAAGCTTTGTGTTTCCACGCTGTTTCTTCAGCGACGCCAATCACTGGGTGCCGTGGATCCAGCCAGTAGCAAACAGGACGGGCACTGCGCCAAGGCCTGTGGCGCACCATGACCATCCTCTCTGCGGCTCTGCGGCGCGGGCCAACCAGACGACCGAGCGGAACCTTTTTAATAAGTGATTTTTCTCAGATTTTGTGAAGTAATTTTTTAAATAATTTAAAAGACTGAAAACTAAAAAAATAACTTTTCTTAATTGTCTTGATTTTAAGAGTTTATTTTTAAAAAATCAGATTAAATTATTTTCAATCACAAAATCATTTAAAAAAATAAAAATAAATCTAAAAAATCAGAAACTGGACTCTACCGAATACCCCTCAGTACCCACCATCGTCAAGCAAGCTCGAGACGTCGCTCCGGTAGATTTGATTGAGAAACGAAATGGGAACGGCTGCATTGGGTAGGGCCACGGCGCAGCAGACGTTGCCGTCTCTTTCCCACCCCGCGCATGACCCGTCGTCCTCGTCCGTTTGCAGGACATGGGCGTAGAGAGCGAGGGAGCCCCCTGCTCGATTTATGGTCCCTTTTTAGTCTCCGGCCCTACAACCAACGGAATCCTTCTTAGGTAAAAAAAAAAAAAAACCGGAATCCTTCCTTACCTGCAAAGAGGCGGTGGCCACAATAATATAAGTAGTAAGGTTAATTAGAGCCGTATTTTCGTATTGGACCAAAGTGCCCTTATTCACGTCCTCGAGCCGCTGCTTTCGTGGGACCCCCATCGCCATGTCCGTCTCCTCCGACGCCACCGGCCCGCCGCCTCCTTCCACACGCCGCCGGCCTCGCTGCCTCTGACGTCGTCGCCGACCAACCGCCGAGCTCTCCGTCCCTCGCCGGCCCATGCGCGGGATGACGGCACCCGCGAGTTGTCAGACGCGTCCGCGACCGTCAGCTCGTCTGCGAGCAGCTCGTGCATCCGGTCCCGGCACGCCTCGGCCACGCCTAGGCCAAGTCCACGGCGATGGCGGCGCGTGGAGTTCGCGGACATAACGGTGCCGACGGTGTCCGGTGCCCGGGGCGGTGCTGTTTCTTCATGAGCAGCCGCACCAGGAGGCAAGGCCTGCCGGACGAGCTACTCCGGTTCGACGTGTCGTCGTCCCGGCCGTCGCTCGAGGTCGCCGCACTGCTGCCGCTCCCTCCGCCCCTGATTGCCGCGGAGGCCCTGTGGCAGAGGTACGGCTGCTCCGGCGCGGCCGTCGGCGGCGTGTTCTACGTTGCCGGCGGGGTCGCGATGTCCGCGCCAGGAAGAGAAGCGGACGTCGCGTCGGGCGCGTGGGCGGCGGCCGGCGTGGGCGGCGACAGGGTGGTAGCGGTGGTCAACGCGTCGGCCTTCAGGTGCTGGAGGGTCTGGTGCTCGTGTGAGTGGATAAGAGGCACCGTGTCCATACAAAAATATGACACACTGCAGGTGGGCTTGCAACATCTTCATACGTATATATGGGCATATTACGAATTACACTAGAATTATAATTGGTTCAAAGAAAATTTCCAAAACCGGCAAAAATATAGGCATAGTCCCAATTAACCCGTAATAGTACTCGTACTACTCTAATTCGGAGCTACAGACCCAGCCAGTGGAAAGCAGTCGATATGCATCGTGCATTGCGGATAGGCGTCCCAAATTTTACTTGAGTTTCAGGATTGTGCCAGGAAATAAGGGCGCAGAAGATAGATGATCTTTTCTTTCAAGATAGTTCGTGGTGACGGTTGTGGTCATTGATGGTCTGTCAATCCACACCGACAACACTTTTGAGTCTGGCATATGGGCTAATCAAATCCTACCCCCTTGACAACGTGCAAACACACTGCTAGTGAAACAACAATGACAACATGTTTTCCTCGACGAATCCGCAATTTTGGGAATCAGCGTGCCCCACAGACGAGCTGTTCTCTTGAAAACGCGACGAATCAGTATCCAAATGGAAAATAAGCAAAAGTTGCTGCAGTCTTTGTAGAGCCCTGAGCCCCTGGGTGATCCAATAGGATCATCTGAAGTACTACCAGGTCACTTACATATTGGGCCGGGTGATATGCGGTAGTATGGCTGGGCCAAGAACACCCTCCACCATTTTGCCTTGGTCTGATGCGTTCCTCCGGTTTTCCTCTCATTTCCAAGTTCCAGTAAAAAGTACTCCTTTTCGACTAATAAGATTTTACGGAGATATCATATGCACGTAGTGTATTAGTGCATAGATGCAAGGAACTTACTCAGAGCTTTTGAATTACATTTAAACACCTAAAATCTTGGGTGAAAATTTACGTTAATAAGAGGATATATTTGAAAACATGATTTGGGTGAAACAGAGCGAGGGGACGCGCGTCCAGAAGCAGAACGCCGGTCGCACGCATCTACCTTTTCCCACATTTTTAACAGTTAGCCGCAGACCGCCGGAGGTCTTGCTTTACCCGTGGGCTCGGTGTACCATGTTCTCACTACATCAGGTTTCTTCAATTTTTTGAGAACCGTGTGATTCAGCTCCAAGTATTCCAATATAATCTAGCTTTTTTTCTTTTTACGATGTTCAATACTTCCTCTGTCTCAAAATATATATAAGCATTTTTAGATTTAGTCAAAGTCAAATGTTTATCACTTTAACCACTAATAATATATAATTAATAATGTTTTATATTATTTTTTTAATTCATCGTTAAATAAACTTTCATAAAAAAATATATTTTTATATTAAAAAATTGTGTAATTTTTTAGATATTATTAGTATAAGTTAAAAAATTTTAACCTCATCCAAACTTAAAAATGCTTATATTTTAAAATGGAGGTAGTATAATTTACCTAAATGACATAATCATTGGACAACAAACATACAATGTGTCGATGCCTTAATTTTCGACTTCCGAACAGGCATAGACGGAACCCAAGATTTACCCAAGAGAGCCTCAGCCCACGTACGAGCATGCATCAGCGGAACGGCTACCCACGACCCCATGAAGTCACGACACGCACGGTGATTAACAGTGAGTTAACGTCGATTAAAGGGCCATTACGCCTAATAGCCGCGCTCTTTGTAATTAGAAATAGACGTTATCAGTATTATGCGTGGTAATTGTCATTACCACGGGAGGCACGTCTCTCTTATAATAACCTACTCAACAGAACAAGACATCTGTTTTCAGAGAAAGAGTACACACACTCACGGTTGTTATCCTCTGAGAGGCTCGAACCAGTCTAAACTCTTCGTATCAGTACTCTTTGTAATTAGCTTCACAATACTCGCACATTGACCCTATTTTACAATATCTACCGGTTTTTCGAACTCGTATTTCGGATGTCGACACTATGTATCATCTAGGAATAGTAACCAAGGAGCAACACCTGTAAACCCAATGATCCAAAAACTTGTAACTTGATGCCCCTTCTGAAATTAGCTAACTAAATGTCTACTAGAGAATGTATCAAATAGAGAATAACCAGAGAAATACTAGTAGAGTATACAGGCCTCGGTTACTGAAGAGTACAGAATTACACAGATCAGCAGACAAATAGCATGAGATTTCTCTTTTAACGCCCAAAATACACATAAAAAACATATGCTTACATACATGACGCCTTCGGACTCCATGTACTGCTTATTCCTAGAAAAACACCAGGCTGAAACAGACGACCCAAACACACTTAAGTATAAAATTTTCAAATAGTGCAATGCACTTTGCATTAGTCCTATACTGAACTTTGGACATAGTACTAATTTTGATATGGAAATACATTGCATTCATTAATGCTACAGGTTTGCTCCCTTTGCCAGGCTCTGGATCTGAGGATGATGACACTTTTATGCTTCTAACATGTGTTCTAACTTATGAATGCTAATAAAATTTGTCCCAAGAAGCATTTCATTTCCAGTCCTTTGTTCCTCCCTTTCTTATCATCCATTTTACATGATTTGAGTGTCGTTGTTAACTTTATAAAGAAAATACGGGTGTCGCTGTTGTGCTGTGAACTGACCTTCCTTTTCTTTCCGCAACCAATCCACGTAAAATCTTCGCATCCTTGTGGGCATATGTTCACCCCATAAGTTGGCGGAACGAGAGATAACACGTCCCCAACACCAAGGCCCCTGATCCTGTCCTTGCGACCACTTTCTTTTTCTAGCTCCCCCATAAGTTCTCCGTGTGCTCATGTTTGCCTTCTCAAAATGAATGAGTGCAGAGCTATGTTCTGACTTCCAAATCATTTGGAAGACTGTCACATTGGCATTTTGGCGGAAGTAATCTATTGCCTTCGGCAGCAGCATCTCTTTTAGCTGTTCCATGGTAATGTCTGTGTGCAAGCAATATTGCTCCTTGCCCACTACTGTCAGTGTTGGGGAACTTCTGTTTCCAGGTAATATGCTCTCTGAAGAACCATGTGGCGCAAATGATATTCCCACTTTTAAATATGGGCCATAGTTCCGAGAAATTATGTCTTTAGACAGAGGTGTGAAACCTCACTTCGATTACTGGTTCTTGGGAAACATCTGATAACCCTTCTCTGTCTAGGTTACCACTATGTGGATACTCATGTCGATAATGCTGCTTGCAACATAGTGGGTTTGAGCGAAACCATTCAGACCGAAGGCTGTAGTGATTATCCCAATGTTCTTTCTGGCATGAGTAAACAGATGGCACCCATGACAAATCTTGAGTATATAGTTCGGTAAGTTCTTTCCTTATATTTTCAACTGGACACTTAATATGAGGAGCGAGCAAATACAAGCACTTAATTGTGATCCCAACGATGTCTGTACTCTCTGAAAGTTGTAGATTAGTACTAAAATAAATATTTCCCTCTGGTCCATTACTGTCTTCCTGGAAACATGTCAGAAAAGCCTCTATTCCATACTCTGAAGTTTTTCGGGGCACCAACCATAGTCGAAACACTGGATACTCATTTCCCCTAACAATTGTATGATATAGTTCCATGCCTGCCAAAAGCTTATTGACAAGGGACTGAAAGGGTATGTGACGGCGGGGTGTGCCACCAAGCTCTATGAATCTCAAAAACTCACTAGCACCATCCGCAAAGAACTCAAATCTCCCAACAGTGGAATTACTCAACTCATTGTTGTTGCCACTAAACACGGAGAAAACAAATGACTTGGTAGCATGGGCAATCCGGTTAGGAAGGGAGGAATTACTTACCTCCCGTTTGATCTGTTCGTCTTCTAGGATTCTCTGCTCACTTGTGTAGCATGTCATTGCACTCTTTAGCAGCACACTTCAGTTTCTTACGCCAACGCAACAAGGATGCATCAGTAATCTGCCACTTATAAGATGTCTCTAGAGCAGCCTCCAGCTTGATGTGTGCCATTTCTAACCTCTCCAATTTACTGTTTGTATTTGATTCACATTTTTCCTTAAAATTTTGAACCAGGCCAGACAAGATTTCGCTAACTGTTTCATGGACAACCGCAGAACTGACTGCCTCTGCCATTACAATTCAAGAATCTGTAGCCGATCTTCCCTACCGAGAAAAAAAAAAGAAAAACATTTTACAAGATGTATACATAAGAAATTCTCTTATACATATGAATTGAGGATGACAAAAATATTTGAATAATAACTGTGTAACAACATACACTCGATAGAATTACATGTGAAGAGTGGACATCAATCCTGTGAATTGAGAGAGCGATATTTAGGATGTTACTAAAATTGAACTGCAGGGTAGTGATATGATAACATGAGAAGATGGTTTGGATCGAGTATTTGAGAGCAAAGAGAATGTAACAGGAATTAAATGACTTGATATCGATGGGTCGGAAGAACTTGTCCCCGAAAGAGAAGAATGTTTGGATCAAGACTTTGGGAGAAAAAAAAAAGAAGTCAACAGGAAATAAATGACCTGATATCGATGGTTGCGGAAGAATGGTCTCTAAAGGAGAAACAAATGCTGAGTACAGAATGACTACTTGATTTGAGTACATGTCTGAATACAAACCTCCGTTTACAAATACTTAGCAATTTTAACTTTTTTCTATTCATGTTTTGTCTAATTATATCTTTTAAAATATTTAATTTATTAACTTATAAATAACATCGTAATATTTTATATATCTATATGTCAAAATTTTTTAGAAAAGACGAGCGGTCAAATAATTTGCAGAAAAGTCAAAATTGACAAATATTTGAAAACGGAGGTTGTATAATTTGACAACATGATTTTCGACAGGAGAGAGATGTGGCACACCACGACTTGAAGATAAGATATTTCATCAGTGTTAGTAGAAGGAATTCGGAAACCATGACTCAACAAAGTCAGGGATCACATGTGTTCGACAATCCTCTCTTCGCAACAGCTCTCCTTTTCTGGCTGTACGAATGGTTTTCCATGTGACTGCATTCATGACCTGATCGTACTACACAGTTCCATGTTTGGATTTTGAAAGCATCTGGTAGAATGAAACGTCGCTGTTCTGGAGGAAGAATCTCTTCCAGCTCATGCAAGGTAATGACGGTACACAAGCAATTCTGCTCCACGCCGTTGATCACCTGTGTCTCACAGCTTGTTTTCAGCGAGAGGAATCTGGCTTTCAGTCGTGGAGGATCATTTATACCGAGAATTTCTACCTTCTCGTAGTGAGGTCTTCTATCGTTGTACTCAGTAGGAGAGACTCCATCGGCACTGCAAAAATTCACTTCAATAACTGGTTCTAGAAGACACCAGACATGTGCCCAATGTATCATGGTGAAGCCCATACGAGGGTACTGACCAGAATTCTGCTTACTACTGCTCCTTCCGTTCACTTTTTATAGGTGGTTTTATCTTAGGGTATAGAAATTAAAAAAAAGTAAAAAAATATAATAAACAGAAAACGAGAAGAAAAAAAGATAAAGATAAAAATTTATTGAAAAGAGAGAAAGTGTATTGGAAAGATAGAAAAATGTTTTAAGAAGTGAGAATGACATATATTAAAAAATAAATTTTAAATGCTAGAATGACTTATATCTGTGAACGGAGAGAGTACAACGTAACGGGTGAGGGCGAAACCATTGCGGTGTCTAGTGCTGATTTCACTGGTTTAACCCACGTACAACCATTGACCTGTCAAGAGCATATAACCTCGTTCAACACCTCCAGTAACCCACCTGATACTACTTTTAGTGGCATATAAATCGAAACCAATATGCTAAATGTTGATTGCGCGATCGCTTTTTCTTTAACACATTGGAGTACTGTGACATACACCGTATACTGAAAGTGTTCATCCAATGATTTTATAGCTGCGAAGATTTCACTGGTTCTTTAACACCTCAGAATGATCAGTCTGGGCAAGCAAATTCAATGAAACGGCCCATCAGCTCGGATTCATCAAACATGCAGAGTTAGGGCCTCTTTGATAGATCTCTTACCTTCTGATTCGGATTCACTTCTGATTTATTTTGAAGTGATTTTGATGGTTAAAAGTGATTTTTTTATTCTCTAGAATAAATTAGAATCAGAACAGAGAATCACTTTACAGATTCACAGAATAAGCTACTTTTTTCAGCTCAACCTCTTAGTTCATTTCAGAGAATCATTTTACAGAATTAGACAAAAATCAATTCTTCTGAAAAAAGTAAAATATTGTTTGACAGAGCGCTCCCAATTCATCTGAGAATCAAGAGAGACCTCTACACGCCCTTAGTTTCTCGCGCAAAGCCTAGTATGGGGCTCGCTGATTCGGGCCCAGTCGAACCTAGACTACACGCCACGGCCCAGAACAGGATCGGGGTCAAAAGGCAGCAGCAATATCCCTCCCCGTGTGGTCAAATGCCGCATTCATAACGGCGGTCGAGGCAGCCACCAAACTAGTGCCGACAGAACGTCACTTTTCCCGTTCCGTTGGACACCGGCTACGGGTCGGGGATCCCTGACAACGTGCACGGTCGTCTAGCTCTAGCTCTAGATCCAGCCCCATCCCGAGCCAGCCCCAGGGGCCAGCAGGTACGCTACAGTGAAGACGAGTACCGGAAGCTGCCGTGGAGTAGCTCTCGCCATTATTTACGGGCCCCTTGGAGGGAGCTCTCGCCATTGAGTGCAGCCGCTTGAAGCCGGCATTTCATCACCACAAACGAAACACTTCCTGGGATCTGAGTGCTCCTAATCGAAACGTGATCTGCAGCAAGCATGTCGTCTGCAGGCACAAAACAAAAGATGCCGATGGGGTAGTTGGAGTACAGGCAGGTCATACGGTGATGAATGGCGCACAGTGACAGTGGCTGGCCGGTGGTCCAAAGCAACGCCCGGGCAATCTCTCGCATCTGCACATCGACGGAAGCGGCAGTGCAGTGCCCTCTTTATCTCTGGCTGTACTCCTATCTCTTTGTATTGTTGGCGCATTTTTTTTCACCCGACCGTTACTACAGTGTCCTTCTACTGTACTCCCATCTTTTTCGTCAGGAACAGCACGGCATTTATGCGGACACAGGTGTCGCACAAGGCCAACCCCTCTTTTCGGTCCATTTGGAACAGGGAGCATTTTTATACTATTTTTTCGCTATAAAATTAAATTGATTTATATGAAATTCTTGTGAAATTGCTACTTTCTAAATAGAACTATATTGATTTTCCCTTTTATTTTCCTACGTACGCAACCTCGTTAACCCGTTTGCATTCTCTCCCTCCTTTTGTTGTCAGAGAAGGATAGAGAGAAACTGAAGCAAAAAGGCCGACAAAGCAGGAGGGAGAGAGAACAATAGAATTGACTTTGAACGAGGGGGACACGGAAACATGGGAGAAGTGGAGGCAAAAATCATTTTGCAATCCATTGCTTTACAATTGCCCTCTGCCTGCTCCGTCATCCTTCTCTTTATTACTCCATCTTCGACCTCCTACTACTGTGCATGCAGCAGTCTTCATCAGAGAAGTATGGGAGGACTCTTGGTTGGGGCCTCCCTTTCTTTGTGTTTGGAATGCAATGCCTCGCGTCGCCAGTGCTCTGCTTAATTAGTAGAAGCTGGAGTGCTACGGAGTACTCCATATTAGTGCGGCAGTTGATCTGCTATTTTCATTGGTACTGTCAACTGTGACTGTCGAATCGATACGCCTGCCTCTGCGCTCGGCAGGCACCGGCCGGCCACAGGAATCAGCTTCTCTCTCTCTCTCTTTCTGGTTATGTGATGAAAAGATTACAATTTCCACATGCTCATGTGTAAGAAAAATTCTATAGAGCACGTACACTTGATAATTTTGGAACAAAATTATTCCTGTTCTGAAAAGGCTAAGTTCATCCACGCACCTAACATATACTCTCTCCGTCGTTTTGGTAGGAAATAGAATTAAAAAGAGTGAAAAAATATGATATGTACTGAAAATAAAAATGAACGAGATAGCGAAGTTTGAGAAAGAAAGGAAGAGTATTGAAAAACGTAAATAACTTATATTTTTTTTAAAAAATAAAGAGCTTCAGAATCACTTATTATAATTTGAGAGGGAGAGAGTACTGGCTGGGTGAACTGTTACCTGGGCAAGAGCTAGCGTACGTCCCAGGGGAGGGGAAGGAAAGGGATGTATTCCTACATTGCCGCTTCACGGCAGGTCAGGTGCGCGGTCGATCAATAAAAGAATCAATGCTGATGGTTTTCCCAATCACAGGCTCTTTTTTGTACAGTAGATATGCATGCATCCTTAACAATCAAAGCCCCTGGACCGCTACCTGCACTGCAGCATCCTCCGTTCATGGATGGTTGAGGCTCATCAGATGTTAGTATCGATCAGGGTTGGTACCAAACGTCCTGTCCCATCGTATCGCCCCGTTCTCTGCTGCTAGTTCCAGCTTACTTCGTACTTAGCTCGTTGTATGTTGCTGCACACGTAGCACAACGCAAGCCACCAACACGATCAAACGTTTCGCCGTCGACGCCACGGATCGACAGGTGCAGGCTGCAGGCCTGAGAGCAATGTGTATGTAGATATAGGACCAGTACGTGGGAGAAGAGGCATGTACTCCTATATTGGTTGAATCAATCGGGGTTTATGCGTGGCACGTGCTTATTGGGATTGGATGAATGGATCAGTATCCTAGTTCTTGGACCACCATATAGGACCACCATATCGATCGATCCGTCTGTGAATCATTGAAAAGGGAGGTACTAGAATCGTTGCCACGCAATTGATGCTACGATGCCAGGAGCAATATATGAGTTCAGTGGTGCCTTTTCTTCCTCTCTTTCTTTACTTGCTTTTGTTCTCAAGGAACCTCCTCGATGCTTTATAGTTCGCTTTATAACATGTGGTCTCAATCGGTTTGATGGATGCGTTTGTGTGCAATCTGCTGGAGTAACAAGCTTAAAGTGTGGCCTTCAGGCTTCAGCTGATGAATGATGAATGAATGATTATCTGGTCAAGAGTTCACACTTGGGTGCTGGGAAAGTGCAGGTCGCAGCAAGCCACTAGTCCTAGTAGTGACTAACTGACACGGTGAGCAAGAACTTGCAGGGAGTAGTAAAGAACAAAGGGACACGCACACGGCACAAAAGAAAAAAAGGGATTAAAATGTTCACCATCGATCTCCGTTAGTAGTAGTAGATTGCTTCATGAGAACTCATTCCCTTTTCTATCTTTATCTCCTTTTCCAGCTTTCCATATGCTAATGATATAATATGCACCACATACCAGGGCAAGTCACCTCACCAAACACTGATCAACACACACAACGACACAACTCTAGCTGCAATCTGCTACTTTAAGCCTCTCGCTCTCAGCATCTACCACAATACCACTACGCGCTACGCCAACAGCACTGTATAGCTAGTCTCGCCACAGAAGACGGAGGAAACAAAAAGGGAGAACCAAGAAAGAAAAAGGAATGAGGAAAATGCATGGACAAACTTAGAACAGAACCCAAAGACAGATCAGAGAGATCTGAGATTCTGATAACCAATCTTTTCCTATGCTAGCCCTTGTACGCCTCCGGAAGAGAGAATGCCCGTCGTCCTTGTCCACCATCGTAGCCGCGGAAGGAGTTGGGGATCGATCGAGCAAGATCGACAGTGTGCTGCATATGCTACTATAGCAATACCAGAATGAATAAAGTAACCTTGCTCGGTTCAATTTTGAGCTCCACTTACGGCTCAGTCATGATCCGCACCCTGCCAATCCGGCCTCCCTAGCGTGAACTCCAGGCTGGGGCTGCTCTGCTCGTGGTTCGACACCTGCGAGCTACTCGATCGGCACGGCTCCGCATTCTGAAACAGCTACAAAAGAATTAGCACAGCCAATTGTACATTTATGTACAATCTGTAGGTAGCGAGGTGGAATGCATGTGTTGTACCTCGATCGGAGAAGACAAACCTACCAAGCGATGACCATCCATGTTGCATGAATTCAACGACACCCACGGGTCCCTGACGAAGAAAATTTTCCGTTTAGCAAAACTGTTAGTACAGTATTTCCAAAGCCGGTCTGTCCAGTTCAAGACTAGAACAGAATAGTAAGCTCAAATTAAAATGCTACAATTGGGGTATATGGATGGTACTATTACTACAGCTAGGAACACGGCATGCGTGCACTATCTCCAGTTAGCTTTGTATAAAGTGAGTAATGTTCGCTCAAAAATATAAAGTGTGTAACAACATTTGAACAGGTGCCCTTCATGGCCAGTTTGTTAGTACATGGCTCCTTTCTAGGCAACAAGCTCTTTAAAGATGTTCCGGTTTGGTACAGTCACGCTGTGAATGGTACAGCAGCCGATCAGGAAGCCATAAGAATTAAGAAAAAATGACAGGAGCAAAGAATCTAAAGCTCAATTTGGAAGCACCCCACATTTTCTCACATGCATCTTTATTTCCTAAATGCCTGCATCAGCATGCTGGTCGAGATCTAGTATGAACTTGTAAACTCAAATGTTCACAGGGTGGAAAAAGCTTTCATCATAAGTTGGAGAAAATGGAACGGCTACCTGTCAAATTATTTCTTTTTTTTTCATTGAGACTTTCGTGTATCAACAAGTGTCCTTCCTTTATTGCTACTCTATCGAAACAGTGTCGACTTACTACCAAATCTTCTAAAGTGGTTATATATGTCTTCATGCAAACAAATGTGCCATTAAGGCACCAATACACTTACATGCCCATAATAGGAAGGATTAGACATATACCATTACAATTTTACCAGTTTTGAAATATGCCACTGTCTAATCTGTCAATGACAGGGATTATCTATTTCAATGCCATGTGGGTGTCTTCAGAATATTTTTTGAACTTGGTGTTCTGAATGGTCCTTTAATGATGAAGGATGTTATACACGTTTGATACTCTATGCCAGAACAGGCACCATTAGAGTTCATGGAAACACTACGGCTCCCAAATTCAGTTGGCTTGAAAATATTGTAAAAGAAGCTATCATATCCAATTTTTCTTAAATATAAACATCCCTTTGAGATTTCTCCTTTAGTTATATCTAGTAATATGTTTGTGCTCACAAAAATGTTTTGAAGTGTCAGCACCGCACTGGATTCCAACAAGTTTAAAGCATGCTTTTGTCACTTTTGTACCTTTAGAGCAATTTGTGGACTCTCCAAATTAGTATAGATCATGTAAGCAAGCAAAAAATATTGTGAATATAAGAGGCTAAAAATTGTAGTTCTCCTACTTGCTTAAAGGGTGCCGGAAAGCTCTACTAAAAAATTGGTAAACTGTCAAAGCAAATGTATGAAGAAACCTAAATTGGTTAGACAAATTAGGCAGCAATAGCCATGCTACCATTGTGCCTAGTAACCCTTAGGATCTGCTTCAGCCATCAGGGCCTCTTCATACAAAGAATCCAAAGATGGACAGAGAGTGGGTTTAAGCCGAGCTAATAATGGCAAAAAGGAAAAAAGAGAGTCGTTGAAGAGATTGATGATGGGAAAGAACCAAGAGTCCTTGGTTACATATTCCTAGGAAATAGGGCATGTCAGGTCAATACCCCATCCCCTGGAATCTGAGCCATGCACTGACAAAGAAAAGGTAAATGGAGACTCCTAGTAGTACTACTGCCCTAGCCAGGAGAGAGAAGACAAGGCGAGAGCCCAAGAAACTACACACACAAAGACAAGACACACAATGTTATACTATTTTTTATATGTCCAATAATTCCACATAAACCAAACACATAGCAGAAGCCATGGCTGCTCAGGTCAATGGAAGCCCTGGGGTGTGTGACTTTTTGGTCCTTTCTGTGACAGCATTGCATTGGTCACCCAAAGCTAGGCAGCCCTGCGTGCGTGTGTTTGTGTGCCTCTCTTTCTCCAGGTGTTCATGTCAGCATGTGGGAGCGCGCGCATCCTTCAAGCTTTTGCATTCAACCAAATAAAACCAACTCATTTACGCTCATCGCTTTACATATAAAGCAACGCATATATTACCAAAGTAATTTGGTTGTGTCTTTGGGACTAAGATAAGTACAGCAAGCACGCAAAACAAAGGATTGTTATCTCATGCCACGTTATCATGATCTGCATGAAAACAAGTCTTACTGGTACTTGGGGAACAATGGTCAGTACTGTACCTTGATGAGTTGCTCCATCTGATGTTGGTGTTCCCGGCCGACGATTGGTCCATGTCGCCACCGCAGCCGCCCACTGAGCTCGCGGCGCCTTCGGAGGTCGACCGGTGCTCTCCGAACGGCCTCACGCACATGTTGTCGCCACCGGATGCGGCCTGACTGGCGCCGGAGAACTCGTCGTCGCCGGAGCCACCCTCGGCTGGTCCTGGATACAACATAATGAGGCAACCAGTATATTATGAGCGAGAAGGATACGATTGCTACATCCGAGGATATGCTAAATCGCATGGAGGATGGCAATGCGAGTTGCAGATTTACCTGAGGACGCTGCAGGCTTGTCAGTGCTCTTCACGGTTCGATACATCTGAAAACGGAAGCGAAGAAAGCATACCAAGAAAAGCAGCGATCAGTTTCACAACCTCGCGGAGGGGAAGAGACAAGCGGACGGATCACGAGCAGGTGGATCAGCGCCAAGAACACCAGGAAATGGACACTTGGAAACACCATGATGCCATGCCCTCGCCTTGGACCCTCCCTTCCTCCCGTAGCCGCTATGCGTTTCCCTTCTCTCTCTCTCCTCTCTCTCTGGCCATGGTTCTGGAGCTTTGGGCCGTGCGCGCGCACACATACGCTAGCTGGGCGCGGATGCACATACATTGCATTATTGTGTAATGATGGCAACTTTTTTCTCTCACACACATCCCCACACCATGCACCTCTCTCTCTCTCTCTCTCTCTCTCTCTCTCTCTCCCCCCCCCACAAGAGTGGCAGTTTCTTGGCTGCGAGCCCCCATCCGTCGGTTTCACCGTCATTCACTAACTCTGGAGTTACTGCATTGGCGTTCTTGTCTGACCCAAACAAGAGCAAGAATGGCAGGAGCTAGACGAAGCAGAAAGCTCAGGGGATGGAGGTGGACACGGTCCGAATGAAACGGGCGTTTGGAGAGTTGGTTAGCAATGGCGACCGGCAGCCACGTACCTGGAGATGACTCTTGACGTGCGCTAGGGTCAGATCCTTGACGTCCATGAGCTCCAGCACCGACTTGGGCGTCGCTCCTGCGAGCCGGACATGGGAAAGAAGAAATTTTGATGAGCGGATGATCAGAAATATCAGAGGCCAGGGAAAGGTGTAACTCAGATGAGAGTGAGACAAGCGGTTATCGGCACGCACTCTCGTGGCCGCCGAGGAGCTCAACAGCGTGGACGAAGCGCGCGTGGAGGGTGCTCGTCCACCGCATGCGCGGGGCGCGCATGCTGCGCTTGGCGGGGAACTTCGGCATGAACCGGGAGCCCAGGCCGAACGGCTGCGCGCCGTGCAGATGGTGGTGGTGGTGCCCGCCGATACCGCCCATCCCGCCGGCGCCGTAGCCGCGGAGCGTATCGGTGAGCATGCCGTTGAACCTGCCTGAAGCCGACAGCATCCGGTGGTGATGGTGCGCGGCGGGGGACAGGAACGCCGACGCGGGGTCGAACGACGAGGCCCCCGGCGCTAGCGGCGACGGCGTGGTGGACCCCAGCGAGGAGGGCCACGTCGCCGGGTGGTGATAGGAGCCGTAGAAACCGACCTTCTGGTGGCCGTCTCCCCCGGGCGCCGACGGCAGGAACGGGAACCCTCCCGGGCCATTGTAGATAGGTATGCCCCGGATTGGAGGCGCCGCCGACACGTCTACTCCCCCTCCAGCGGCTCCGCCCCCATCGTCGAGCGGCTGCAGCATCGGCACGTGCATCAGCGCCGACGACGTCGTGGCCGCGGAGGAGGACGCCACCGCGGACGGCCGGTGCCGCCACGGCAACGCGTCCGCGTCCGGCTCGGCGGGCGGCGACAGCGACAGCTCAGTGGACGCCGTGGACCCGTTCAGCCTCCGCCACGGGTCTCCCCCGGCGCCTCCTCCTGCTCCCCCGGCCACAGCGCGCCCGCCCGACGGTCCGGTGCTCGGTAGGCTGATGTGCAGCGACAGGTCCGGCGATGCCGCCGAGCTCGCCTCCATCGCCCCCACCCTCTCTTTCTTCGTAGTTGGAAGAGAGTCTTTTCTCTTCTTTTGTTTGAGCTGATGCTTTGGCCTTTGTGGGATGTCTGTGTCTCTAGTACTGGAGTAACTCCTTTCTCTCTCCTCTCTTTCTCTGAAGAAGATGACTATGAGGCACCAGGGATGAATTGGTCTCTTATTCTGTCCCTCCTTATTGCTACTGGAATAAAAATATTTTAGAGAGAGAGAGAGAGAGGTGCAGAGATTGGGAAGGAAGATGAAGATGTGAGGTAATCTTGTTATTAAGGAGGGGCCGGCATCACCATCGCCATGTATGAGAAAATGACACTCAGGGGAGGGAGCAAGTGGAGTCAAAGGAAGCATGCTGTTGTCTCCATACGTATACATACCCACACGCACAATAAAGGGCAGAGAAATAAAGAGGCAGGTGTGTACAGGTACTACTACAGTAAAATTATACTTTCCAAAAAAAAGAGTGCAACAGTACTTTATACGGAGTAGACGTGTTACTATGTCGGAGCGGGTATGTATGTGTTGTACTCCTAGGTGAAGGAAGAATGCTTCTGATTTTCTTCTTCCTCCTCTTTTTCTGTGTGGAGACGACTCATGATCTGATTTTTTTCTTCGGTTGTTTGGGTGCTGAAAAGGCTGTGGAGGCTCGTGCGCCTGGGATGCTTTTCCCACACGCCCGCAGGGCTTGGGCTCACACGTTCTTCCGTTCCATCTCTCTCCCTCCAGCCCTACTACCTCTGTAGAGAGAGCACTGCACCCTTTTTCTATGGGGGAGGAGCCAGCCAGGGCCAAGATCGATCATGAGCTAGCTCTTGTCGTCTGTAGAGAGAGAGAGAGAGAGAGAAAGGCTTCCGTTTCTCTCTCTAGAAAGCTTCTCTCTCACTGCTTTCAGATTGGACTCTCCCATGGGGAGGGTCCACGTCCTGCAGTCATCTCACACCACCCTCTCGTCAAATTGCAGGGGACCTCCGTAGTAAACCCAAAGTACTTTGTGCAAAGTGGCGAGTTGCTGTCAACTGCATGCGTCAAGGTGTGTGTGTGTGTGTGTGTGTGTGTTTCTACCGCTTGGCTTTTCATTTGACACATTCTCTCAATAAGACTCTTTCCACAGGCCTGGATCTGGGTTCACCTCACCATTGATGTGGTGTGAATCATCAAACAAGAATGCTTACATAAGTTTAGCTTTTTTGTGGGAACGTTACATGATATACATGCGTGCATTTTGTCAGATTTTGTTTACTCGTTTCAGTTGCTATATATCCTTGATTGTACCAAACCCTCATCAGAGTAAAATTCCCTATCAGAATTGCCTTCCGGATGTGCCCCTATCCATTTGATTAGATTAGCCGACCGCAACGGTTAGAATAAAGAGGATAGTTCCCCGAATCCAGAACACAAACCCTTCCTGAAATCTCCTAGTGCCCGTTGCATGTCTTCTCCCAAGATATTCCGGTCCAATCCAGGGACAACCCTGTCCGGGATTATTGTGTCACCCCCACATGATCATATCTCGAGCACACAAACATGCATGCATAGATATATGCTTGCCAAGTTGACTCGCGGCTACGCCCATCACATGATCGTCATACCCGCACGGCTCCAAACCCCAAGGCTCCATCCAGCAAATCCTGCACTATGTAGTACCTCCTCCGTGCCTTGCATACACGCGCACTGGGTTCTGAAATTCTCATATTCAGATCAAATTTATCTATTCCTTTCTTTTTCCATTTTTGAGCTAGTAGGCTTAGATCCAAAGCATGCATTTCCAGGCCGTTCGTTAAAAACCAGTTTCAATCCATCACCGATGTGTGGAAACATTGGGTGCATGGATGAGCTATGCTTTAAGAAATCGACTGTCGCATGTGACTTGAAATCGTAGAGAGGGTACTAGCTGGATGAACTGTTATCAGTAGTACTGATCGAGCCATATTCAGAGCTGATAACATCTCTGTTTCGGGCAGCAACTCAGAACGCAAAGCGACATAGTAGTACTACAGGATGCGGCGCCGTATGGCTCATAACTCGTGTTTGTCACGCACAGTCGACAAGGGCAGGCAGTTATTATCGGAGGAGATCGATCAGATTTTGGACATGGGGCGCATGCTGCTGCATGATACCGTCCGGCCGGTCGATGCGGCCTCGAAACAAGGCCCGCATGCATGCGTCTACACCGCCTGCCTGCCTGACATCACGGCGCCGTCCGATCGATAGGCATCTGTTTAATTGCGCCCGCGAGGCATACACAAATTCCATGCAGCCATGCTTTTCTGCAGTGTACTGCTGCCTCTGTTTCAAAATAAAAGTATTATTAGATTTAGTTAAAGTCAAATTTTTTTAACTTTGACTAATAATATATAAAAAATTATATACTTTTTAATGTAAACAAATATTTTTATAGAATCTTATTTTATGATGAATCAAAAAATATAAACTTTATATGATAAAATATCATTAAATTTTTATTATTAATAATTAAAGTAATAAAAATTTGACTTTGACTAAACTTAAAAATCCTTATATTTTGCAATGGAAGGAATACTCCGTAGCATGCGGTTGCGAGTGTACACATGCATGGGTGCTGCAGTGCGAGCTTCAAGCCTTCAATTGATATCTGCAGCCGGTGGGATCGGCCGTCTCTCTGCCTCTCGTAAACATATAGTACTGTCTGGGATTGTCCACATGGTGATCTACAGACCTAGAATTGATGCAGCCCCTAAAGGACCAGGATTAAAACTAAGGGTGCATTTAGATAGAAGAAACATTTCAGATTCTGATGTGAATCACTTAAATCTCAATCAAACGGTATTTTTTTCAGAAGTGATTCAAATCAGAATCACTTGAAATGTTTCTCCATTTTGCACTAGAAGTGATTTTGATTCACTTCTTATTTTAACTGATTCTAAAACGTAGGTACACTAAATTAATCGAATAAAACATAAATACACATAGAAGCATACTTTATAGTAATTACAAAAAATCATACTAGATAAATTCGTGCAATTGGATGCGGAGTCGATGTATACAGTCAATACTCTACTACTACTGGTGAGCCTCTCCGAGCTTCATCTGATTTGACGGTGCGGCTAGCTTGGCAAAATAGTCAGGGTGACCAAGTTGTTGATAAGGACTCCTCGGCAGGGTGAAAGAAAATCGGAATAATATTTCCCTTGACTGTCTCTTTCGTCCCAATATCTATCAAAACCTAACCTGAATGCAATTTTGTCGAGGAATAGATACGTACCGCTGCCTCTATTATTTTAGGAAGAATAATTGATTGTTTATCTTTGTACGAGTACATATTTTGGTGTTTCTACAAATTTATTTATTTTGACCTTTCACTGTGACTGATATGTGAACACTAATTCTTAAAAAAATAAATTAATAGTATTATTATAAAACTATTCTGCTTTATAAAATCCTTTTCATATGGACTCCATAATTGCAGGCACTCTTGATAGTCAAAAATTGGACTTTTAAAAGTCATACGGCACGGGTCAAGGACGTCATGCAAGAAAGAACAAAGAGGTTAGGAGACTAGCTACCTGATGTACACATCCTTCAGGTACATAGTTGATCCTACCAACAAGAAAACTGAGAAGAGTAAACTAAAGTGGTCCCTAATTTGTTGTTTTAGATGACTGGTGAGTTTGTACTCGCGACAAGAAGGACAAGAAGATGCAGATGCCCTAATTTAAAGGCGAGTTCTTGCCCCCACAAACCTTTTCAGTGCAACGATGCTTAAGCTAGAAACTTTGGTTAACGACCGATCAATCTGAATTCATATCGTCAATCTGTACCAGCTAAAATGGCCCCTGGCTATTGTATTTATTATTTTGGGAGAAATTAATTGGCAGGTGCTCTGCTGTTTGATTCGTTGTTATTTTCATCTGAGAAGGACCATTGATCGACTCTGCCGTTAGCAACGTTCAGATCGACAAGCCGTAGGTTCCACTCCACATGAGTATTTATCCAGTTGTTTAGCTCCGGGGAAGATGGGATCAGCAGAAGACCTTGCAGGCTTGCACCGGTGAAGAAGACGCGGTCAATGGTGTGGCAACTTCCAGAACCATACCCCACACACCACAGAGATTCCGCCACGTGTGGTCAGCCCGGCGCACGAACGGCCAAAAATCATGGGGTAATGATGCCTCTGTGATTGGCGAGAGAGAGAGAGGTCAAGGTCTAGGGATTTGGAGTAAAAAAAGAGAGAGAGAAGTTCCCAGACCCTGACATTACTTCTCGGGAGCGACAGGACAATTCATGGAGAAGCAGGCAAGCATGCAACAGCTGCAGAGGGAGTCAGGGAGACGACGAAGGCGGAGGAGGAAAAGGCGGGAGAATGAAACGAGTGGATGGAAGCAAGATTCCCGGAGGCTCACGTGAGCCGAAGATGTCCTCACGTGACCCTGGATTTTCGGAGTAAAGTGAGACTGAAAGTATTGAAAGAGTAAGTACTAGAGCTGACAATTGATCAAGTGTCAATATCAGTGATTAAATAATTGCTACATTGTTTGATTATTCAGACAGCTAGCGATTAGCTTGTTTGTGTAGTTAATCGCTCCGGGTTGCAGCTAAGCCCTACGAGCTGGGACATAGTTTTATCCGACCAAGACATTCGCTTGCCGCCGCATCAAGGGGGTGTATTGTTTAACTAGGAGTAGCACGCAAAATATTCTTCTTGTTTGCTAGCAATGTCAAATGCGTTGCCATACCCAGAGCACTCCTATGTGCATCACCACGGCATCAACAGATAGAGTATGAAGGAAAGTCGCGCTTTGGACTGCTTTAAGCCATGTTTGGTATATCATGCAATTACTGATTGTTCAACTTTTTTGGATGCCATGACGAACATTACTAATTCAAGATGAAACATAAGAGAATATTGCAGCGTTTTATTCGTGGTCTCATTGCATATTTCCCCCACTCAGCTTAATCTTAAAGCCTCCTTTGGAACACTGGATTTTCCCCCCATTTTATGTCTTTTCTGTAAAATTCTTACGTTTCAAAGTTAGCCTAGAATTAAGTAATAATTGACGCCAGAGTGTGAGTACTCGCACATGCAGTGAGAAAGCAGTAATTCTCCTGTAAACCCGAGTTTTCAAGGCACTAGCAGCTGTAGAAGCTAGACGTGTTTTGCAGACAAGATATTATACTCAAACCCACAAGTGCTTGCTTTGAGATGCATGCAAAGCAGAAGGAAAAAAAACAGTATGCATGGTAGATCCTATGCTTTGCAGGGCATGATGCTGAGGTCAATGACAGCTTAATCATCATGCTTCCGGGAACGTTTCGGAGAATGGAATGCTCCGGAGATTCTGCACAATTCCACTTTGACCTCTCTCTCTCTCTCTCTCTCTCTCTCTCTCTCTCTCTCTCTCTCTCTCTCTCTCTCTCTCTCTCTCTCTCTCTCATTCTTGAAGTCAAGGGCCCCAGGCACTGCTACCTCAAGCCACCATATAGAGTGAGTGAAGTTGGGGTCTCTTCTCTGTTCTGTCCCTCTCAGCAACAAGAAGGGATGAAGGGCTGACACGGGATTAACGAAAATATTCGGAAACAAGAAAGTAAAACAGCAGACG
>BCLG01000204.1:0-25322 GCA_001602295.1 Zoysia matrella
TGGAGGTATTATGCTTCTGGTCCTAAAGACAAATGCAGCAGGACCAGCAACTTTGTCTGTCTGCATATGCTTGCTTTGCGTGTGACCATAGGTAAGGAATAGATGCAAAAATTGTACACTGCTAGGTTCACGATGGGACAATGGCAGCATGAACCGTGCATTTTAGTCTTAGCATCTATGCTTACATCCTTTGGCCGGTAGTGGGCCCAGAAATTGAGACTTCGGTATTTCTGATCCATCACGAAGAAAATTTTGTGCAGCCAAAAAATAAAGACTTCGGTATTTCTGATCCAACAAGGAAGAACATTTTGTGCAGCCAAAAATAAAGAAATTACTTACGGTGAATTTTGTCCGTAATTTTGCATCAGGCTCAGCTATTAGGCAATCAGCAAGTCAGCATCGACATATGAAGTTTTTTAAATATAATATTTTTTCCAAGAATTACAAAAATGGAACTGGAAATGGAGAAATTTCAAAACGAACACACTGTCGTGCGCCCAATGCACGATTTCATAGGTGTCGAACATTGGAAGCCCAAAAAAGCTCTTTGTCAAACACTGGGTATTCATAATAAGGTAGTCGTGTACTCAGTACATGGTTTTAGAGTTGTAATGTAACCAACAGTTGACAATATAGTCTTCGAGCATATTTCCTAGGTCGAACATTCGACAATATTTAAAAATATATATTTTTTGACATGCAAATTTTTTTGAATTATTTACCGATGGAAGACATATTTTGTTTGATTTTGTATAGATGTTATCGCAAGTAAAGATTAAGTAACTTGGTACCATTGAAAAATCAAGGCGGTGACTTAGTGGTCGATTCTGTAGTCATGACAAACCTAAAAGGTTTGAGATATAGTACGAAAGAGATTAAAATTCTAAGGATAATACAATCAAATTTGAATAGACATGGATAATAGAAATATAATAATGCCCCAGCACATATCCTAATACATGAAATGGAATTACAAATGTCATAAAGAAGTGCGGATTACTTGTCTTTCTACTACTACGGTGTACAATTAAGTTAGTAATTAGCCATTCCCGCCTTATGTTTTTTGTTTTCACTGTAAATGGTGCATCTTATCCTACGTACCATAGCAAAATGCCCCATTCGGCCATAGTTGTAGCACTGGTAAGAACCTTTTCTTGTCCTCTACGAAATCTGCAGTTGTGAAGGCCGAGAACCTTAACCATGGTGCTAGTTTAGAGCATTAGAGGCCCTTAGTTATTGAGGTGAAGGAGGACGATAGTTCCCTCCTTGCTTCATAGAAGCCTGATATTTTTTGACCCGTGGGAGAAGCAACGATGATGATATTTCAGAGAAGCTTGCCTTGATTATTCCATAAGTCACTACCGGAATTCACATGTTTCCCTAGAGAAACATTGAAATCTCATAGGGAAAATATTTCCTAGGAGCTCCCCTAGGAAACATTTTGTAGGGACAAATTCGACAGGGAACCCACGTTGCCCTACTGTTTTTCACGGAACTCTAGGGAAAGCCGGGCTTTCCCTAGGAAACCAGCTCCCGTAGGGAAAACTACTGATCCAATTAAAAAAATAAAATTCCCGGCAGAGGCCTGCTGCCCGCTACCTGCTCCGCCGCCCACCTCCTGCCGTGCTGCCGCCCAGACCCGCCACACTCACCAAATCATTGATATTACCATGGGTGTCATATGAATCTCCAGGATAAGACTCCTTTTAAGTGAGACAGGTCTGTGATATCTTAAATTTTAGTCTAAAATATAAAAAATTGAAATTTAAAATTTTCTACAAAACCCTAACATTTTTCTTCTTGTTCTCTCGTCCTTCTTATTCAAAAGATAAAATCTCATTTAAATTAGAACTTATCTCAATCAAAAATTTCCTCATAATAAAATATGAGAGTGACAAGTGCTTGACTCTTTCTTTTATTTTTTTAGATTTTATTTTGCCAAATTCATTTGAATCCTATGTGAATTTTGAATCCAATCATTCAAATTACATAAATATTCAAATTTCAATTTTCCTACAGGGCCGAAACCTTTTCCTCCTCCCCTTTCTCGGCCCATCTCTGCGCGGTCCAATTGCCACCTTCATTTCAGCCTCTTCCCGCGCAGACCGCCCCTTCCTTCCTCTTTTCCCCATGGCCCAGCAAAATTGGCCCACCCGGCAACCAGATGTCTTCCTCCTCCAGCCTACTTGGTCATGTATATGCGAAATGGCTAAGCCTTAAGCAGGCCCATTTGGCCCAGCCTACTTGGTCATGTATATGCGACGTGACCAAGGTTAACATTACCGATCAAATCGGTACGAGGCACATGGTTTTTTATTTCATTTGAACTGCGAAAATCAGCCAGCACTAGTAAACTGCAAAACCTAGACAAACGTGAAAATAAATTTTTCGAGCGAAAACTGGTAGGTTTTTCTAGCTTACCTCTCGGTATTTTCAATTTCCCGATCTATTTTTCCAGTTTTGAATTTTGTAATTTGAAACAATTCTGTTTGACCGGCTTTCCACCGGTTTTTCTGGTTTATTGACCAGTTTTTCAGATATATAATATTTTTAAAATTTTTGAAAATGTTAAACTGAAAACCAGTCATCCGATGAAACCGATCCAGTCTGGTTTCACCGAAAACCACAATAACTAGATCGATTTTCACTATTTTGAAAAATCTAATGAGGCATGCCATCCGCTGTTCGGCGGATGCAACATCTAGTGCCCAGAACTCGAGCTCCTGCCTCACGAACGTAGCGCTGCTCCTATCCCTCACCCGCATGAAAAATTTCCAAACTTGAACCATGGGTTTTCAACCCATTTTAACCCGCTTTTGAGTACCCATTCTAACCTAATCCAACCCGCCTTTACAGCAAACCCAATCCAACCCAACCCAGTAGCTATTAAAACCCATCCTCATCCATCCAAATTAAACATATATAATAACCCAACCATTAAACCCATTTCCACCCAACCCACTATCAGGCCTACTACCAAAGAATTGAAACAGTATCAACGAACCAAAACAACTAAGTTGTTGCCTTGAGATTGTAGTACCAAGTATTTCCACTTGGTGGCTAATGGAAAACATATGAAGACAAGGATCTTTCAGCTGGAACAAGAAGAAGGGATTGTGATGGGAGAAGAAAAGCTTAAAAGCTAAATAACTAAATAACCATCTACTATAAAAATGTCTTTGGTGCCCCTGAAAAAATAATTTTAGTTTAATTGAGGCTTACATGGAGGATATTCCACAGGTGTCAAATGTGGAAATGGCATCTTAACTTGTAAATTAACCGAACAAAAAGTTAAAGCTGTAATTTTTCAAATAGAACACAACAAAGCACCGAGGCTAGATGGCTTCTTCTTAGAGTTTTACCAAATCTTTTGGGAGTTCATTAGAGGTGACCTCATGGCGCTTTTTCATGGATTCCACAAAGAAGAGCTACCTTTGTTTAGACTTTGCTTTCATATTATTACTCTCTTACCAAAAGAAAAGGAAGCAAAACAGATTCAACAGTTTCAACCAATTTGTTTGTTAAATGCTAACTTAAAAATTTTCACCAAGCTACTGACAAATAGAGTACCTCTAGTAGCCCAGAAGATCATAAGACCTTCTCAAACAGCTTTCAAGTCTGGGCGGAATATTAAGGAGGGCATAGTGATTTTTACATGAGACGATTCATGAGATGCACAGAAAAAAGATGGATGGTGTCATTTTGAAGCTAGATTTTGAGAAAGCACGTGACAAGGTCAATTGGTCTTTCCTGCAACAAATGTTGAGGATAGAAGGCTTCTCACCACAATGGTCTAAGTGGATTGACCATGCAGTACACGGGGGAAGTGTTAGCATCAAGGTGTTTGATGATTTTGGTCATTAGTTTCAGTCAAAGAAAGGATTATGAAACAGAGATCCTCTCCCACCATCCCTTTTTCATCTAATGGCTGATATGTTGGTTATCCGCACTGAAAGAGTCAAGGATAATGGAAATTGACATGGTGTCTTAAGCACATTTGAGCAACTATTGGGTTTAAAAATCAACTGTCATAAAAGTGAGCTTTTTTGTTACGGGGTAAGTAAACATCGATTTTATGACTATGCTATCCTTTTCAGATGTAAAACAGGGAGTACACCATTCAGATATCTTGGCATTCCAATGAACCATAGAAGATTATTCAATAGTGATTGTGTTGTCTTAGAGGATACATTTTTTTTTAAAAAAAAAGCTATCTAGTTGGAAAGGAAAGCTTCTCTCAACAGGAGAACGGCTAGCCTTGATTAACTCAGTGTTGACTAACTTTGTGAAGTATATGCTATCCTTTTTAGAAGTCCCTAGATGAGTTCTTCAAAAACTAGGTTACTATCGATCTAGATTTTTCTGGCATGCCGAGGAGCATAAGAAAAAGTATAGGCTCACGAAGTGGAGGATCCTATGCACACCAAAAGACTGGTGGCTTAATTAAGACATCGAGAACAAGAATCTCCTAAATATATGGTTGTTTAAAGTCATTAATGAGGAAGGGGTAGGGGTTTGGCAAGACCTTTTAAAAAGGAAATGCTTGTCCAATAAAAACATAAAGTCATGTAAGGAAAAAGCTAGGATATTCTCACTTTTTGTCAAGGCTAATGAAGTTAAAGACCAATTCCAAGCAAGAGGTTTCTTTCGAGTTCATAATGGTATGAAATTCGTTTTTGGGAGGACACTTGGTATGTGTCAAGCCTCCAAAGGTGCAATACACACTCATGAGAAGGGATGCAACACTATCTCAAGTACTAAACTGTTGAACACTTCCTTTCGAAGGGCTTTAAAAGATGATAATTTACATTCAACTGTTGAACACTTCCTTTCGAAGGGCTTTAAAAGATGATAATTTACATTCTTGGCATGAACTGGTGCTAAAAGTTGTGCATATTAAATTCTCAAGTGAAAAGGATATGTTCATTTGGAATTTACATGGTAATGATGTTTTCACTGTATGCTCAATGTATAATTCCACATTAAAAGATGGTGTAATACCTTCTAAGTGTCCGAAATGGAAAATTTAAGGTACCACAGGAAATTAAATTTTTTGTGCCTTTGGAAGCGTGTAACCTTGACAAAAGATAATCTTGCGAAAAGAAATTGGCATGGTAGTCTACAGTGCTGTTTTTGTAGTTCTATAGAGACTAGACAGCATTTGTTCTTCGATTGCCATTTTGCTCATTTTAATTGGAACATTGGATATCACCTTTGGAATTCAATCCCCATCCAACTTTTCAGAAATATTTGGTTCTTGGCTTCTTGGTACACCACAAAAACTAAGGAACCAGATATATTAGTAGGAACTGCAGCTCTATGTTGGCTATTTGATTGAATAGAAATAATATGGGATTCAATAATACCAAATCTAATACCTTTATGTAGGTAATTTTAAGGATAACATATTGGGCTCCAATGCGGTCGCTGCTGCATAATGAAGAGGAAGCGTGATGAGTGATGATGAACGGCTGCCAACTTCTAGAGATGGTGAACACAGAGGTCTTTGCGAAGTTTGGTTGGAGGTTCACAAATAGAGTCACAACTTAGACTTGTTTCTTTTCAGTTATCTTTTCAGTGTGATATTTTTTCTACTTTTTGTAAGGTCTGACTAAGAGCTCTTGATTTGCTTTGTTCACTATGTACATCGCTTAAAAGATGTAGGGGGGGGGGGGGCTTGTTCCATTATCTACAAAATTTAAGCCTGCAAGGCACAGTCAATATCTACAGTTAAACATCAATTTTTTTTACTCTCCTCCATCCTTTTAAAAATTATTCATATTCAAACATTAAAATAGTAAAAGGGAAAATATATTTTTACCTTTTACTTTAGCCTACTTTCCAACTTCCCATTAACTAAATTAATTTCTCATGTTGTCCAATCTATATATAAAATTCTTTATATTTGAGAATAAATTTAAAATTTTAAATCATTTACGAGTAGCTAAAAGAACTATGAAAGCATAGCAAAATTGTATCAAAAAGCAAGCAGCAACAACTCCGTATTTGCGGCATTCAAGGTTGCACTGTCCTAATTTAGTTGAACAAGACCACGACATTTGTCCACTGTCCTCACTCCATGGCTGTGGGGCAACGGATGTCCCGTCTAACGTTATACTCTCTCCTGTTTTAAATATTGACACCATTAACTTCTAACATTAACTTTGACCATTCGTCTTATTCAAAAATTTAATTTTAATGTGTCAAATTATTAGTCGTGATATAAATTTCTTTAATGATAAATCAAATAATAACAAAACTTTACACATTTAATTTTTTTTAATAAGATAAATGACCAAAGTTGATGTTAAAAGTCAACCGTGTCAATATTTTAAAACAGGAGAGAGTATTTTGATTGAGTAGCCTTTTCATTAATTGAAAGATGGGGTTACAAGCCAGATTGCATCGCGGAGTTTATTCTTAGTACATTGGGTTTCATAATTGAACAACGACACAACCTCCAAAATGTAATATTTTTATAAAAAAATTTATTGAAAGTGACATATTTACACATTTGTGAAAGCACTTTTTAAGACAAATTTAATCATGTGACTTTCATATGTCCAAACTTAACAAGTTAAAATTATTTGTAATTTATGTTTTTCAATGTTTAACAAAAGTAGTATTCAAAATGACTTGAATTATGAAACCACGTGGAGTATGCTTTTTTTTTTAAGTTAAAATTCAATGTTTTACCTTTTTCATATGCTGTTTACATCGATATGTTTGTGCAGTTGATTTTGACAGATATTATTTTGTTGAATGTTGTGTTTGACTGCACCTCTGCAGGAAGAAAAAACCATAACAGCCATAGGTTCCTAGGGAGTATAAAGATTGAATTTAATAAAAGGGACAATTGTGATTTTACCAGTACTCTGAAGTCCAAATGTATTTTAACCCTATGTTTTAGATTTTGTGATTTTACCCCTAATTTTCAAAATTTAAGCCACCGTTTACCCTCATGTCAGTTCCATTGGTTAAGTCTCGGATTAATAATTTTAAAAAACGTTGCGCTTTTCCTGAAAAGATTAAACTTTTCAGGATCGGCAGGCAAGCGCGTGCAGCCGAGCAATCGCGAGGATCAGTAGCTGATGAAGTTGGAGTAGTGAAGCTGGCTGGAAAGGCCTGCTGAAGTAGAATGAAGCCATGATTGGACAGGAGAGGTTGCTGCGCTGCCGACCAGAGATAGCGAGATACGCTTGTTTTGCCGCACTTTCAATGTTCAGCGAATATATGCCTATGTTTGAGATTTAGTTTCAAACTTGAATGTTTTCCCGGGCTACGTGCTTCATTTGCGCTGTAATTTTAGATGCAACGTATTGTTATATGTGATGGTGTAGCTGAATTGAATAAAAAAAGTTTCGAATGCACAGAGTTGAACGGGGACTCAAAAACTACGTTTGATTTACACAATAAAAACCCTGCTATGCGTCTAATTATTGTTGATTTTTTTTAGATTTCCTCTTCAGAAGTAACTGCTTAAATTTTATAAAGATATGGTTCAAGTTGTCTAAGTTTTGTAGTACAAATATTATACAAAAGTTTAGTTTAAATATTGTCAAACTGTTATTAAAATTCTATCAGTCTAAATATTATCAGTGTTCATATAAAATAGGAGTAAAATCATAAACTTCTCAAAAAAACATGGGTAAAATCACATAAAATCATATTTAACACCGTTATGTTGTCCAAACGAGTAGGGGTGAACTCTACCTTCTTTCTCAAATTAAAAGTCGTTCTCAATTCACGAGACAATTTTTTCTTTCTAATTCATTTTCACTCTATCTCTCTCGTCCTTATTTTCAGAACATCCCACATTTTCTAATTTTTTTAATTCCCGGCCTCGGATCCAAAACAACTTGTAAAAAGGACGGAGAGAGTAAATTACTTGAAGATAGTGAAATAGACAGTCCATTGTAGGATCTGTCATTTTACCTATATGTATACTTCCTCCATACAAGAATATAAGATTTTTAGGTTTTTCAATACAAAATAAGAGTTGAGTGAAAATCATACCTGTACTTTTATTATAAAAAAATTCACACCTATCAAACTACTCTCATTTATTGTCTTCACACCTTTCAAATGCATTGGACAAAGGTAAACCCGATGGAGGGAATATTAGATTTTAAACTTGTAGAGACAGCCGTCTGTTTGTGGATTGTGCATACTTTAACTAACTGTGTTCATAGAGAAGTATATACTCAGATGCAATTTTTGGTTCAATCGGACCGTGTTTATGGCTCGGTGTTATCAAACTTCATTCCGCACCCACCAAAGTAGTACTCATTCCGTCTCAATTCATTGTCATTTTAGAGCTCACAAATTTTTCCTTTAACTTATCATCTTGTTTTTTAATATAATTTTTTTTATTCTGAATACATCAATATCTATATTTCTCTTTTTCTCGAGTACTCCTTGGAGAAGGCAACCAGTCACGTGTTGTGCGCCGCTTGTCCTGCCGATCGATCGTTCCCCGAAAAACCAAACCTCGCCGTCATTTGTTAAAAAAGAAAAAAAAAAACTCGCCATCGTCGAAAAAAACCTTGCCGCCACCACCGGAGCTCCACCGAACAGGAGCCACCCACCATGTTGCCGCCTACGGAGCTGATCGAAGACGTCACTGCCGAGATCTTCCTCCGCCTCCCGCCGGATGAGCCCGAGCACCTCTTCCGCGCCTCCCTCGTCTGCAAGCCGTGGATGCGCCTGCTCACTGACGCGGATTTCCTTCGCCGCTACCGCGCCTTCCACCGGACGCCGCCCCTGCTCGGTTGCATCCAGAGGCGCCGAGTCATGCAAGGTACCCCGCCTCATTCCCACCACGGGCGGTACCCCTCACCGCCATCCCCGCCTTCCGCCGGGCCTCGACTGCCGCCATGGCCGCGTCCTCCTCCAGGTGGATGGCGACGGTGGCTCTTTACTAGTCTGGGACCCCGTCACGGGTGACCACCAGCGTGTGCCGGAGATTGACATCGATGTGATCATCTACATTGCTGCTGTTTTATGCTCCGTGAGTGGCTGTGACCACCTCGATTGCCTTGGAAGCCCCTTCCGAGTTGTCCTTTTGGCCACCGACGAAAACGGACTCATTAAGACGAGCGTGTACTCCTCGGAGACGGGTGCCTGGAGTGCTCCTGTATCTCTTGCCGAATCCTGTCTCCCGCCCCGGGTCGGAATTGAATTGGTGTTGTCACCCTATATCCAGCCTAGGCGAGTTGCCCTCATCAGAGATGAACTTTACTTTTCACTCCGGCGACCGAACACAATCATCAAGTATTATTTGGGCCAGAATTGCTTGTCTGTGATTAAGCCAGCGTCATGCAATGCGCACTTCGTTGCCCTTATGGAGATGGAAGACTTTGTACTGGGATTTTCCTACGTTATAGGTTGGAACCTTTATCTGTGGTCTAGGAAAGGGAGTTCAGAAGGAACTGCGGAGTGGGTGCAATCCCGGGCCATTGAACTGAAAGGAATTATACCCATTGCTGGTCCTGATGATGGAGCAATTGTGGTTGGTTCTGCAGAGGATGTGGGTGTCATCTTCGTGAGCACAGATGCTGGCTTATTTTCCTTTGAGCTCAAGTCAGGGCGAGTAAGGAATGTTCATGTGCCTGAGGACTACTTTAGCTTCTTACCCTACATGAGCTTCTATACTCCTGGTACTGTAGTAGCCTTTCCTTAACGTACTGTATCAAGTTTGTTTATGTTCGCTTGCCTTATTCCGCTATTCGTAATGTTAATAATCTTTGGTACATTCACATGTAGATATTGCAAAAACAATGAGTACGCGGGAGAAAGCTAATAAGCATTGAAAATTAACTAAATTTGACATCTGAAATTTAAATTTTAGGACAATGCATTCGTGGAACTACTGAAAACATGTTGATCTAGTATTTTCCATCCTTTTTTTCAGATTTTAGTTAAAAGATATTTTGCAGTTTTGTAGCATAGATAAAACTCGCGTTTGCAAAAGCTAGTATTGGTTCCTTTGAAATCTGTTCTAGTACGTAGCTCTTCAAAGTTGAAATGCAGAGCTTGACAGATGGTTCCGAGGTTGGAGCTGGACATTGTGACTTATAGGGAATAAGGGCTGGGACCATGAATTGTTGGAATCCATTATTAACCCGTTACCGGCTCACATTTTATTTATAATGAGCTTAGTAAACCTTAGAAATTAGTACTACTACATAGCTCATCGAACTGTAAACGTTGAACTGAACTGTTGCTAATGAGTTTTGTATATTTTCAGGGCGTGCCAGTCTCTCGTTGCTGGCATATACTCAGTGATCTCTAGTTTGCCACCTAACAGGACCCTGCAAAATGGATGATGAATATCCAGTCTCTTCAAATGATAAGGCTGTCGGGTTCTTCCTGAGCTACGAGTACTACGCTGCTTCTTTCGGTTGACCAGTTTTATGTATGAAGGGTGCTAGCCTTAAGTTCTCTAGTCGGCAAATTGTATCAGTTTTAACACATGAAGAAAATTATGTTACTGTTTGTTCAATGCTTGGCTCAGATACATGGATCTAAATTATGTATACTCTTATGTTGTTTCTTTCTAGGAAAATTTGATATGCCACTTAGTTTGATTACATTTATTTAAGAGGGATGCAAGGTAGCACTTTCATACTTTTGAGAGTAAGTAATGTTGCACTTTGAAGTATACTGAATGCCAACACGACCATGATGAGGCCAGGCCATTAGGACGTCATGGCCCAGTTGCTTGTTTCCATGAATGGCCCAAACTTCCTTTCACTCGGTGACCTATTAATTTTTAATATCAACTTTGAGCATTCGTCTTATTTAAAAAATTTGTTCAAATATTTAAAATTGTGTTACTATTTGATTTATTATTAGTACAACTAATAATTTTACACATTAAAATAAATTTTTAAATAAAAAAAATGATTAAAGTTAATGTTAAAAGTCAATAGTATCAATAATTTAAAACCGAACGAGTATTATATATGCTTATGGCCTGGTACATGTAGAGCTGATGGCCTGTATTGGAGGCTTGAGGTGTCAAAATTGTTTCCCTGAACTGAACGGTAGAGCTGATGGCGTGCGATATGAGATATTCTTTTAACTCAGCCAGAGTTATCGCAATGTATTTATTGCTCTTGACATGGTCGTATTGTTTCGGCTTGAGTGTGTGCCTATTCGGGCCCCCACCTCGCCCTGCCCGACTGCCCACAGACCCACATGGCCAATGACGCTTCACCCCACATGGCTCACTGCCCACTGCCCACTGCCTCAGTGGGAATTCTACTACTCGATCGTCATAGCTTATCATATTGTAACAGTTGACTTGAACAGTCGGTTTTGTCTTATGTTTATGGTATATCTTTTCAGATTCTGTCTACATAGCCTGAAAAAATGTAGCATTCAGTGGTTTTGTGGCCTTCAAAATTGCTGTCTGGTAGTGGTTTCAGACTTTCAAACATACTTCCTCTGTCCCATGAAAAGCAAAGTTTTAGGGCTTGAGCATGGAGCTTGAGGGATGGAAAAGTAGAGTGTACTGGATATGAGGATAGTACATGATGAGAGATAGAGGATTGCATATAGAAATCAAAAGTCAGAATAAAATTTGTGGAATAAATATTGAATCCTAGAACATCATTTGTTTTCAGGACACAGAGTACAATCTGGCATACGAACTTTTGTTTAATTATTTAGTTTCAGCACAGATTCTTCATTTTTGGGAATAGATAAAACATCTTTTGACAGGTGTGGAACTTAGTATTGTATTTTAAACTTGGAAAATGATTTCATTTGAAATTTTTGTTAAATAAAAAGATAAATACATTATAAGAATATATCATATAAGAAGAGGTAGAATTCAAATGGCTGTCGTGTATGACATTGGCAAAAATATGCATTAAAAAGCTTGAAGAACTTTAAAATTTCTATGTATGCAGATTATACGTCAAGTACGTCCCTAATTGAAAAAATATGGTAGAACAGACAACGCTTTAATACTGCAAAGACAGAAATTGCTGAGGCATAATTGATGCAACACGAGACCTAGATGTCATATACACACACAAAAAAAAAGACGGCAACTGACCATGGACAATCATTAGGAAGATGAATATTTTGCGAGATTTTGATGTCAGTTGAATGTGTATTTGTTATTGTATTCGTACATAAGACTCACTTCATTTGTCATGTTGAATGTGTATTTGTTATTCTATTCACGGACCACCCTGGTACAGCCGCCATCAAGTGCAACGTACATGCCATATATTCGCTTTATATTTTTATATGAAATCGGATAAGTTGTGTTCTTAGGTGCGTCAATATCTTTCGGTTATTAGTTCGATTTCTACTTTCTATATTTATTTTGCCTCATTTAGCACAATTTTATTGTTAAGGCCTTGTTCGGTTGGATTGGAATCATTCCTGACATGGATTAAGTAATACATGTGAATTACTTTCACAAAAAATCCATTAGGATAGGAATGAAACTTAGTCTGTACTTATCTTCCATCTTTTGTGACCCGGCTTCATTCTTCTGTAGGGTAGAAGGTATGTTTTCATTCCGAGTTGTTGAAAGAAGAAAAAATGGATATAAACCACATCTTATTCCTATTTTAATAGAATTTTTCATAAATAAAGATTAAATGATTGACATAGATTGACTTGTTCTATACCAGGAAACAAACCGGTTGGGAATGGTTCCTAGCTAGGAACCGAACAAGGTCTAAGGAGCTGTTAGGTTTCTCTCATTTCATATGGATTAGGAGTAGATTCAATCCTACTTATTCCACCTTAATCCCACCATCAACCCAACAAAGCCTAAATAGAACACCAAACCAGATATGATGTCGTGCCAATCGGACCTGCCTGACATGGGTAAGCAGTTTCATGCCATGTCGTGGGCTAGCGCTTGAGTCTGTGAACTGTTACGATATGGCTCGATAGTGGAGCAGGTTGTACCAACCTGAAATTAAATAGGCTAGACTTTCGTTTGTACCTGGGCCGTGCCGGGCTAGGCTACCTGTTTAGACATCTATCCATGGCGAATAAGGATCATCGTGTGCACGGCTTTGCTTTGGGCCTGAACCAACCCAAGTTTATATACTAAGCTAAAAAAACCCAAGTCTATATCGTTGTACTAAATACAGGAATGTGTTGTCTTTCAATTTATTATTATTTCACTCCAAGATATTAGGTTTCCATGAGCTGAAAAAGTAGAGAGAAATACTCCCTCTGATTTTAAATTATTAAATTATTGACATCGTTGATTTTTAACGTCAACTTTGATCACTCGTCTTATTTAAAAAATTTGTTCAAATGTCTAAAATTATTAGTCATCTTTTAAATACCACTAATGATAAAGTAAATAATAGAACAATTTTTTATATTTAAATAAATTTTATAAAATGGATGGTCAAAGTTAACGTTAGAACTCAACAATGTAAATATTTTAAAGCCCGAAGGGAGTAATATGTTTCCAGAAAGTACTCCAACGAAGTTGAATAATTGGACCGAGCCTTTTTGGTGCTTACATGTTAATCAATCACCGCAAGTTGCGGCCCATATACCTACCTGTGTCACTTGACATGGGCTCCGAACCTTTTTACATGACCCTCGTGTCTGACTGAGGCAAGCGGAAGCATATTGTACATGCTCCTTCCGTTTAAGATTGTTGGTGTTGATTTTTAATTAATATTAACTTTGACTATTTATCTTATTAAAAAATATAATAAAAATTATACTCCATCTACTTCTAAGTTGTTGTCACCGTTGACTTTTAATATTAACTTTGAATATTCGTCTTATTTAAATTTTTTAATAAATTTTGTATATTATGTTATAATTATCTTTATCATCAAAAGTGATTGTAAGACAGCTTACAATTTTACACATTTGAACTAATTATTTAAAAAAGACTAATGATTAAAAATAATGTTACAAGTCAACAAAAACATCAATTTAGAAACAGATTAGGTATATTTTATTATAAATAAAGTTATTTGAATCTCAACTTATAATTTTACACATTTAAATTAATGTTTAACGGATACGGTGAGCCGAAATGAAAACCTTGGGTGCGCCCCACCAACCAACCTGAATCAAAAACCAGGGGAACAGAAGAGACAGAAACTAGAGGCAGGGCCACTTGTTTATTGGCAACCAGTGGGCTGATGCGCCCACACTCCAGTCCTCACTCCTCAGGTCAGCTATAAGAACGGCACCAAACTGACGTCCTGATCCTATCCATCGTTCTACTTTGCAGTCTCCGCTAGTTTCGTCTGCACCACACCAAGCACATCAGGAAGCCTGCTTTCTTCTTCTTGCATGGAGTCGACGAAGGAGAGGGTGAGCTCGTCGGTGCAGTCCTGGGTGGAGGATCACAAGCTCACCACCATCGGTGAGTTGAGCAACCAGCCAACCAATCAATCAATCCGTGCCCTCTGAATTTCTTTACTCTTGGACTAGTGGAAAATTCACCAGTTAATCTTCTGCTCAAAATCATCGATGACAATATTCAGGAGGCGTGTGGGCGGCAGCGGTGGGCGTTTCGGTGGCCTACAGCCGGCGGAGGACGCCGCAGAGGGCGACGAGCCTGTGGCTCATCCACGCCAGGATGCACGCGCAGGCCCTCACGCTCGCCGTCCTCGGGGGAGCAGCCCTGGCACACCACTACTACGGCGGCAAGGCCAGAAAGAGCAGAGAGGATTTGGAGTACGACTTCTACTCCCAGCTGCCGTCGGCGACCGATGCCGACGGCAACGAGAACGAGCGCTGGAGCTGGTGAACATGATCTGCCTTGACGCACACTGTTGCGTCGAAAGAGGATAAATTTAGCTGCAATAATTGAGCGCGAGTGTTACGTGGCTGGTTTGTCTTAATCCGTCCAGCTAAGACGGGCCCATGGTTTCGTTTAGTTTACTCTGAATTCTATCTATCTGTTCAGCCGCCGGCTCGTAGCGTAGGAGGCGCCCATGGTTTTCTGGTTCCTCGGAGCTGGAGAAGATAATTTACGAGAAAATGATGCATTTCCTTGTCAATGCAACTTGTAGCTAGCGAGATTGCTTTCAAGGGGAGCACAGCATAGTATTTCTATAGTCGAAGCACGCAAAATGCCTGCTCCTCTTGTACTATCCTTAAGAGTTTCTAAATTTAGTTAAAATAAAATTCTAACAACTGACTAGTAATATCTACAAATTTAAATAATTTCTAATATAAAGTGTTGTACTATATATTATAAAAGGCAAATTTTTGAGTAGATCCAAATGCATATGAGCCATCCCATTTACATGGATCTTGAGGAGAAAATGTTCTTTTACTTTTAGGTGATAAAAGAACTAAAATAATTAATAATTAATAAAAATTTAAATCAGAAAGAAATCATTAAATTATGGAAAGTGGCGCATGCAACAGTTAAGAAAACACAATCTTTCTGTTTTGAAAATAAATGCATTGATATATTTCAAAAGTTTCATGTGTGTTAAAGTAGGTAATGAACAGCTCGTTCTTACTAATTTTTTTTTCTAGTAACGTGACAGCCGGTCAACTTATATGAAACATTCTTATACTCGCAACTGAACCTGATAGCCGATGAAATTGATTTGGATTCAAAATTCAAAAAATTGAAACCAAAATATAATCACATATTTTACAGATAACGTGATAGGTACGACCAATGGCTTACACAGCCAGTCAACAGACACATAGTCATTGGTCAATGATTATTTTTTTAAAAAAAAGGTTTGGAAAAAACTAAAAAATTTAAAGAAATGAAAATTAAAATCTTAAAATTGGCCGATAAACCGGAGAAACTAGTCAAATTGATTTAGATTCAAAATTCAAAAAATTGATTACATTTTTTTATAGATAACATGATAGGTACAACCAGTAGCTTACACAGCTGGACACAAGGCCAATGGTCAATGATCCTTTTTCTAAGTTTAAAAAAATAAACATTTTTAAAATGAAAATTGGAATCCGGTCAAACTGGTCGGTAAAATAGTCTAACCAACTGGAAATTAGTCAAATTGATTTGGATTCAAAATTCAAAAAATTGAAACCGGAACATGGTCGCATTTTTTGCGGATAACATGTATGCACAACCAGTGGCTTACACAGCCGGTCAACGAACACATAGCCAACGGTCAATGATAGTTTGTTTTGATTTGAAAAAATAAAAATTTTAAAATATGAAAATTGGAATCCTGGTGGGTAAATTAGTCAGACAACTGGAAATTAGTCAAATTGACTTAGATTCAAATTTAAAAAAATTGAAACCGGAACATGGTCATGTTTTTAACAGATACGTATTATGTAACCAAAGGAAAATAACGTGCTATGTGATAAAAAAATATTGTGATGTAAGAAATATGACATGACTATCGATAAGTGTACATAAGATATACATCTCACATGTGGCATTACATATACAAGCTCTATAACAAAGTAGCAATGGATGTAGCAGAATATACGTTTCACTTAACGGATCGTTAGTGATGACTATGGGATCACACATAAAAGTGTAATGTAACCATGATTTGTGATCACAAAATGATGTGTATGAGTGTCACATCTGGCATTACATGGTGTTAAAGCTCTATCAACTTACCTATGATATTGTAGATGACGTTTAAAATATATGTATCCTTAATGAATTGTCAAGCTCTTTGCATTTGGTCTAAATTTTTTTTATAAATATGATACGTGATTGTTCATATATTGGATAGAAATATAATGTGTCTATAAGTCCCACATGCATATGACAATTAAATTTGTTTATTATTATTAGCTTCATGATCTTTGAAGTCCCCTAAAAGGTACGAATGAATTTTGGTGACTGAGTAGACATCATAGATAACGGTTGTGTTTGTAGGTACCACTCGACTAATTTTACATCAACATAGTGAGCTTCCTCGGTGAATGACAGGGATGAACCCCAGAAGAGGAATTTTCGTGCATCGAAAGACCAAAGCTAAGGAACAGCTAGAAAGTCCATAAGAACACCAGTACTATTAAGGGGGTATGGTCATTTGTGTCCTGTTATACAAGTATTAAAGGGTGTGATGCTTCTTAGATCCTCAGAAAGAACTAAAGATGGCAGAGAAAGCAAAGACGAAGACCGAAGTTCAGATTCAGTCGAAGACAGAGTCACCGGACAATACGATGAGGTCACTGTACAGTCCGATGAGCCAGGGCTTCAGAGTCCAGAGAGAGGTACTCTCTGGAGTTGCTGCAAAGGAGACACCGAACAGTCCGGTGTGGCAGTCACCGGACAGTCCGGTGAGGTCGAAGCTGAAGTCCAGAGAAGATGTCTCTGAGAATCCAAAAGTGAAAGTCACCGGACAGTTCGATGAAGGTATGCACCGGACAGTCAGGTGTCCTATGGAATAAATTTCAGAGAGGGTGTTTCCCTTGCGGAGGAGAAAGAAAGGTCACCGGAAAGTTTAGAGGTCCAGTCATCGAACAGTCCTGTGATTGCATAAAGCAGTCAGCTTTATGACATTACATCCAAAAGGTTGTTTTTTTTGGCTTGGATCCTATTTAAACTATGGAAGGGGACATTTTTTTGTGTGCCTGTGATCTGAGAAGCTAGAGCCAACTTGTGAGAGGCTAAGGGACACCACCAAGAGAGCACATTGCAAAATTGGAGATCTTTGGTGCTAGTAGAAAAGTGGTAGGGAGCATTCATACACTTCTATAGCTTGTAGGGCTTGAGAGGAGTGATCTTTGCCTAGTACTCTTGATGTGGGTTGCCTAGACTGGCTAGGATTTGGTGATCGAGTTTCTGTGGAGATTGTGGAAGATGTCAAGATGTCACCAAGTTTGTATGTGGTTCCGGGTCCTTCGCTCGAAAAGGACATCAAGAGGGAGCGCTCGAACCATGGAGGCTTGCTCTAGCGCTTGGATATTATGTGCGACAGCCGGGCCGCCGGTTACTTCACTCTGAGAGTGAAGCGTACCCTTGCGAGTATCGTTTCAGGAACGACGGGAGGAACCAAGACTCTGACAGAAGTGGTTTAACGAGGATTAGGGGAAAGCACCTACCTTTTGAGACCTCAAGAAAAAATCACTAAGCATTCTCTATCTCACTCTTTTTGCTTATTGCATTTACTTACTGTTTGAGTAGTGTGATAGGTTGTTCTTTGATTCCTCTTGGTGGCTATCATGCTTGTGCTTGCTTATTGTTATTATCTTTACACTAGCATTGTTAGAGGTCTTAGCCTACTAGAATTGCTTAGTTTTGCTTCCGTTGCGATCAAGTTTTATAGTTTTAGTTCGTAGCGAAATTAGTGCTATAAGTCCACCGATTCAACCCCCCTTCTCGGTGTCCTTGATCCTTAGAAGTGGTGTCAGAGCCAAGTGCTTATTTTTGAGCTTCACTGCCTTGAGTAAGGATGCCGAACAGGATGGAGACTCCGCCCGTATTCGATGGGAACGATTACTCGTATAGGAAGGCTTGCATTCAAGCCTATCTAGAGTCAATCGACAGGAAAGCATGGCATGTTACTAAGAATGCTATGAATGAGAATAAGAGACTTGATCCTATTTTTATTAAATTCAATGCAAAAGCCAAAAATGCCATGTTTGATGCATTTTTAAAAAATGTTTTTACTAGAATTAATGCATCATCTACCGTGCATGAGATATGGATCCAATTGTAAAATATTCACGAGAGCTGCTCCGAAGCTAAAAAAGAGCGTTATTATGTTTTCAAGAACAAATATGATTCCATCATCATGCTACCACATGAAAAAGCTAATGATGTTTAATCTCGCTTGCATGTAGTGGTGGAGGAGATCAACGCCTTGGGTCAAGACAAAATTGATGATGTTGAGATCATAAGGAAGCTCTTGAGGATGTTGCCGTCAAGCTACAACTCCATCGTCACGTCTCTTTCAAGCCAACTTGGCTACTCTCACCGTTGATGTTATGCTCGGCAAGCTCACAGCCTATGAGGAATACATGTTGGGCAGCTCTATCGACTCTCAATTGCCCAAGAATCTTGCCCTTCAAGTTGATCAAGAATCTCCCAATGGTAAGAACAAGAAGAAGAAGAAGAAGGTGCATAAAGATGAGGATGAGAAAAGTGATAATGAGGACCTTGCGCTCTTGATGAAGAAGCTATTTTTCAAAGGAAGACCCTCATCTTACAAGAGTAACTTCAGGTGCTTCAATTGTGGCAAAAAAATATCATTTCGCTAAGGAGTGTCCCAAGCCCAAAAGGAGAGCAAGAAGGAAGCATCTAGTGAGAGTGATGAAGAACGGAAGCCAAAGAAGAAATTCAAGAAGAAATTCTTTGTCAAGAAGGAGAGCAAGAGCAAAAAGAAGAAGAAGTCCCCTCACAAAGCTTATATTGTTGGTGAGTGGCTCATCGATAATGATTTAGACTCTTCATCTTCTAGTGAAGAAGAGCTCGCGGGTATTACCATGACAAGTTTCACCAATGAGCTTTCACCACCTCCACTTTGCTTGATGGCCCGAAAGTTGTGAGGGCTTCATTGATGAGGATGATGATCTTGAGTAAGAAGAGGAGAGCTATGATGATGAATATGATGGACCGAGCTACAATGATCTTGTCTTCTTCCTTAAGAAGGCCAACAAGACCATCATCAAGAAGACCAAGAAGATCGAGGTGGTGACTATGGAGCATGAAGTGATGGTATTCTGAGTTTGAGAGCTTGAGGGGGAGTTCAATGCACTCAAGCATTCTTATGGTGTTCTACATGAGTTTTATGAGGCTCTCAAAGAGAAGCACATAGATCTACGTGAGAAACATGAGGCATTGGTGCACTCCCATGAAGCCCTTGATCGTGACTCTTTCTTTAACTCTCCAAATCATTTTAATGAAGCTTTTACTTCTTGCAATCTAACTCTCTCTAAGGAGAGAACTACTCTTGAGACATCTATTTTGAAGGAATACATGAAGCTCAAGGAGGAGTGAGAGGCTGTGATGGATGAATTTGAGCGGCTTACTAGCGAAAAGCAAATTCAAAAAGAAATCCTAACCAAGAACCTCATCAACAACCACAATCACAAGGGCTTAAGATCATATCCTTCTTCTATTAACATCATTGGCAATCAAGATGAGATCCCCGAATGAATAGTTTCGCTCATGGCGGATGACTACTATTGTGAGAAGTGTTGCCTTGATGGTCACCGCTCCAAGGATTGTCTCAAGCTTTTTAGGGACAGAGATAAAAAAGTGAAGGCCAAGCCGTTCGGATCGCCAAATGACAAGAGGACAATCAAGAAGATTTTGGTCCCTAAGGTGATCATGGACCGAGAGAAGAAGCCTAAACTCTCTTGAGTTCTCAAGAAGAAGTGAGGGGGCCTACGTGGTGGATTGTGAAGCTATCGATCAAGCTACAACATCAATATACTCTTCAAAGAGGTTATTCTTGTACATAGTAGAGTAGATTTCTTTTCTTGCATTGCATGGTAGTCAAGACTCCTCCGTGGACTAGATGTTTGCACTATCATGCATCATGTGTAAAAAGATAAAAAAAAGAACAAAAAATTAGATCAGTGTCTAATCACCTTAAGATATCCATATGCATAGGAAAAAGCTTGAGAAAGTCATTTAGCTATCTCAAGGCAAAGCAGCGGGCATATGGTGAATAAGCTTGAGATAGGTCAAACTTGGCGTCGGATAGGTTTCTTTATGCAATGTCTTTAATTTGCTTGCATCTACATGGCATGTTTTAAATTCTCTTACATTAGACTAACTTGTTTACATGCGTTGCATATAGGAACTACGGAGGAGGCGTGTTACTCTTTCGAGAAAGTGACCAAAGCAATTGTTGAACTTCATCCCATTGAATCCTGTGCTTAACGGTCTCTAACATCCATTTACGTGGATTGTGAACTAAAGATTCATACATTTCCTTTTTGGAGCCCTTCTCGGTTTTTATCGCTCGATCTTAATTGCAATTTGCAAAAATACTTAACTCTTCGTGAGTTATCTATTTGCAAAAGAGTGTTTGAGTGTTCTCTTTCTAGACAAGTGTGATGTTTATTTGGTTTTTTGGTGAGGACACTTAATGTCTAGAAAAATTCTTTGGTTCTGCAATTCCTTCAAGTCATTGGACATTTCGGCGCCATCACCGGACAGTCCGGTGATTATATCTTTGAACCGAGTGACCTGCAGATTTGGACAGCCACCGAACATTTCGCGGGTTCACCAGACAGTTCGTTGATTGGAAGATGAAGCGATTGCTTCTCTGAAATAAAAATTCTCTAGACACCAAACAATCCGGACTTTTATAGTCACTGGACAAATATTGAGGACCGGGCAGTCCGATGTTTGGCGATTTCAACGAGATCTCGATCATTGTTTTCAATCTTGGCCTTCGATCTGTGTTTAACTAAATGCACATTGGAGTTCTTCGTTCTTCACTTCAATCCCGTGCGCCTTCAAGCCGACAGCCTCGCCGCCGATCGCCTCTGTCGTCGCGCCTCGTGCCGCCTGCCTCCGGCCATCTCTCAGGCCGCCACCGCGCCTTGCTGCATGCGTGCCTTTTGACCTGCCTAGCCTCGTGCGATCCACCCTAGCTTGCCCTTGCTGCACCGCCACCGTGCCTCGCCGCGCGGTGCGCCGCCTCCTCGCCGCCGCCTGCTTCGCTCACCTCCACTCCAGTCCAGTGCGTGCCGCCCGTGCTTGCTTTGCCTCGCCGTGTTCTTCCTAGCCGACACCACGTGCTTCACCAAAACCCTCATAGGGTTTTCTCTGTGGGGTGATCGGTTGATCTTACGGTGAATTCTTCAGTGTTTCCGACACTTCTTCTGTGGGGTATTGTGTTCTATCACTCCCAGTTCATCGGAAATGCTCCGCATACCTTATTTGTTAATTAATTGTGAAAATTGGTATAAATTGCTTAAAGGTCTCACTTTTTATTGCCAATTAACATGATTAGTTGATAAATTCCTATACTTAGTGCTATATTGAGGTCATCTCTTGCATATTTTGATATGGCATTGAGTCTCCTGTCGCTAATGTCACAATTTGGATGCATTGCTATTATAAAAATTGTGACATTAGTCTGTCGATATCACCGTTGTGCTTATTTGCTTTATTTGATCAGAGATATGTCCTTGATTTCACTGCTAGGACTTCATTTAGAGTCGCTCACCTTTTGTGCTTACATCCTATATTTTATTCCTACATGGTGCAGCGACAGTTGAACAGTGGGTCAGGACAGGCCAGAGTCAGCGGCAGTTCAAAGGTGCTTGGTCGGGTTAAGAGCCAAGCTCTTAATCCTATCTTATTGTGTCAGCTGGTCAGTAGTTCTAGTAGTTGAGCTTTCAGTGACAGTTGGCAGTGTGGGCAGACAGGGACTGAGTTTTGAGGAGAAAGGGAAGGGCAAGGCAGTTGAACCAGAGAAGAAGAAGAAGCAGAGGATAGGTGACCCTGAGTGGGACATAGTCTTAGCTGCTGCAGATGTGGATGTACCTCCACACAGGAGGTCAGGTGCTCTCAGGATTTGAGGTACTGACAGACAGGGAGAGTTGAGGAGGTCGACCCGTCAGAGAGTGGCGACCACTTCTCTAGTTGCAGAGGTGCAGCCGAAGAGAGCCCCTACCAATAAGCAGTCGAGAACCACAGAGGGAGAGGTAGCCCAGTGGAGTTCATAGCAAAGGACACAGAGATGTCCTTATCTGAGGTCTGGGGTTTGCGAGGTGTGCACGTCTAGAACTGAGAGAGCTCGCTGGACCATGGGTAGGATTGATGAGGTTGAGGTTGATTTGCTGAAGCTGAAGGGCCTGGCTATCAAGGCCAAGAGGAGAGAAGACTTCACTGTTTGGGTCCCCGCTGGCAGACACATGGATGATGGTCAGTTCAGGATAGTTCTCCAGCAGAGGATTTATGAGGCCTACAGGAGGCAGCTTGCCACTAAGGGCAAGAGATCAGTGTTTGCTGCACATCGTCACTGTTCTTTGAAGGCACTGAGCAGAGGAGCTGGGGTTGACATGGAGGAGCATATCTCATATCTGTCTAGGCTTTTAGAGTTGGTCACCCAGCCCTTGAGGTATAGTGAGGACGTGGTGCTTGAGTTTTAGCCTCACTATGGAACTCTCCAGATCGCTCATATCTTTGGTTCATGTATAGATGGGAGCCACACAGATTTTAGAGGACCGATGTCTTGACAGCACTTGAGTTTATATCTTCAGAGACACGGATCCACACTTTGGCCCATCCGGATTTCTCACCACCGTTCAGACCGTTTGGAGGGATGGAGCCGATTGATGAGAAGATGAGTATTGCTTTCCTGCCACCTCTTGGAGAGCACTACTCGAGGCACCCTCTGCGCTTGACACACGAAACTCGTGTTTTCAAGGGGTTGCTTGGGAGGTTGATAGCGCCTCGAGCTGGCTACAGAGAGCAAGTGATTATTCTTCACCAGTGACTACTATGTTTTCTACTGAGGTATGAGGACTTTGACTTGACAGATTTACTGCTAGCGCGGATGGAGGATGTTATCTATGAGGGGATTGGAGCATGACAGTTACTTTTTGCCCCCTACATATGCCTGATGCTGAGGAGAGCTAGTGTGATGACTGAGGAGTAGTACATAGCACTGCCAGAGATTACCACCTCCTTCAGTCCAGTAGAGCCTTCCGACTCCAGAGTTTTTTGAGTTTTAGCTTCTCAGAGTACCCCTGAAGGAGAGACCACAGCCCCAGAGGATGTTGAGACTGAGGCTCTAGAGGTAGCACAGCCGAGAGCTGGGAGCACTGAGGCTCCAGGTCAGGCGAGACTCCGACCTCTTGGGCTACACTAGACCCTGCGTTAGCTGCCAGGTTGAATGCTATTTAGGCAGAGCTGGCCGATCAGAGGAGATGCTGAGAGGAGCAGGATGAATGGATACACCGAGAGAGGGCTGAGTTTGAGGAGAAGATCAGACTCGAGCGCCTTCATATTGAGGAGCGGCTGCGGTTGGAGTGGGAGTTAGCATAGGAGAGAAGACGGTAGGACAGGGAGTTCTATGAGAGGTTGCAGCGCACTCAGTTGGAGATGACAGCGGCTATTTTATGTCTGCCGGATTCGAAGCTATCGCATCTCATTGCCAGGGAATCGGTATGCCATCTCTTCCAGCGTTTCCGACGACTACGCTACTGGATCCCCTTCCTTCACAGCTGCAGCCTACTGCACCACAGCCTCAATATTTGTGAGTACCTGTGTAACACTTCGTGTTTCTGAATAAGAAGTCATTTTGTTCAAATTCGAAATCACAGAAACCGAGCTCAAAAAGGATTTAAATCAATTCCAGCTAGTTTGCATTTAAGTTTGAATTTAAAAATGTGAGTTCAAAATTTTCCATGAAATATGGTGAAACAAAAATTTCTCTCTTGAAAGCTTTTACAACAACTTGAATTTTTGAGGTTTTCGTAAAAATTTTATTTGAGGTTTAAAGGTTTTACATAAATTATTTCGCTCCAAAAGATTGCCTGTCCTTAAAATTCAATATAATTTTATTTATTTCGATTTTGAACGTGGTCCCAAAATAAAAGTTGTTCCTTTTGAAAATATCTAACAGCCTACAAAATTTCAAAAATTTTAGAGCTCGGGAAGTATGGATTTCGGATCAAAAACAGCAGGCCCCGCAGAAAATCAGTGTAAATCCGAAAAATGAGAAAAGGACATGGGGCCCGCCTGTCAGCCTCAGCCCGCTCCTTCTCCAACCTCCAGACGCCGCCGCACAGGCCAGCTGCCGCTGCTCGCGCCCTTTCCTCGTGCATGCGCACCACAATTCCTACAACGTGTCCCTCGCACGGAACACGGCGATAGCCCCGTGTCCACGAACCACGGCCACATTCCATCTCTCCCTCACTCCTCACTGCCTCTCGGTCAAAGTCACAGGGGCAGCTGCCATTGCCGGGCAACCCCGAGCTCCACCGGCCGAGCGACCCCCGAGCCAGCTCTGGCCATTCCACTTCGTCGAGGAGCTGCGCCCACAGGCCCTGAAGCTGCCCCCGAGCTCCTTCCCTCATTCCCCGCCACGAGACGCATCAATTCAAATTTTTCCCCATGTTTGAAAGCTCGACGCCGCCGGCCGTTTTTCCCCAAAATCTGGTGAGCTCCGGCGGCATCCCGTCGATTCTTCTCATTTGTAGCCTCCTCACTAGCTCCTGCACCTCCTAAGCAAGCTTTTCAACCAGTTGCGTGATCTATCGAGCAGGACTTTGGGAGCTTTTCTCGCCACCGTGGCCGGACCCGGCGACCATGCCGTCGACGCCCCTGTTTCGGCCCTTTCCCATGACTACATCACTCGCGCCGCTACTCTAACGGGTGCGCTGAAGCTCTAGGAAGCGGCCGTGTTGGAGTTCGGCGTCTCTGTAAAGCTTCC
>BCLG01000204.1:25526-44829 GCA_001602295.1 Zoysia matrella
CGAGATTGGGCCCGCCACTAGAGGCCCATGTGGCCTCCCGCGCGCAGGCCTCTGCAGGACTTTCCCCTCGAGCCCATTGTGGCTCGACCCACTGGCTGAAGTTTATTATTTTTGCAAAATTGATTTATTTAATAGTCCAGAAATGATTTTTAATCTTCTAAAAATCATATAAAATTCACCATAACTCGGAAAAATGTGAAATAAATTTTATTAGGATCCTCTCAACTAGAAGTATATTCTGAAGCTAACTATTTTTTTTATGCATAAAATTAATTTATATAATTCAGATTATATAATAATTCATTAATGCATTATAATTATTCCTTGGCATGATAAAATATTAAAAAGTTTACCTTTCTATTTCTTTAGTCAAACTTTATTTTTTTATAAAAATTATATATTTAATTTCATTAAAAATACTTTTGTAAATGTTTTATTTTGTTTAATAGCATTTAATTCATTATAAATTCAATTGATTTCAATAAATCCTAAAATTTTCTCAAAAATTCCTTTATAACCTTTCTGATTTTATGAACAACTAAAATTACATTTTATGTTTTCAAAAACCATTTAAAGAAGTTTGATAACTAAATTTGCTAGCCACTTTTCGAAAATAAAAAGCTATCATCGCATACGATATTAATTAAAGTTTAAAACTTTTATAATTCATTCCTTTGCGTATCATTCATGTTAGGACCCAACCCATCCAAAGCGGAGCATGAAGTTGTTCCTTTTGCAAAGGAAGCTAACTGTGAGCAAGCCCCGCTGCATTAACCCTGTTTTGAAATTTTTATTTTACCACTATGTATTGTATAGCTAATGTACTGTGTATTAAGTTGTAGGAGTTGTTTGAAACACTAGGATGCATGATAGTGTCAATTACCCCTATTAAGTGTATATTGGTACAGGTAACTCGATGTAGAGCTATGCTATGAGTTCTAATAAACGATAGAAGTCGAGTGAATGAAAAACCTCACTGGCGAGCTATAGGTTTCATTTTTATCCCACACTTAAATAAACCTGAGACAGGGCAGGGACAAAGTATAACAGGGTTTGAGAAGGCAGGGCCTTCGTGGTGGTAGCCCCGTCTGTGTCGGTTAAAGACCGATTCGAGTGTGGCCCAGTTGAGCAGGTTTGAACAGTACCAAATGCATATTGGGGACATGAGACCCAGAAAACTGATGTAGCTCAATACCCTAGTAGTTAGACGTCCCCCTACCACTCTTTCGGCGGGTTAGTAGAGAAAAACCTTGAATCTAACCATGGATAAATCCGGCGTGATGATCGCATGGAGGACCGTGTGCTTGGGAGCGGTAGGCCTTGGGCCGACACTATGGTATTGCTGGGAAAGGTGGCCACGTGCGGCTTCTGGGAAGCGTGTATGTGTCATGTATTTCAGGTTTTTTTTTCTAGCTGGTGTAAATTGATTATAATCGCTGCCCCTCACAGTAACGAGTGTCGCTTGTTCGCTGTGTCATGTCATAGTAATAATGTACTCTCTCTGTTCTCAAATATTTGCCATTTTCACCGACACACTTCCGCTCACACCTTTGTCACTTTCCACTACACAACCTCTCCTTCGCATACACCCTTTCCTATTTCTAATGACAATTAATTGGGAACGGAGAAAGTACATAAACCTAATTAATAATATGAATTGTTTGCTTAGTTCATAGGCAATTGCTTGGTAACCATGTTTGATATAGTTATAGAGCTAACTAAATTTACCTTCCGTGAACCTAATCTACCGCTAAAACTTGAATATAAGGATTCACTATATTAGCGTTGGTTTTGCAAATGGCCATCCCATGTGAGTCAGCCTCATCATATCCTTGGAGTCGGCTGTAGTTGGTCACGTTGACGGGTAAGACTTACTGAGCATTAGAATGCTCAGGGCTTGGCTCTATAAGGTTTTGTGTGTAGGTGGTCTCTCTCTCCTCTGGACCAACTGGCAGAAGCAACCTCGAAGGTGGCTATGTCTGTTCGGAGCCATGCTCGCCGTGCTGCTGTTTGTGTGCTGCTAGAGGATGCATCGTATGGGCTCGATGACATCTTATGCATAGTCTCTAAGAGACACTAATTTTGGTTATCGCTTCTGTGCTTTCAAAAATCTTGGTTTTATGAACTTAAGCAACAGTTTGTAGTATATTTTATCGTGCTTGAGTTGTACTGTTAGTCCTCGCTTCGCCAAATGACACCCGATGAGATCCTATGGTCGATTGATCGTCTCTTATGTGGGGTGGTCTGTCACAGCCAGCTTTTACATCTGGGTTGCAAAGCCAGAGTCACCAGCAGCAGCAGTAGTCCACATTCTCTGCACTGCTCTTATCCCTACTTTCACCGTTTGTACCTTTTGGGGCAGCCAGCACAGCCATGACTACTGGAGGGGTCGGTGTTACTGTTACTACTTCTCAGTTCTCTCCAGTTTTCTCGTACTCTATGTCGGTCTTGTTTGCTTTAGCTGAGCCAAAAGTGTCAGTACCGACATTGGAGTCAGAGACCGCAGTTGGTAGTTCTTCGCTTGCTCCGAGGGTTCTGTCTTTCAAGACTACCACTGCTGAGTCAGCTTTGACAGAGCCACCGCTGAGCAGCCCAAAGCTTCAGATGCAGATATCATGGTTGAGGCCAAATATTCACCAAGGCAGCTCAGGCCTTTGCCAGTGCTGATCAGCTAGCTTCAGTTGAGGGCAAGGAGCCATCCCCAACGTTTTCTTTAGGCTTGAGCGCTTTTGATGATGTCAAGCAGCCAAAAGGAGATCAGTCAGCAGCAGTTTAGCCTTCAAAGGAGCAGCCTTCGAGTGTCACTGCACCCAGCTCTTCAGCCGCACAGGATTAGATCTTATTAGGAGTTGGGTGAGAGACATGAGGTGTATCGTCTTGAGGGTTAGTTGTCTACGGGGTGGTTTGGATGGGTAGATAGGGCTTTGGATTTTTTTTGGCGGATTGCATTGGTTCTTCGTGACATTTTGATGAGCTTGTTTTCTATTTGACTCTTTTAGCTCATTGGAATGCACTTGGGTTTGTACTAACCCCGTGGTTTCCTGTGTATGGCTCCTAATGCTTTATCTGTTTTGCAAGTTCTTTTGTGCACGTGCGCTACCATTCTATCTCTATCGTGCATCTTCTTTGTCAAACCAGAGTTCTTCCTCTCTATATGCTTCCTTGGTGCCATCTTTTTGTTGATTAGATGACAAAGGGGGAAAGAGAGCTACCAAATAGGAGGAGAACCGGAGGAAGCGATGCTTCCTACCCATAACAAAGGAGGGGAACTCTTGCAAAAAAATTTTGAGGTGTCGTCAAGGTAAGGGGTAAGTGTTCTTTCGAGATGCGTTTTATTCTTTATCTTCTTTCATCTCGTTTGAGCTGTTTGTGAGTACTATGGTTGCCATCAATCACCAAAATGGGGGATATTGTTAGCTTCATGACCTTTGTAGTCCCTTAAAAGGTATGAATTAATTTTGGTGATTGAGTAGACACAATAGGTAACGGTTGTGTTTGTAGTTATCACCCCACTAATTTTACATCAACATGGTGGGCTTTCTCGGTGGATGACAAGAACGAACTCCAGAAGAGGAGTTTTCAGGCGTCGAAGGACCAAGGCTAAGGATCAGCTAGAGAGTCTATAGGAATGTCGATACTATTAAGGGGGTAAGATCATTTGTCTCTTGTCATACAACTATTAAAGGGTGTGAATGCTCTTTAGATCCTCAGAAAGCACTAAAGATGGCGAAGAAGCAAAGACAAAGACCAAAATTCAGATTCAATCGAAGACAGTACGGTGAGGTCACCAGACAGTCTGGTGAGCCAGGGCTTCAGAGTCTAAAGAGAGATGCTCTCTGTAGTTGCTGCAAAGGAGACACCGGATAGTCTGGTGTGGCAGACATCGAACAGTCCGGTGAAGTCAAAGCTGAAGTCTAGAGAAGATATCCCTGAGAATCCAAAAGTGAAAGTCATCGGACAGTTCAATGAAGGTATGCTTCGGACAGTCCGATGTCTTATGAAATAGATTCCAGAGAGGGTGCTTCCCTGGCCGAGAAGGAAGAAGGGTCACCGAACATTGCGGTGCTCCAGTCACTAGACAGTTTGGTGATTGCATAAAGCAGTCAGTTTTATGACATCACATGTCAACTTTTGTTTTTGGGCTTGGAGCCTATTTAAACAGTAGAGAGGGATGTTTTCCTGTGTTCCTGCGGTATGAGAAGCTAGAGCTAACTTTTGAGAGGCCAATGGACACCACCAAGAGAGGACATTGCAAAATTGGAGATCTTTGGTGCTGGTAGGAGAGTGATGGGAGCATACATACACTTCTAGAGCTTGTAGAGCTTGAGAGGAGTGATATTTGTCTATTACTCTTGCTGTGGGCAGCCTAGAACAGCTAGGAGTCGGTGATCGAGCTTTCGCAAAGATTGTGAAAGACATCGCTAAGTTTGTATGCAGCTTCGGGTCCTCCGCTCGAAGTGACACCAAGAGGGAGCGCCCGAGCCTTGAGGGTTTGCTCTGGCGCTTGGGAATTGTGTGCGACAACTGGGCTGCCGGTGACTTCACTCCGAGAGTGAAGCGTACCCTTGTGACCATCATTTCGAGAACGACAGGAGGAACCTAGACTCCGACGGGATTGATTCGACGAGGAGTAGGGGAAGGCGTCTACCTTCTGAGACCTCAGAAAAAATCACTGAGCATTCTCTATCTCACTCTTTTTACTTACCGTATTTACTTACCGTTTGAATAGTGTGACATGTTGTTGTTTGATTCCTCTTGGTGCCTATCGTGCTAGGGCTTTCTTGTTGTTATTATCTTTACACTAGCATTGTTAGGGATCTTGGCCTACTAAAATTGTTTATGTTTGTGTGACAGACCGCTCCACAGAAGAGACGATCCATCGATCACAAGATCTTATCGGGTGTCACTCGACGAAGCGAGGACTAACAGTACAATTCAGGTACGATAAAATATACTATAAACTCTAGCGTAAGTTTATAAAACCAAGATTTTTGAAAGCGTGAAAGCGATAACCTGAATTAGGGCCTCCTAGAGGCTATGCATAAGATGCCATCGAGCCCATACGATGTATCCTCTAGCAGCACACAAACAGCAGCGCGATGAGCTGGGCTCCCAACGGACATAGCTACCCTCGAGGTTGCTTCTGCCCATTGGTCCAGAGGAGGGATAGAGAAACCACTTGCACACAAAACCACAGAGAGCCAAGCCCTAAGCATTCAAATGCTCAACAAGTCTTACCCGTCAACGTGGCCAACTACAGCCGACTCCAAGGATATGATAAGGCTGACTCAATTTGCGCTATAAAACTACATCAAACATGGTTGCCAAGCAATTGCTATAAACTAAGCAAACAGTTCATATTATTATTATTGTTGTTGTTATCATTATCATCATCATCATCATCATTATTATTATTATTATTATTATTATTATTATTATTATTATTATTATTATTATTATTATTATTATTATTATTATTATTATTATGTTGTTGTTGTTGTTGTTGTTGTTGTTGTTGTTGTTGTTGTTACTACGACATGACACAGTGAACAAGCAGTATTCGTTACTATGAGGGGCAGCGATTATAATCGATTTAAACCAGCTGGGAAAACCTGAAATACACGACACGTACGCGCTTCTCGAAAGCCGTACGTGGCATCCTTTTGCTCAACCCTTAGGGCCGGTCCGATAAGTGTACCTCTCCCAAAAACAAGGTCCTCCATGCAATCACCACTCAGGATATATCTATGGTTAGACACAAGTTTTTCTCCACCCCTTGCCAAAAGAGAGGTAGGGTTCGTATGGTATTGAGCTACATCGATTTTCTGGATCCATAATTCTAGTATGTATTTGGTACGTTCAAACTTGTTCAATAGGGTCACACTTGAATCGGTACTTAATGACACAAACGAGACTATCACCGCGAAGGCCCAACCTTCTCAACCCCTTCTATACGCTATCTCCGCCTAGTCTCAGGTTATTCTCGCAAGTGACTTTCCATTCACTCGACTTCTATATCTTGCAAGTGACTATCTATTCACTCGACTTCTATAGCTCGCGAGTGACTTTTCATTCACTCGACTTCTATCGTGAACTAAAACTTAGCCTAACTCTACATCGAGTTACCCGTACCAACAACACTCAACATGGGTAATAAGGTAACTAGCATGCAATTCTAGATTTTCAAACAACTTCTAATACCTAATGCACAATGCATTAACCAAATCATACATAGTGATAAAAATAAAAACTTAAAAGAGGTTAATACACCGGGGCTTGCTCACAGTTAGCTTCCTTTGCTAAAGGAACACCTCAACGCTCCTCTCCGGGTGGGTCGGGTCCTATACGAATGATATGCAAAATATTGAATTATGCTGTTTTTAATTGGCAAATACTCGAATTTACAGCACATGCGATTATAGCTTTTTATTTTTAAAGGACACAAATTTAGTTATAAAACTTCTTTAAAATGATTTTCAAAAATATAAAATATAATTTAAGTTTTTCATAAAATCAAAAAGGTCATGAACTAATTTTTGAGAAATTTTCGGGATTTATTGACATCAAATGGATTTATAATGAATTAAACACCATTTAAACACAATAAAACATTTATAGAAATTATTTTATCAAAATAAAATATAAAAATATTCTAAAACAGAAGGCTTGACAAAAAAACATAAAATTAAAAGTTTTAAGATTTTATTGTGTCAAGAAATAATGATAATGCATTAATAAATTATTAAATGATCTGATACAATTAAATTAATTTCATGCATAAAATAAAAACTTGCTAGCTTCAGAATATTTTTCTAGTTGAGGAGAGCCTAACAAAATTTATTTCACAAATTTTGAAGCTATAATGAATTTTCTACGAATTTTATAACTTGAAACTGTTTTCTGACAATTAAATACTTCAATAATCAAAGGGGAAAAAAAATCTCCAGCCATTGGGTAAGGCCACAGCGGGTGCCGCAGGGTTGCCACACTGGATCCCCACGTGGCCACATGGGATCCAGCGAGCTCCACGACGGGGCTGCCATGGCTGAGGCTCGCCGGAGCCGCGGCACGCGGCGCTCTACGGTCAAAACTCTAGAAACCCAGTACCTACATAATCCTCGTGCCTTGGGGAAGACGAGAAAGGGGTTGATGGACGGAGGTTCTCACCAGAAGTGGCTGGCGGCGAGAGGCGGCCTGCTGCGAGGTTCGGCGAGGTGATGGCGGCGCTAAAGCAGACGTAACTCTACGTCGCTTCTTCCTAGAGCTTCACCATGGCGCAGAGAGGAGCGGCACCTCTGTTTCTGGTCCTCGAAGTGGCCGGAGATGGGCTGTCCCCGGCGAGGTGGCACCGGTTCCGACGGCAGCGGCATCGAACTCTAAAATCCCTGCCCAAATGTCCACGAAAACAAGCTGCTCAAGGCTCCAAAGAATTCTTACGTACTGAACCACTTGAGAAGGACAAAGGATTGAAGGATAGTCACTGGTAGCGACCGGATTTGAAGGAGGCTGACCGGCTACGTTCGAGGAACTTGAGATTGGGGAAAATGCGAAATCCGGGTGCATCAGTGGGAGAGGAGGTGGCCGAGATGGTGGGGAGGAGCAGCGGGGGTCGGCAGAGCTCGTGGCCGAGTGGGAGATTCGGGGATGGCTCAGGGAGAGCGCTCCACTGCGGCGAGGTCGTGCGGCCGAGCTCGAGCACGCGAGAGAGAGTGAACAAGAGGATGAGGAGGAAGTTAGAAAGAGGCGATGGCCAGGGAGTATTGATTGCGGGTCTCCAGCGCATCGACATCAGGGGCGTGGCACGCCTGCATGTACTCCACAATGGGGGCTGTGATGGACGCAGTTAGCTTTTTGAAAATAGCTTTAACGTCGTACTATTCTCGACATTGCTCTGATACTAGCTGTGATGGACCGTCCCGTGAAAGAGATGATTTATCGACCACAGGATCTTATCGGGTGTCACTCGGTGAAGCGACGACCAATAGTACAACTCAAGCACGATAAAATATATTACAACAATTGATTAAGTTTACAAACCAGAGTTTTAAAAAAATGCGAATGCGAATAAACTTTATTTAAGACTACTAGAGATTCCTAGATTCTAAGCTTAAGGTGACATCGAGCCCATACGATGTATCTTCTAGCAGCACACAAGAGCTCAGCGAGGCGAGCTAGGCTCCCAACGGACAAAGCCACCCCCAGAGGTCGCTCCTGTCTGTTGGTTCAGAGGAGCGAAAGAGAGGTCACCTGCAAAACAAAACCACAAAGAGCCACGCCCTGAGCATTCGAATGCTCAGCGAGTCTTACCCATTAACATAGCCAACTACAGCTGACTCCAATAGGTATAATAAGGCTGATTCACATAGGATAGCTGTTTGCAAAATTCAGCGCTAAAGTGGATCCTTACTTTCAAGTTTTAGCAGTAGATTAAGTGTAGAGAAATATAAATTTAATTTACACTATCAATTATCACAATCATGGTTGCCAAACAATTTATAATAATCATAACCAGCAAATCATAATACTTTCTCATTTCCTTCTTGTTCCACTTCTTAACTACCATGTGACACAATGAGATAAGTGGTACTCGTTACTATGAGGGGCAGCGATTCGAATCGATTTACATCCAGCTGGAGAAACCTGATTACACGACACGTACGCCCTTCTAAGAAGCCGCACATGGCAACCTTTCACGCCAATGCTACATAGTGCCGGCCTGATGCTCACCTCTCCCGAGCAGTGGTCCTCCATGCGATAACCTCACCGGGTCTATCCATGGTTAGCTCCAAATCTCATTCTTCTAATCATCTCCAGAAGAGAGGTTCGGTTACGTCCAGTCATTACGCACATTGGGTTACATCAATTTTTGGGGCCCATATATCTAGTATGTAATCAGTACTGTTCAAACTTGCTCAATAGGGTCGACAACGGTACGGTTCTTAACTGACACAAACAGGGCTACCGCACACAGGACTCCCTTTCTTTTGCCAATCTATACTTCTCTGTCCGATCTAAATTTATCATTTCTTTTCTTGTAATCTCATTACCAACCTCAGCCTTTCAGGCTCTTATAATCCAACCTCATCAAATCATGTGATACCTTTGAACCAGGGGCAAAACCTATAGCTCTCGGGAGTGAAGTTACCAATCACTTAATGTCTACCATTAATTAAACTCATAGCCTAGCTCTACATCGCGATACCCATACCAAAGACACTAACATAGGTAAAGGGTACTATTATTCAATCTATAGTTTCAATCAACTCCTAGAAACCTAACGCACAGTACATAATTCACATACTATATAATGATAAAATATAAAATAGTTAAAATAAGGTTAATGCATCAGGGCTTTCCTGGGCTTTGCTCAAAGCTAGTTTTCTCAGCAAATGGAACATCGTGGAACTCCTCCTCAGATAGCTCGGCTCGTAACATGAAATGATATGTATAAGTGCCGAAATATGCACATGCGATGATATTTTTTAGTTTTTTAAAAGATGACTAGTAAATTTAGTTATCAAACTTCTTAAAAATGGTTTTTTTAAAAAAACCATTTGGGAGTTGCTCACAAAATCAGAAGGGTTTAAATAAAATTTTGACAAAGTTTCAAGATTTATTTATTCAAATAGATTTATTTATTTAAATACAATTTAAACACCATAAAACATTTATTTAAAATTATTTTTGGTGAAATTAAATATGAAACTTTTCTAAAACATAAATTTTAACTAAATAATCAGAAGAGTATATTTTCTAAACTTTATTAAAATCAAATGAATTTATAATGAATTAAATACCATTTAAAAACAATAAAACATTTATAAAATTATTTTAACGAAAATAAAAATATGAAACTTTTTCTAAACAGAAGGTTTGACAAATAAACAGAATGGTAAGTTTTTCAAGGTTTTATCATACCAAAGAATAATGATAATGCATTAATAAACTGTTATCTGATCTGAATTATTTAAATTATTTTTATGCATAAACTGAAAAGTTGTTAGCTTCAAAAAATAGTTCTAGTTGAGAGGATCCTAAAAAAATTATTTCATAACTTTCTGGGTTAAGATAAATTTTCTATAAATTTTACAACTTGAAAGCATTTTCTAGCAATTAAATAAATTCTTTCGCAAATGTCAAGATTCCATCCAGATGGGCTGGGCTGCACTGGGCCCTAGGGGCTTCGGCCCATCTGGGGTAGGCCACAATGTGGGCTGCTAGGATCTGGCCCATTCAGGCACACGCCACACGGTGGCCACAGACCCGGCCGCATTGGATCCGCGGGGCGTAGAGGATCCAGAGAGGAGAGGCAGCCCCAGCCGGCCTGCTCGTTGGAGCTGCGGCGTGCTCCCCAGCGTGGCTCAAGCACCGGCCTGAGACTACCAAGGCGATGCACTTGGCATGAGAAGCTCGATGGGGTGGTTGGTGCGGCGAGACTCTCACTGGAGATATGCCGACGTTGAGTGGTGGCACTGAAACGACTCCGGCGTGATCACGCGTCCGAAAACGAGGACGAAAAGATAGGGTTCCAGCTTCTAGAGTTCACCCACGGTAAGAGGATAACCGGCACGGTGGTTGTTGATGCCGAAGAGGGCCACAACAGGGAGCTCGTCGGAGGGTCGGCGCGGTCATCATGAACGCCGGCGACAAAAACTTCGATTAGTGACAAAACCTCGACCGAATCAAAAGATAACAAGTTTAGATGGAATCCAAATACCCTTGAACACCTGCAGGCCCGAGAAATCGAAGGATTTCGACAGGAAAGGTGCCGGATTTCGCCGGAACAGTAGAGGCGGTTTAAACTCACGATTTGGAGAGAAGATGAAATCCAAGGTCAATCGATGGGGGATTTGGAGGGGGATGTTGGGGCTTTGCAAGAGGAGGTGGTGGGGGTTCGACTGGGCTATTTTTTTCGGACAGCTCGCAACGTGGTGAGGGCGGCCATGAGCTCAACAGTGGAGTAGCCATGGCAGCGAGGGTGCTGCTGTTGTTTCACGACCAAGAGAGCGTGAGAGAAAGAAAAATGAGGGAGAAAGAGGTGGAGTGGGGGAGCTCGGCCTGGGGTAGTGAAGGCTCGACAGAGGGTTAGGAACATGTTCACCACGCCGTGTCCCCCATGCACAGGAGGGCGCGTAGGAGATGGCACCTCAAGCGCTTCGTGGCAGCCAGAGGTAGAAGAGGGTGGGGTGGCCGGCTGTCTGGTGGGTCCCGCGGAGATTTCTCAATTTTTCCTATTTTCGCTGATTTTCTGCGCTGCTCACTGTTTTGCTTATAAATCCAAACTTTCTGAGCTGTAAAAATTATGAAACTTTGCAGTGAGATAGAACTTTTTGAGGGGAACAACTTTTATTTTTCACCCAAGTTCAAAATTTAAATATATTTTATTCTATAAAATTTTGAAGACAGGAAACCATTTAAAAGAACTAATTCATTTGGGCCTCTTAACTTTCAAATAAAATTTTATGAAAATCACCTAAATTCAAGTCTTCATAAAACCTTTCAAATAGAAATTTTAATTTACAACCTTTCTTTGAAAAGAAAATTTTGAGCTTGCTTTTGAAATTTGAATTCAAATGCTTTTGAAATTTTACATTACTCATTTTAATTCTTTTGAGCTCAGTTCCGAAATTTCAAAATCAAACAGCTTGCTTCTTTGCTTTGAAAAATGTGATATGTCACAGCCCTCCTCCTTAAAGAAATCTCGTCCGGAGATTTAAAAGGAAAGAGGGGGAAAAATAAAACATTAGAAAGACAGAAGTAACTTGAGGAAATTCTTCTATAGATATTCTTTGGTCTCTCAAGTGACTTCTTCCTCAGTGTGATTGCTCCGCTAAACCATGTATTTCTTGTCACACGGTCTTCCTGATCAATTTGTTGCATGGCTTCTCTGAATAAACATGGTCAGGTTGCAGTTGTCTGATATCAGTGGTCAGCACTTCTCTTGGGACCTTTTAAGCTTCTCTTCGGTTGAGATACTCGGAAGGCCTTGTCTATTCTAGAAAGCTCGAGTAGTAACTCCAATTTCACTTAACAAACTTGCACTTGATGACCAGAAAAATGGGCTGATGCGGTATGGGAGATAAGTAGCGGAATAAGTTTCTGGAAATAAATTGTGATAGACATGATAGAAACAAGATATACAAGGATTTGTATAGCCTCAAATATCAATGAACAGAGGAGTTCGGTAGCAAAGATATGCGGAAAATTCCTATGGAGACTTAGTGATTCCCCAAATTTTGAGTTAGATATAAGCGAACGACATCAAGCTCAAAAGAAATAAATAGGACTACAAGGAGTGCACGTATTCGTCTCAACTCAAGGAAGGATATCAGTTTAAAATCAAGGACAAGACTGGATATTCCGACGAGGAACACCAACCACAATATTCTCCATTCCGGTTGCGTACTACGGACAATACGCCATCCGTTCAGAACAATATTACATTTGGATCCTTTATCAAGGTCACATGAAGAGGTTCTCTCCGTATCACAATTTTGATTTTGAGAAGTGCCTGGGCGAACCAGCACAATTCAAAAACAAAATCATGCTTTTAGAGAGCTCAACAAGTTGAATTCAAGAAAAGTGGACAAAGATTTCAAGTAGTAGCTAATAGGCAAGTGGATCTAATTTTAGAAGAACGGCTATTAAAATGGACAAGGACAAGACAATTAATTTTTCTGAGTAAAAGATCAAGGATTTGGAGCTATTAGCTTTTTCAAGGTAGGACTTCCAAGGAACAACATATAGATTATGGTTGGACATGGAAGCGGTTAATGAGGGATTTAGGGGAGTTTCTAACCCTCAAGGTACGAGGAGGTAACAAGGAAGATTCAAAGGTTCCACAAGATTACAAGAAATGTTCATCATGGAGGTTCGAATGCAAGGTTTGAGGCAACAATTTAAAAGGTAAGGGCATTAGAAAAGGAGTTCCTAGAGTTGAGTTGGTGATAGTGATTATGTGGTCATAAGGGCCGAGTAAAACTATATTGGATCGTTCCTAACCTTGTTGTCTTGTAGGCTTGTAAAGTATCAGATATATCATCTTGAACCTACTCTTCTCATGACTCTAAATATCGTTCCTTAAGCCATGGTTGACTGGAGGTGAGGGCGGTTCCCATCTTCTGATTAGACTATTCTTCTTTATCTGTTTCCCTTTCTGCACATATGAATCACTGCACCAAAAATCCAAACGTTCAATCACTTGTTTTCAGAAGCCGAGGGATCTCGCAACCTTATACAGTCAGAATCGAAAGGAATTTGATGATGGGAGTCTCAGTAAATTCAAATTGTTAATTGGGGCCATTGTACAGTGATAAATTTGCTGTATGCCACATTTCTCGATCAAGGAGCAAGGAAAAACAGAATGATAATCGTTCTGTTCCGGACTGGCAGCAGTCACAAAACTGATTTCTGGCACTTAAAGAGGCTGAATCAGAACTGACATTCAACAACAAAGTTGTAGAGGACTTTATAGCTTTCCAACGCATATTTACTTTTCCTCATACGATAAACAGAACAGAAGATAGGCTCTCTGAAAGATGAGAGTCGATGTGCTGTAATTATGTCCTGGACAGAATGAGATTTTAATCTAGTTTAAATTTTTAGAGGGGTTTGTGGGACGAATATTAGAGGACTTTGAATACCAAACCTTTTCAGAATATCATAACCTTTCTATAGAGTCCTTAATGTCGAATATTGGTCAAGAAATGATGGAGCTATGATTTTTTTCCCAAAGGGCTGAGAGCCACAAAAAAATTCAGCAGGGTGGCTGATGTCTTGAACAATTCCCTCAAAGCTGTTTGAAATACTTATGACATAGATCGAAGTGCAAGGTTTGGAGCAAACAACTTGAAGGTACGAGCATTGAAAAATGAATTCCTCAAGTTGAAATGGTGATGGTGATTATGTGGCAAGAAAAATAGGGTAGCACTACACTGTGTTGTCCCTAGTAACATTATCGTCTTGCAGGCTTGTAGAGTATTGAAATATTAGCAGTCTAAGTCTTCCCTTCATGTAACATCAGCATGACCATGAAATCTAGTACCAAATTTGAAGATGAAGGCATTGTTGTCCTTTGATTAGATAGGTCTTCTCCATCTTCGCACAAACAACACTCTCAAAAATCGAAACATTCAAGTCAAACACCTTGCCTTTAAAAAGTAGATGTGCCCTGCAAATTTTTGCAATCTGTCCTAACTGCAATAGCACTTGAAATTCAAAGAGGCTTTTTACCTAAAGTTGGCTGAGTTAAAACTTTTAAAACCTTTTTTTTTAAAAAAAAGAGAGTTTTTTAGATGATTTGGATATTTACGATTTCTAAATGCAAATGCTCAATATACAGTCGTCCTATCAAACCTCACAAAATAAAAACTTGGCCAATATAGTTGACCGTACGTGACTTCAGTGGCAAACATGATATCTCAAATTCTAAACAAACTAAGGGTCGGCAGTTAGCACAATCAAAAAGTCGTACTATTCTCTGTACGCAGTTAGCTTTTTAAAAATAGCTTTAACATCGTACTATTCTCGACATTGCTCTGATACCAGCTGTGATGGACGCAGTTAGCTTTTTGAAAATAGCTTTAACGTCGTACTATTCTCGACATTGCTCTGATACCAGCTGTGATGGACCGTCCCATGAAAGAGATGATTTATCGACCACAGGATCTTATCGGGTGTCACTCGGCGAAGCGACGACCAACAGTACAACTCAAGCACGATAAAATATATTACAACAATTGATTAAGTTTACAAACCAGAGTTTTAAAAAAATGCGAAAGCGAATAAACTTTATTTAAGACTACTAGAGATTTCTAGATTCTAAGCTTAAGGTGACATCGAGCCCATACGATGTATCTTTTAGCAGCACATAAGAGCTCAACGAGGCGAGCTAGGCTCCCAACGGACAAAGCCACCCTCAGAGGTCGCTCCTGTCTGTTGGTTCAGAGGAGCGAAAGAGAGGTCACCTGCAAAACAAAACCACAAAGAGCCACGCCCTGAGCATTCGAATGCTCAGCGAGTCTTACCCATTAACATAGCCAACTACAGCTGACTCCAATAGGTATAACAAGGCTGATTCACATAAGATAGTTGTTTGCAAAATCCAGCGCTAAAGTGGATCCTTACTTTCAAGTTTTAGCAGTAGATTAAGTGTAGAGAAATATAAATTTAATTTGCACTATCAATTATCACACTCATGGTTGCCAAACAATTTATAATAATCATAACCAGCAAATCATAATACTTTCTCATTTCCTTCTTGTTCCACTTCTTAACTACCATGTGACACAATGAGATAAGTGGTACTCGTTACTATGAGGGGCAGCAATTCGAATCGATTTACATCCAGCTGGAGAAACCTGATTACACGACAGATACGTGCTTCTAGGAAGCCGCGCATGGCAACCTTTCACACTAATGCTACATAGTGCCGGTCCGATGCTCACCCTTCTAATCATCTCCAGAAGAGAGGTTCGGTTACGTGCAGTCACTACGCACATTGGGCTACATCAATTTTCTGTGACCCATATATCCAGTATGTAATTAGTACTGTTCAAACTTGCTCAACAGGGTCGACAACGGTACGGTCCTTAACCGACACAGATAGAGCTATCGCACACAGGACTCTCTTTCTTTTGCCAACCTATACTTCTCTGCCCGGTCTAAACTTATCATTTCTTGTAATCTCATTACCAACCTCAACCCTTCAGGCTCTTATAATCCAACCTCAGCAAATCATGTGATACCTTTGAACCAGGGGCAAAACCTATAGCTCTCGCGAGTGAAGTTACCAATCACTTGATGTCTACTGTTAATTAAACTCATAGCCTAGCTCTACATCGCGATACCTATACTAAGGACACTAACATAGGTAAAGGGTATTATTATGCAACCTATAGTTTCAATCAACACCTAGAAACCTAATGCACACTACATAATTCCCATACTATATACTGATAAAATATAAAACAGTTAAAATAAGGTTAATACATCGGGGCTTGCCTGGGCTTTGATCAAAATTAGTTTCCTTAGCAAATGGAACATCGTGGAACTCCTCGTCAGATAGCTCAGCTCCTAACATGAAATGATATGCATAAGTGCCGGAATATGCATGCGATGATACTTTTTATTTTTTTAAAAGATGACTAGTAAATTTAGTTGTGAAACTTCTTAAAAATGGTTTTTGGAAACAAAATGCCATTTTGGAGTTGCTCACAAAATCAGAATGGTTTAAATAAAATTTTGACAAAGTTTCAAGATTTATTTAATTCAAATAGATTTTTTATTAAAATTCCATTTAAACATCATAAAACATTTAATTAAAAATATTTTTGACAAAATAAAATATGAAACTTTTCTAAAACATAATTTTAACTAAATAATCAGAGGAGTATATTTTCTAAAATTTATTAAAATCAAATGAATTTATAATGAATTAAACACCGTTTAAAAACAATAAAACATTTATAAAATTGCTTTAGCGAAAATAAAATATAAAACTTTTTCTAAACAGAGGGTTTGACAAATAAACAGAATGGTAAATTTTTCAAGGTTTTACCATGCCAAGGAACAATGATACCGCATTAATGAACTATTATGTGATTTGAATTATTTAAATTATTTTCTTGCATAAACTGAAAAGTTGTTAGCTTCAAAAAATAGTTCTAGTTGAGAGGATCCTAAAAAAAATTATTTCATAATTTTCTGGGTTAGGATAAATTTTCTACGAATTTTACAACTTGAAAGCATTTTCTAGCAATTAAATAAATTCTTTCGCAAATGTCAAGATTCCAGCCAGGTGGGCCGCGCTGCACTGGGCCCTAGGGGTTTCAGCCCATCTGGGGTAGGCCACAAAATGGGCCGCTAGGATCTGGTCCATTCGGGCGCACGCCACACAGTGGCCACAGACCCAGCTGCACCGGATCCGCAGGGCGCAGAGCATCCCGGGACGGGAGGCAGCCCCAGCCGGCATTCTCGTCAGAGCGGTGGCGCGCTCACCGGCGTGGCTGAAGCACTGGCCGGAGAGTACGAAGGCGATGCACTTGACATGAGAAGCTCGATGGGGTGGTTGGTGCGGTGAGACTCTCACCGGAGATATGCCAACGTCGAGTGGTGGCACTGAAACGACTCTGACTTCGGTTAGTGACAACCTTGACTGAATCAAAAGATAACAAGTTTAGATGGAATCCAAATACCCTTGAACACCTGCGGGCCCGAGGAATCGAAGGATTTCAACCTGAAAGGTGCCGGATTTCGCTGGAACAGTAGAGGCGGTTTGAACTCGCGATTTGGGGAGGAGAAGATGAAGGCCAAGGTCAATGGATAGGGGATTTGGAAGGGGATGCTGGGGCTTTGCAAGAGGAGGTGGTGGGGGTTCGACTGGGCTATTTTTTTTTGGACAGCTCATGGCGCAGTGAGCCGGCCATGAGCTCGGCAGTGGAGCTGCCATGGCAGCGAGGGTGCTGCTGTTGTTTCACAACCAAGAGAGCGTGAGAGAGAGAAAAATGAGGGAGAGAAAGAGGTGGAGTGGGGGAGTTCGGCCTAGGGTAGTGAAGGCTCGACTGAGGGTTAGGAACACGTTCACCGCGTTGTGTCCCGCGGAGATTTCTCAATTTTTCCTATTTTTGCTGATTTTCTGCGCTGCTCACTGTTTTGCTTCGAAATCCAAACTTTTCGAGCTCTAAAAATTATGAAAATTTGCAGAGAGATAGAACTTTTTTATAGGAACAACTTTTATTTTGCGCCCAAGTTCAAATTCGAAATACATTTTATTCTATAAAAGTTTGAAGACAAAAAACCATTTAAAAGAACTAATTCATTTGGGCCACTTAAGCTTGCTTTTGAAATTTGAATTCAAATGCTTTTGAAATTTTACATTACTCGTTTTAATTCTTTTGAGCTCGGTTCAGAAATTTCAAAACCAAACACCTTGCTTCTTTGCTTTGAAAAATGTGGTATGTCACATCAATAATTTTTGAAACTTTGCATAAAGATAGAAATTTTTAATATGGACAACTTTTGTTTTTGGCCCAATTTCAAATTAGCAAAGAATTTTATTTTATAAAATTTGAAAATCAGCAACCATTTAAAAGGAACAATTTGGTTGGGGCCTTTTTAACCTTTAAATAAAAAATTAAAGAAAATTTCTAAATTCTAGACTTGTAAAACCTTTCAAATGGAATATTTATTCACAAATTTCTTTGAAAAATTTTGATCTTGAAGATTTGAAATTTGAATTAAAATTTAAAATTTGAACGTGCTTGTAAGGTTCAGAATCAATTGAGCTAGGACTCCATAATTTCGGACTTGAACAGCTTGACTTCTTTATTAAAAAAATACGAAGTGTTACGGTTTGCTTCTGTCGCAATCGAGTGTTCGTAGTGAAATTATTACTATAACTACACCAATTCAACCTCTTTTCTCGGTGTGTTTGATCCTGACAATTATTTTAATATTTAACCTCGGGGCCACATGTAAGTGACATATTATGAAATATTTTGACCCAACTGCAAATTAAAAAATCCGACCCAATTGAGGGCCCAATCCACGATGGAGAAAATATTCCAGGGTTGTGAGTCCCCTGATGCACCTGCCTCATTTCTTCTCCAGAGACACGCTGCCGCACCTCGGTTTCGATCTCCGGTTGGCGTGCCCCAGCAGGAGCCCTGATCTCCGGCAGGCGAGCCCCTGCCACTGGCGCTGTTCTCTGGCCGCACCTCGGTGCAGTGGAAGCAATCGCGATCTCACGGCAATTACGGCTCCACTGTCGGGTGAGCTGTTGGGTAAATTTCGAATTACTTTTATTTTCTTAAAAAAAACCAACGACTCAGATTAACAGGTGAAGAAGAAGAAGCTGATCTACCTTAGCAAGGCCCAAATAAGGGGAGACGATATAATGCTGTAAAAAAGGGCAATAGCCCACAACAAAAATGTCCTAGCAAGTAGCAAATCATTTGCCATTGAACACAGAGATAATAAACCAACTATAAAACAATTTAACTATTGTATACATTCCATTATAAAAGGGATTTCCTTCCAATTTAAATTTTTATTAATTATTAATTATTTTAATTCTTTTACCATTTTCTCCTCGAGATTCGTGTAAATAAACAGCTCACATGCATTTAGGTCTACTCTAGAATTTGGCTCACAGAAGTCTATTTCATGAATAATCTAAGTAACATGATCTCCATATAATAAAAAAAATTAATTTTCTATTATTAATGATCAAACTTAAAGGAGTTTCCTCCTACTAACCTAGGTACAAGTCTCATATTTAAGAAAATATATATATTTATAAACT
>BCLG01000204.1:46248-71397 GCA_001602295.1 Zoysia matrella
TCTTGTCACTGTCGATGACCTTCACGCCGCAGATGGCCTCGGTGGCGTTGAGCCACCCGAGGTGGCTGCCAAGCGCGACGTCCACGAGCCCGACGCTGTTGCCGCCGAAGAACGGCGCGTCCTGCCCCTGCTGATTTGTCTGCTTGAAAGCTTGCTCCTCGACCGTCTCAAGGACGGCGACGACCTGTTTCGCAGCTTCTACCCTGTCCTCGTTCCTCCTGCCTAAGAAAACGGGCAACCACGTTCTGAACACCTGCCGTCATGACGTCCGGTCCCCTACTTGATTAGTACAGAACTGCGCATACGACTATATATCAACTGGAACGAAGCGATTCTCACAAAAAAAAAAAAAACGAAGCGTACCTTATCGTCGACGAAGGAGGCCCAGAAGCGAGCAACCGCACGGTCGTACGGGTCAGCGGGGAGGACGGGTGCGCCACCGCGGGAGGCCGGAAAAGTCTCGTCAAGGTACTCTACGATGTTCTGCGACTCGCAGACGGGCTTGCCGTCGTGGATGAGCACGGGCACCTTCTGGTGCACCGGATTGGACCTTCGGAGGAGATCGCTCTTGCTGTAGAGGTCCTCCTCCGTGCAGTTGCAGGCGAGGCCTTTCAGGTTGAGCACGATGCGCGCCCTGATCACGAACGGGCTTGCCCACAAGCCGAGCAGCGTAAGCTCAGAGGCTGCTTCTCCTGCCATGCCGGGCGCCGGCTGTGCGTGGTGCGGGCTGCTTCGCTTGTCATGCCGCTTGGTTTATTTTGTAGCCAGCCGCCTGGTAAAGGACTACCTCTTGACTTTTTCGGCTCCTGACTTCTCGTGACCAGAGTAGCGAATTTGGTTTCAGTCTTTGCTGGTAACATTTCGTCAGCACTGAGGTCTTCGTTTATCTGGATCGTCTACACATGCATTTTTTATGTGGCTGGTTAGCCTTCAGGTGAGGACCGGTCAGCTTCTGTGAAAAATATTTGCTTAGTGAAATATGACGGGAACTCTTAAACATTCAATAGAACTACAGCCTTCCTTCTATTCAATATGATTGAAGCAGATTAACAGGGTTTTCATGGCCACCATTTCTACATGGGAATATTTTACTTCACCTGCTTGGGATATTGGAAGCAGAGAAATTGTTTGATTTTTGGTAATAGACGATCAGCAATGTCCTCTTGGAGGTTGCTTCTGAAAGTGGAATTGCTATCTTTGTAGCCCTTCTTAATCAGCTGTTGTAAATTCTTTATTCAGTTCTGTGGTTGGCACTCCTGTAACTCATCTTGAGCCCTCTCTGATTTTTTTCTAACTTTGGCTAAATAAAGTTACCACGGGAGGCTCCCTAGTGGTGTTTCATTTCTAAAGACTCTCTCGATGCCCGTGCTAATGCTACGGTTTAAAAAAATATTAATTTAAGAAAATAATATATTAATATTAAAATTTAAAGTTTCTCATTCTTTATCATAAATTAGTAGATGGATAACAGGTGAAAAGCGATTCTCTGCATGATCTGAAATGAATTTGTTTTATTTTGCAACAATTTTATTTGGATCTAATATATTTATTTGGGGTAGTTGTATTTTGTTAACTATCAAAAGTCAGTGTGAGACTAAGATCTAAGAGATCCGATTGCTCGTCTATTAGATTTACAAAGGGTGTATGTGAAGAAACTTCATCCGTTAAATTTGTAAAAAGAAATAGCTCTGTGTGTATTTTTTTCTTGTGCACGTTTTTAAGGAGTAGAGAAAAATGGAGTAATTTCATATGCTGAGGAAAAACGAAACTCTGGTGTATAATGCGACATCCACGCATTGAACTCACAGAATTTGGGTCCGCCCACCTTCATTAGTGTCCATACGCTTGGCTCTTAGGGATTAAAGTAAATAAGGAAAAAAGGAGTTATGGCTGCGGATAGCCATTTACTGGGACTTTTGCATCTCAAAATGATTTTAATATTTAAAATGGAAATGGAAATTATTTTATGCATGCTGTTTTTAGGGAATCGTGTTGTCTGCCGGTCACTAGTGCAGCAGGCAGAGTTCTGAATGTGCGCTTGTCATCGGAGTGTTGTCATGGTGTCCAGATAATCTGTAGCAGCAGGACGGCCACATTCGATGGCCCGTGTCCGCGTGGCACGGTAGAGGATCTGCCGATCTGGTCGGTTGTCATCAACTACTTTGCCAGTCGTGGATAGATTTCGATAGTACTAATGTGTTATTCCTATGTACAGTAACTTGGTAGTGGGCTAAAAACCAAACCGAAGACCAAACCAAATCATAACACTGTAAACTTTCACCGTCCAAACTAGTCTATCAGCCCACCTTCGGAAAACAAATTGAATGAGATAAATGGAAAATCAGTCTATCGCACACCACTGAAGCAGTTTAAAAACCGGTTTCAAACCTTTTGCTAGTTTTGGTTCCCAGCCCACAACTTCATTGGGCTTCTTCTGCTCGAGCCTAGTAGACGGATACTGTTAAAAATAATATTAAAATCAACAGTGTCAATATTTATAAATCAAATAAAAAATAAATAACAACATAATTTAGTGGTCTCATGAAACAAGTTTAACATTTGCTTATGTTTTCTTTTGTGAACTTATTTGTAAACCAAAAATATTAAAAATATTTAAAAAATTATAAAAATATTTACGCATGACACATCGCCACACTTATGCAACTAATGATGGCTAAATGGGCCGTGATTTGTTGACCGGCCCAAGCACGGAAAAATCAATCTGCCCCAAGCTTGGCACAAACCTGCTTATTTCATACCTAGGCCATGCACGCAGGAGCAACGGGCCATGCCTAGAGCGAGGGGATGGCCCGATAAGCAGCGGTAAGATATATTAATTATATCATTGTTTTATGCGAAGTGAAATAAATGATGTGGCCCGGTGAGTGCTTCACTTTATTTTTGTTGTAAGTTCAATAACTACTTATCACTTTTATTTGATCTAATATAACATTTAATTTATTTAATTAGACCAAAATACTAAATGGGTTGATGTGGCTAATTGACAGGCTTGGCACCAGTAATAATTTTCAAGCCATGTTTTGGGCTAGCGTGTGTCCGTGGGTCAGGATGGCAGGCGCTGCAGCGTGCTGAATTTTTGACGGCACAAGGTAGGCGGCAATCCCATCCATTTCTCCTCGGATATGGACTGCCAGCAGAACTGCAGGCTGCGTACAATGAGGTTTTCAGATTTTTGCCACTGGAAACAACGTGCTTTGTAAATTTACCATTGGAACCACAAATTATAAACACAGGTGGTGTTATATGTTATTCTTACAGATAACAACATAATCAAAATGTTGATGCACACCTTCAACGTGCGAAGCAGCTTGAAGTAGGGACCGCGGTGTTTAAATTCGACATGCGATGCACTGCTAAAAAAGACCATTCAATGTGGGGTCATAAGGTTCTACATGTCGATCAAATTATGCGACACTTCTCATATGACACTGTTGTAAACGATAATTAATATCGGGTTAAAGAAACTGACGCTGAATCAAATTATCAATGTCGGTCAAAAAACATTATTAGGCCGATATTAATAGCAGTATCTTCAGTGTAGGTCAAGATGATGCCAACGAGACCAACACTAGCAACAACAATGGCAGCGTCGGACGGCATGATATCATCTGATCGACATTAGTATAGCAAAGGGGTCAACAAAAATTAGTTGGAATCTATAAAATCCCGCCCTAAATCTATGCCTGTACACGCTAGGTTTACTTCAAACTACTCTCACGATATCTCGCCCTAAACCTACATTAAAACCACGTCATAAAACCATACAACTTCCAAAGATGACATAGATTTACCTCCTGGAGCAATATCCTTTGATTAAAAACAGAATCAAAACCGTCCCCCCCCTTGCATTCCAAACTTCCCAGCTATCGTTGTGACACGCTCTCCGAAATAGAATCAAATAGAGTGCCTCGACGGGAGGAAGAGGACGAGTATTTATACATGAACAACCAGTATCAGACATATTAAGATCATCATAAATGACACAATACATGCGATAGCAGTGTCGTCTGACCTACGGCACAAAAAACTGACACTGCTAGAAGATATTAGTTTCGGTTATGCTTGATGTTGGCACGATCGACACTGATATGTTCATTATCAGTGTCAGTTTTTGTTAGATCATGTTTGTCCGACACTAAAAGGTTTCTTTCTAGTGTAGGATGTGGATGAAGTAAACAATGACTGACACTGGTGACGTTTACTGGAACCGACACTATTGAATAATGTTAGGAATTAGTGTTGTTTTGTAAGATAATGTCACTTGCGTTTGACACTGTTCCGGTCACAACAATGTCGGGTCGTAAGGTTAGGGGGCCATCAGGACTTGTTAGTGTTTGCTGTTACATTAGGCTGACATTGTTATAATTTTTTGAGTGACATCGTAGGCTCGTTTTGTAGTAGGGTGGGTTCCAAGGCACAAAGGAAGATGCCCTGTCGATCACAGGGACAGGATAGCGAGTTGGCGACACACCACGTACATGTGGCCTGCCCCAGGCGACCATATAGATGTGGCAAGAGCTTGGCTGGTTGTCAGCTATACGGAGTAAGATGGTGGAGCACCTATTCCACAACCAAGGTGCCAAGCGTGAACCAGTGACCTGGACGAGCAGCAGCTTGTTGACGCCGTGATAGCTTCTGTCGCTGTTCTGACCATCGGTATTGTAGAATTTACCTATTTGGAGAGAGATTCAGTGCACTCTTTTTGTGGAGATGGTTTAGTCTACGTGAGACTAAAGGGTTCATCTGGTTCGAGCCACCATGGGGTGTAATACTCTACGTCCAGAGAGAGAGAGAGCGGATTTTGTAATCTCGAAACAAGGCTACAATAGCGGAAGGGTCCTTATTCGAGCGAGAACCCTAGCATGCGTATGTGGTGTATGCATAAGAACTATCAAAACTTGTGAACCCGTCGTCTAAGGCCATCGATGCCCCCTTTATATAGGGGCTGGATCGGGGTAACAAGGCTTGGAGCCTACGAAATTGGGCGGCCCCCTGATGGGTGGGGCTGTGGTCATCTGAGAAGTTTATTCTCTGGTGCCCTCTGGCGTCAGAACAGCTTATCGGTGTCCTTTGTCCGTCCTTTATCCAGCATTGGGGGACAAAGGGTGCCTTGTCGTTTGCTTTACCGCCCGTTGAACCGCTTTACCTCCTGCGGGGTTGCTTTACCTACTGTTGTGCAGTGTCAGGAATCTCTATGTTTGTCAAGGGCTGATCATTGAGGTGGTGCTCGACCATGGGGCCGGATACGTAAGGCGGTTTTTCGAGCATCGTTCGAACAAGTCCTCTCGCCAATCATCCCCGACACTCTCGGATGGTCGGGCCAACTCTTCGGGTAACCCCGACCCTTGGGGGTCAGGCTAATTCTTCGAGCCTTGGTGCGATGAAGTCTTTCGTGAGTCATAGTTTGGGCCCATGGGCCGTGGACTTTTGCTAGGCTACCATATCAATCCTGGAGCCGTAGGTACCCAGGGTATATGATCTCGACAGTAGCCCCCGAGCCCTGTGCTGTTTGCAATTTCCGTTGAGGCGGTGCTGGGCTGGTTCTTGATGGTCTCCGATAGTTAATCCTACCGGGGCACGTGAGCGCGCCCATAGGGCGTAGCCCTCGAGCCCCCGGGCGATCCGACGGGTCGGTCGGGGGGTTTAATCCTTCGCCTGGTCGTCAATCTTCAGTTGTTGATCCAACGGGAGCCCCCGGGCGATCTGAAGGGTCGGTCGGTGGGTTAAACTTCATTCTTCGAGCATGAAATCCCGCGGGTGCGCGCGAGCGCAGCCGTAGGGTGTAGCCCCTGAGTCCCCGGGTGATTCAAAGGCTCGGTCAGAGGTTTAGTCTTTACCTTGTCATGGAAGAAATCCTGTGGGTGCGCACGAGCGCACCATAGGGCGTTGCCACTGAGCCCTCGGGCAATCCAAAAGGTCAGTCGGGGTTGAATCCTCGAGATGGATTTTCCCGACCATTGATGATGGACGGAACCATTTTTTGTTATTGGTCGGATTTAGAGTTGGATGCCTAGATTGAACCGGTCGGACCAGCCGTATCTCATAATCAGCATCGATCCTAGATTGGACCAAGCAGATTGGTCAACCTCATGATCAGCGCCTGAAGGCAGGGGTCGGGCAACGCGGTCCGGCGACCAACCCTCGATTGCCCCGGTGTTTGTGCTTTGGTCCTGTTGTGTCCACGTGGTGCACAGGCATTGGGTCTTAGTGGCGGAGCCGCCGTATACAGCATGACAGGTGGCATTAATCCCGCTCACCGATTCATGCGTGTGCGTCCCATCTGCCTGGCGCCTGGTAGGCATTAACTGAGCCGGCAGGCTGTCACCTCAACAGGCGGAGACAATGAGAAGTTGCGCTGGACTCACCCGTCGGAGGGCGCAGTGCGGAGATTGTGGGTGCCCGGTGGATCGGGCGGCCATCATGACGTGGGATTAACTCCACGCCACACCATGTCGTGTCGTGCCTCGAAAAACGTGGGGGCAAAACCGTTTGACTCCCTCAGGTATAAAGGTGGCGGAGTGGATTTCAAAATCCACTCTGCCCGTTGCGCCGCTTGAGCTTTCTTCTTCCTCACGTTCTTGTGCTCTTGACTTTTTCGTGCTCCTTTCGCCTCCTCCTCTCCTTCTTTGTCACCGCCATTGTCGTTGCCATGGTCGCGGAGTGGAAACTGTCCATCACCTCTGAAGATGTTCTCGAGAGATGCGAGGGTGTGGAGCTCATCTAGAGGTGGGCCACCACTGGCTGGAGGGCTGTGTGGGGCGAGCAGACTCTGGCCCCCGCGCAAAATGAGATCGTCTCCTTCGCCTTGTTCCACGAGCATGAACTCGGGCTGCTCGGCTCTGAGTTCTTCCACAGGCTGCTTGACTTCTACCACGTCGGCCTCCACCACCTCAACCCGAACAAGCCTCTTCACGTCTCCATCTTCGTCACCCTGTGCGAGGCCTTCCTCGGCATCCCTCCCCACTTCGACCTGTGGAGGTACTTTTTCAACGTCGCGCGGTTGTTTGGCAACCGCGTTGGCGGCCAGCGCTACGAGGGCATCAGGATTTGTCTTCGCAGCACGTGGGCGGCGGAGTACATCGGCTTGCCACTGAAGCAGTCGCTGAAGGGCTGGGACGAGGAGTGGGTCTACGTCAACAACATCTCTCCAGGCTGCCAGCGTTCCGTGACGAGATCTCCATGATGCATGATTCATGGAACTCCATGCCATCGGCCGCTCGGGTACAGTAGCTAATGCCACTCCTCCAACGGATCGGAGAGCTTCGAAGCGCCAGATTGAGTGCCGTCAAGGTGGTCGCCGCCTTCGTGCAGCGTCACGTCCTCCCGCTCCAATGTCGTGAGTGGCTTATGCGCGAGTATACTGGCTGCCAAGACGACACTCGTGTGGTGTGTCGGGAGGGAGATGGCACACATTGAACTTGAGGCCCGGGTGGCGCGCATGTTGGAAGGCTACACGCCCGGGGACCTTACCACCAGGCCAGCGCCATTGGCTGCGCTTCCAGGGGTGAGTTGTTCTTTCGACCAATCTTTATTGTTGAGTTTCGTAACGTAGTCGTAGTAGGCGTAGGTTGAATCTGTTGTTGTGGTGTCGGTGCAGGCGGGGGCATCTTCTTTGCCCGCTCCAGCATCAGTGTCGGTGCAGGCGGGTGCATCTTCTTCGTCTGCTCCAGCGGCACCGTCAACGGGTGCGGGGGACGCCGGCGCGAGTGCCTCCCGGAAGAGGTGGAGGGGGCCCTCTGGCCGGTCGAGGCTGGGGTGACTCATCCAACAGGTCCTCGGCCCGGCCCCTCAGCGGACCCGAGAGGAGTTGGCCGCCTTGGCGGTGCGGGCATCGGGCGAAGAGGTTGAGGTGATCTCGTCCAGGGAGTCGAACGCTGCTTCGGGCAACGGGTCAGAGACCAAGTCCGATGACGCCCCTGACTCTCCGGCGAAGAGGGCCAAGGTCGACGATTCGGGTGTCATCACCGTTCCTGACCCCGTCGTCCGCCCGGTGTTGCCCACGGTTATTGTTGTGGCGGCGACTTCACGCACCTCGAGGGCTGGTCAGCAGGGCCCGGGCCTGGTTGGTCCTCTCCTGATCCGTGAAAGCGTAAGTTCCTGCCATTGTTATTTATTTGTTGAAATAAAATTTGTACAAGTGTCAACGGCGATCCTTGCTACCTCCGCTCCCATGTTGGAGAGCGCGCCGACTGTCGGCGGAGGAGGGTTTGGCCCCTCGGTGGTGGTGGGCACTCTTCCAATTACCCCACCATGACCAAATACTCCGCCCCAGAGTCCACCGGTCAGGAGGGGGCTGCCGTCAAAGAAACTATATCACCTCCCCCAGCCACAGGCGCCGAGGGGGATGACGTCATGGCGGTCGGAGGAGGCGATCAAGCGCCGACCCTGACTATCGCAACTGAGGGCGAGCCGAGGGCACTGAGCCTGCCTCCCTCCGTCTCGGAGCCATCGATTGTGGCCCCGACCGACGCCGCCGATGGTCAGGAGCTACCTTTTTCGCCCGCTAAAGGAGGCGGTCTGGGAGAGGGAAGCAGAGAGGCGGCGAAGGCGGCCGCCATATCAAAGGTCAAGGTCGTTGTTGCCGAGGCTTCAACCTCTGGGCGTCTGGGGTTGGAAGCGGTGGACCCCCTACTAGGTGAGGCGGTGGCACAAGCTCTGCACCACTAGGACGACCAGGTGCGCGGGGTCCGGAAGATCGTTTACTCAGTCGGCTTGGGCCTGAGAAAAATGCTCGATGAGCTTGCCGAGAGCCGGGATATCCTCGAGGATCCCACTTTGCACAATTCCCGGGTAAGTTGTAATTGCTTAGAAATTTGTTGGTACGAACCTAAATTGTGTTCCATGCAGGAGGTCCTCTTCCGATAGCCGGGTCAGCCCCCGAGTGACCCCGGGTTTGAGGTTGAGGTCGTGGCTCTCTATCGGGAGCTAGATCAGGCTCAGGCCGGCCGGGACGCGTCGAAGAGGGAAGCCCTTCGACTCCATCAGGCGATCAAGGCTGAGCAGGAGGAGGCCTAGGCGGCTCGGGAAGAGGCCCGGGCGGTTCGGGAGGAGAAGAGGAAAGTCTCTGCCGAGCTTGCCTCTACAGTGCATGCCATCGTCCGTATGTTGCCTGCCTTCCTGACTACTTCTTTCAGTATGACGAGAGTATCAAGCATTTTAATGTGACGAGAAATGCTATTCCTCACATTGAAGATTTGGAAGTTATCATTTCTTTCAAGGAAGGTGTTTTTGATGTCTACACAACAGAGTAGTGTGCTATTGAGGAGCCCAAGACAGCCGGCCACCTCTTGTCGATTGTTGAAACCTGCATCAAGGCATCAAAAGTGCAGCCGCGGCACACTGGAGAAGTGAAGACCAAGGACTCCCGCAAAAAGAATGATGATCGGGAGATCAACGCTATCAGCTACGAAGGCGGCGACCGATCCGAGAAGAAGAAACCTTTTGTAAGACCAAAAGACCAAAGAAGTGGTGTCCTGCACATCGCTCAGGGCACCATGACTTCACCGAGTGCACGCTCTATTTAGATCAAAAGAAAGAAGACGCTTCTGAAGCCCTTGCAGCTCCTGGACCTGAAGCTCCTGCCAGAGGATGCCGAAGAGTGGAAGAGGTATCAGAAGATGATTTTCCGGAAGTTAACATGATTTTGGGGGAAGCACCGCAGTTCCGTCCAAATCCCAGTACAAGAGGTATGAATGGGAGGTGCTCAACACCATTTCTGTTAGCAAGAAGATGCAGTGGCATGAAGTTATGATCACCTTCGAACCTGAAGACCACCAGAAGATAGAGCGGCCAAATAGGAATCTGCTGTTCGTCGTCAAGATCCCAATCCACCGAAGCAACATCGCTAAGACACTTATTGAGATAGGTGCGGCCGTGAACCTCCTCATAAAACGTACTTACTAGGAAATGGGTTTGCCGTTGTCAGCTTTACGGTCAGTGGAGGAAATGTTCCATGGTGTAATTCCTAGGTTACCCTCCTGTCCACTGGGAAAGATCAATTTCACTGTTGTCTGCGCTCATGGAGATAACAAGCACCAGGAAACCGTCACCTTCGTGGTGGCCAACTTCGATTCAGCGTACAACTGTATCCTCAGCTTACACCACTGTGAAAATGCCAAGACCATTGAGGTCATTACGGTCGTCTTCGATCTCAAGGAGTCAATCTAGTGTGATATCAACTTCTTGACATGGGCCGGACACTTCGGGAAAGGGCTCCAGAAGCCATTTCCTCCAATCAACCGCGCATGGACAATGGTGCAGTACTACAATGTACCAAAACCCATTGTTAAAATTCTCGAAGTACCAGTTCCCGAAGTCCATGCTGTAGAAGAACTTCTGCCACGAACACCCAACAAGACTATTCCGCTGGATCCCAGCAACCCCACCAAGCTGCTGACAATTGGAGGTACTCTATCTTAGAAATAGGAACTCGCACTCGTCGCCTTCCTTCAGGCAAATGCCGACGTCATTGCATGGACGCCTTCGGACATGCCCGGGATCTCCAAGGAGGTGATCGAGTAGAAGTTGGGGATTGATCCTGCCATCAGGCCAGTCAAACCAAAAAAAAAAAATAACACTACACTCCAGACAGGCGCAATGCCATTCATGAGGAGATCACTAGGCTTTTACAAGCCGAATTCATTGGAACAGTAGATTATCCCGAGTGGCTAGCAAACTTTTTGTTAGTTAAAAAGTCTGATGGCTATTGACGGATGTGCATAGATTATATCTCGCTTAATAAAGTATGTCCTACAGATAAGTATCCTCTGCCTCGAATTGACCAGATTGTTGATTCAACTGCTGCTAGTAAGTTGTTAAGTTTTCTTGATTCCTATTCGGGCTACCATCAAATCAACATGTGAATAGCAGATGAAGAGAAGACGGCGTTCATCACTCCTTTCGGGGTATATTGTTATGTGAAGATGCCATTTGACCTCAAGAATGCTAGGGCTACATACAAGAAATGTGTTCATATCATCTTCGAGCATCAGATCGAGAGAAATGTTGAAGCTTACATTGATGATATTGCTGTGAAGTCCAGACAACAGAGGGATCTGCTTGAGGACCTCAAGGAGACTTTTGACAACCCCTGTAAATATCATATGAAACTTAACCTAAAGAATTGTGTCGTCGAGGTGTCCTCTGGCAAGTTGTTGGGATATATGGTCTCTAAAAGTAGAATGATGCAAATCTGAAGAACGTGGAGGCTATAGAACAACTTCAGCCACCTCAGACCCGAAAAGAGATCCAGAAGATGGCCGCGATGATATCAGCCCTCAGCCGATTAATATCTCGATCAGGATAACGAGGCATGCCATTGTATAAACTGCTATGTAAGCAATATGGTTTTCAATGGGATAGTCAGGCGAAGATAGTTTTTGAAGAGTTGAAGCAGTACCTCAAGAAGATATCTACTCTAGTACCGCCAAAGCCCGAAGATGAGCTGTTGCTTTATGTTGCGGCTTTAGAGTCAATGGTCAGTATTGTCCTCATGGTAGACCGACCAGGTAATCAAGGGATTTTGGAACATTCAGCAGCATATTTCATCAGCGAGGTTTTGAAGGACGCCCAGACAAGGTACCCTCAGGCGCAAAAGCTCTTGTACGCAATTCTGATGACATCCCAGAAGCTGAAGCACTACTTCTTGGCACATTCTATCAAGGTGGTCTCTAACCGCTCTCTCTCTTGCATTTTATATAGTAAAGATGCTACAGGATGCATATCTCATTGGGCAGTAGAGCTGGGACAGTATCATATAGAGTTCATACCACGGAAAGCCCTCAAAAGTCAAGTGCTGTAACATTGAATGGACCCCATCTGGTCCTCAAGATGAAGAAACATTACCAGATCATTGGGTGATGCATTTCGATGGCTCATTCACCCTAAAAGGGGCTGGGCTGGAGTCGTACTGAGACCTCCCGAAGGGGAGCCCCTGAAGTACGCTTTTCAATTGAAGTTCATAGCTACTATCAACGTGGCAGAGTATGAAGGATTAATCAACAGACTGCGTATTGTGAAGCATATGGGCATCAAGAGGTTGCTGAGTCGAGGTTGCTCAACTGGTGGCCCAACAAGTTCATATGGAGTATAAATGACGAAAGAATGGCTAGCCATCTAGAAGTTGTACACTCCACGGAGAAATCTTTTGACAGGTTTAAAATTCGGTATATCCCTCATGTGGAAAATCAAGATGCAGATCACCTGGCGTGGCTAGCATCCTCCAGCTCAGCTGTCCTCGATGACATAACTGTCGAAGAATTATTGCAACCATCTGCTTTGATCAAGACGACAAGTGAAGCTCTAGAAGTCTCATTACTTGAGTTTGAGGCTCCCGAAGAAGATTGGATGCCCTGATCCAAAATTTTATTGAAGGTCATCTGATCTCGGATGTTGACGCTGCGATCCAGTGCATTGCTCACATTGATAAGAGTTCATCATCGATGGGGTGCTGTTCAAGAAAGGAATAAATGGTATGTTGATGCGTTGTATCTCGCGAGATGAAAATTTTTCCCTACTCAATGTTATACATGGGGGAGTCTGTGGCTCTCATTTGTAAGCCAAAACATTGGTTGGGAAAGCTTTCTGGCATGGTTTCTACTAGCCTACTGCTAACTAAGATGCCTTGGGGCTTGTTCACAAGTGCAGCCATTGTTAGTTCTTCCTGCATCAAAATGATAATCATGCTGGGGCTCTGCATACTATCCCACTATCTTGGCCCTTTGCTATCTGGAGAATCAACAGCATCAATGTACTCTCAAAGGCTAATGGGGGATATCGACATATTCTTGTGGCAATTGATACTTTCACCAAATGGATAGATGCTGAGCCAGTGGTCAACATCACTCAAGAGGTAGTTGTGCAATTCGGCGTCCCAAAGCAGGTCATCACAAATAATGGCATGCAGTTCAAAGGCAACAAGTTTCAACTATGCTGCGCTGAGTTCTGGATAGAGCATTCTGTAACCTCAGTAGCTCACCCCCAAACCAATGGTCAAGTTGAGAGAGCTAATGGATCGATCATCCAAGGAATAAAGAAAAGAACGAGAAAAGCTCGAAGCTAGAGGAACGAATTGGATCCAGGAGTTGCCAACTGTACTCTGGTCGCTATGAACCAACCCAAGTTAGGCAACTAGAGACACGCCTTTCAATTTGGTGTACGGCACAGACGCAATGCTGCCTCCTGAGATCCGTCTGGGATCTCATCGGGTACTTAGTTTTGATGAAATAGCTCAAGCTGAAGCAAGAGATCTTGATATAACAGTATTAGAAGAATCAAGAAGATTAGCAGCATATAAGGTTGACAAATAGCAAGCTCTGCTCTGGAAGCATTACAGCAAGACTGTGGTGCCCCATATACAAGAGATCGGGTTCTTAGTTCTCAAGAAGGACATTAACACAGTTGACAAGCATAAGTTCTCTTCCCCTCGGGAAGAGCCTTTCATTATAGTGGACCATGTAGCACATGGGGCTTATGTATTAGCTCATATCAACAACGGTTTGTTGTCAAACACTTAGAATGCAGATCACCTACTCAATTCTATGTGTAACATGTAAAGTTAACATTTTTAATAAAGGATCAGTATTTTTTCTTCAAGAATGACTTCGTCATCTTACAAGGAAGCTTTAGCCATCCTGAATGGATCAATAAAGTGCTCCTTCTTTTGATTTGGGCTCTCTATCTTAGCCGCCCGATGGTTCAATAAGATACGACCCTGGACAGCACCTGCGGCCACTTCGGGAGTGATTTACTCAAAACAGCTTCTCTGCATAGCTATGAGCCTAATCACACCAACCCACCATGAGCACCAACCTTTGTCCTCTTTGTATGGTGATCTTAAGTACGGGTACCTTCTACAAGGTTGAAGTATTAATATACCTACCTAGTGCGCATGAGTTCGATCTATGTTCTTTTTTACACGAATGCATCACATAGCGTATAGAAAGCAAGGGGCTACATATCATACACACAACCAGACAGAACTGATCATGGATCAGGTTGAAAGGTTAAAATTACAAAGAGCTTTATTTGTTGAATCCAAGGTCATCAACAAATGCCTTAGCCACATCGGCCACATCTTCAGCTAACCCGGTTCATTGAGTTGGTGAAGAACAATGGAAACCAGAGCTTACAACAGCTATATCGAGATCAGGAAAATGGCTCTTGACACAAGCTAACACATATGAAGTGCCAGTGGTGATGTCATCAGAAGAAGACTGTTGCCAGTTTGGGAGTATTCAAATAAGAAAATAATTTGATCGTTGGTCATAAAAGTACAAGAATATACTTTTTGAGGCCCTCTTCAGATTCTCAATCAGTTCAGCTTTTTGCTTCAGAAGACCGTACAGATGAGTATAATCTATAACGCAAAGGTCTATAGTATACGCAGCAGCATCAATCTGAGCTCCAAATCTCCAATAGTGCCTCGAGCTTCTTGGACCTGATCTTTTAAGGCATTCAGTCCTTGCGTTGTATGATCAGACAGACAAAATGGAGGAAAAAATTCCCTGACGATCATTTTTCCCTATGTCAAATGAGGGCTTGGGGCCCACCTTCGCCAGGGAAGCTGCAGGGGACATCTTGGATATCCTGCATGACCAAATAGAGAATGAAACCCTGAATCACCAGAAAGAACAAAGGCAGAAAACTTACTTCATGTTAGTCGGTCTATTTAGCATGGGGCACTTGATGGTCCGCTCCTTAGCCAAGCTATGTGTTTCCTCCTGCCCAAAATGATGAAGTCCTAGGTAAATTGATTGAAAGGCTCGCTTGACTAGGACCAAATATCCCTGAAGATAATAATTTCTTGTCTCGAGGTTCCCCTCAGAATCATCTAAAGGACGAGCACGCTTAGCTACTCTTTGCGGTGAAGTTTGCTGAGCTGTTGATGATGAAGCACGAACAAATGTAGGAGTGCGATCCCTTGGAATCCCCTCTTGAGGAGCACCAGAATCTAGCTGTGTATCAGAAATAATAGTTTGATGAGAAGTCGACCTTTCAGGCAGAGCAACTGGCAGATCTTCAAGAAGGTTGGCTTCCTGCATCCCAATCAACCCCATTGCCACAACTCTTCAGGAGCTATCTCCTCTGGCATAGTTGGTGCTCTAGTCCCTTTAGAGGCTTCAAGATCTACTCCCGGTGAGGTTTCCTGCATCGCAGGTGCTTTGTTTTCCTCAGAAGCTGAACTGGATAAAGGCGTGGAATGTTTTGGGTCAGTCAGCTCATCTGAACTATCTTCATCATAATTATCATCAATCACCACTTCAACATCATCGGTGCCACAAGCAAATCTCCACTGTATACGAAGGTTTTCTCAGAACATCCAGAAGTAAAATTCTCAGGGTAGCAAAGAGAAAGTGGTACCTCCGGGGGTGGATTCGCAGCAGAACAAGGCAGAGGGAGGCTTTCTGGTCTTGTGACACTGTTTGAAGACAGAATCTCTTTCAGATGAGCCTCGACCTCAGCATCTTCTGCAAGTCAAAAATGGACAAATCTTTAGTTGTTGGGGTTACGAAATGTACAACAAAGAGATAAAATTGTTACCATCTGGGGATATTCTGCTCGGGTCATGGGAGCCTCAGTATTCAAAGGCCATTCAGTGTCTCTTCTGGAGAGGAATTAACCGCCCTTGGACAAACTCTTCAACAATGATCCCGCTTTTCAAGCCCTTGTTCCTAAGCTCTAATATTTCAGCTAGTAAAGCTCTAATCCTGGCAGACTGGAAAGGCATCATATTCAAATCAGGAGAAATGCTCAGCATGAGATATTTGCCTTTCACCGGCCATTGAGTTACCAAGTCCATAAGGAACCATCTGTAATTAGAACCCTTTCAGCTCTTCTAGAGAAACATCAAAATATAGGTCTTCGATTCTCTTAGAGTAAATCCCACCGAGAATATCATCATCTTATCCTTGTAGTTCCAGGTGATATACAGAGATCGCCAGAGAGCCAGATCTGGCGCAATACCCAGCAAACATTCACAAAGCATCACAAAAATACTCAGAGAGGCAACTGCACTGGGTTTAAGATGAACCAGTTCTATTCTATAAAATCGTTAGACAGACTCAAGGAATTCAGAAGCCGGAACACTGAACACACAAAGGATGTGCGATTCAAAGACCACCAACTGCTCGTCGGAAGGCCCAACAATATCTTTAGTCTCGAGAATCTTCATCAAGACATCGTCAGGGATAATACCTCGATGGCGAAGCATGTCTAGCCTCTTTTGGTTCATGGTGGTCGGCTTCAAGTACACCATCTTCGCTTCTTCGTCTCTGGTGGCAAAGGCTCTGAGTGCTGGTGAGGGTGATGAACTAACAAAATCCGTGAGCCAAGAAGAAGGTATAGCCTGGAAAGCACATCAGATGCAACAGGCAATGGAACTAGATTTGAAAGGGTGAAAGCAGTTGTGGGAATATCCATTCGCACAAGCAAGAATGGGGAACGACACCTGGAGAAGTTGAAGGCACCGACCCTTTGGGCCCTGATAAAGGCACTACAGCGACGGTTACAGGAATTTGAATAGTCAAAGGTTCTTGAGGAAGGAAACCAATACAACCGAAGTGTCGAATACATGATCAAGAGGAACACCCGAAGAATTTCAGAATCATATGACTAAACCGAAATGCCTAAAGTGCTCAACGCACACAAGCGTCTCGACTACATAGGCCCAAAACTCCCGAAGTGCTCAACGCACCCAAGGGGCTTGACTGCATAGGTCCAAAACGCCCAAAGTGTCCATGCATGCAAGGAGCTGTACTCGATGCTGCAATTAAAAATCCCAAAGCTCAAGAACACCCTAAGGGAACAAACGCAAAGGGACTAACACTGAGCTGGATCGGTCTAACGTCCACCGTGCTTAACGCGCCAAGGAAAAATCGACCCGAATATTTTTATGCCTGATGACAGCCCAATCACAAAAGTCAGTTCTACAGAAGTAGTTCAAACACAACGCCATCACAATTTGGATTGAAGGAAGCTTTACAAGCATCAGGATAACATCCTTTACAATGTCACTACTATGTTTGTCCTGCTGACACAAAATATATAGCTAAAAATAAGAAGATTGAACTTCATCCCGTCTTCGGAAGAACAGAAGCATTGTCTCCTCCTCTGTCAGCCCTGGCAGCAGCTTCCCTTCGGATACAAGAGTCGGGAGAAGAATCCATGGGACCAGCGTTCTCCCCACCCTCACCATCCTCACCATCGTCGCCATCCGGAGCGATGTCTGAGGAAAGACGTCCTGGCCGAGGGATTTCTGGAGTTTACTCCTCCTCGACCTTATCTTCCTCTTCACCTTCAGAATCACTCAACGTGGATTGGTTTCAAGATCACAACTTCATGGTTTTCATCTTCCATCAGTTTAGGAAACCCACCGGGAGGAACACCATAGATTTCCACCACAATGGGCAGCCTAGGAGAAGAATCATGAGCCGCCGAATCACTCGGCGCGGCAGGGGACGAAGGTGCTCGGCCCCAGACAAAGATGAACCCTCTCCGGCACACTCAAAGCATAGTCGAGGCCGCTTCGCAGAGCGCTTGACACCCATGCCTGTGATTGAGCAGTTGCTACTAAGAAGTTTGAAATTTCATAGAGAAGATGAAGTGATAACCGAAAAAAGACCCCTCTATTTATAGGCGGGAAGCGATCTTTCGAGACCCCAAGGGTTGCCGAATCTATTTACTCCCTGACAATGGGAAAGCGCACTACGCGGGTTACTAGCTCTAACCATTCAGGAGCGTGATCCGAGGCGACAAAAGTAAAGACGAAAATTGAAGCCTCCATCAAATCTTGTCATATGAACACCTCCCTAAGACCACAACAGCGATGGACAGCTAATGCAGAGGTACGGTTTGATCTTATCCGCTTTGCCTGAACTCAAGGATCCCGAAGTGAAGGCATTGGCATGACCACAGGCTAGGAGTCGTGTTTAGGGGTTTTTGTTGATACCTCAATTTCCGCCTCCCTGTGGCAGAACCGCCCCATAACACTGGACGGCTCGCATAGGATCGATATTGGGTGATATTAAGCAACAATACCCAAATAGAGTCATGTTTCCATAAAGTAAGTGGGAGTCCAACAATGAAGTCCATACTTATGTCTTTCCACTTCCAATTTGGAAAGGTTGGAGAGGACCTGCTGAGCGTAGATGATCCGCTTTGACCTTCCGGCAAGAGTCACACTCGGACACATATTTAGCAATTTCTCTTTTCATTCTTGTCCACTAAAACTTCTTTCGAAAATCATGGTACATCTTATTACTCCCGGGATGAATGGAGTATTTGGACATATGGGCCTCATCCATGATCTTCTTACGTAGCTCATGATTTTTAGATACCACAATACGATTTTTGAACCATAAGGTACCCTCATCATCCGCCTTAAATGGCGTTGATTCTTAATTCTTGAGTCTCTCTTTGATATGCAGTATACCCGCATCTTTTTGTTGAGCCTCAATTATCTCTTCCCTAAGAGTCAGAACAAGAGCAAGATTATACAGAGCCCCATGAGGTATAACTCTGACGCTTGGTTTCGCTTCGAGAGAAAGTGACATTTCTGAAACTCAACAGTTGTGACAGTAAGATTTGCGACTCAAGGCATCGGCAACCACATTAGCTTTGCCAGAATGATAGTGGATTTCTAACTCATAATCTTTAATTAGTTCTAGCCATCTTCTCTGCCTCATATTCAGATCTTGCTGAGTGAAGATATATTTCAAACTCTTGTGATCAGTGTAAAGATGCACAAGATTCTCAAGGAGGTAGTGTCTCTATATCTTCAAAGCTAGAACCACATATGCCAATTCTAGATCATGAGTGGGATAATTTTGTTCATGACGTCAGAGTTGTCTTGAAGTGTAAGCAATCACACAGCCTTCTTGCATCAAGACGCATCCAAGACCTGTACCAAAAGCATCACAGTACACATCGAAGTGTTTGGTGATGTCGGGTTGGGCTAAAACAGGTGCAGTGGTCAAGTGCTTCTTAAGAGTTTGGAAAGCTTCTTCACAAGCACTATCCCAGACAAATCTGATGCCCTTCTTTAGTAGCTCGGTCATTGGCTTGGCAATCTTAGAAAAATTAGGAATGAACCTCCGATAATATCCGGCTAGTCCAAGAAAACTACGGACTTCAGTGACCGATGTAGGAGGCTTCCAATTTAGCACATCTTGCACTTTGCTTGGATCCACAGCAATGCCTTCCACAGATACAATATGACTAAGAAAAGGCACTTCTTTCAGCCAAAACTCGCACTTGCTGAATTTGGCATACAATTTATGATCTCTCTCAGCCGTTGAAGTACGATGTGAAGATGTTCGGCATGCTCTTCTTCAGACTTGGAGTATATGAGAATATCATCGATGAATACCACCACAAATTTGTCCAGTTCTGGCATGAATACTGAGTTCATCAAATACATGAAATAAGCTGGAGCATTTGTTAGTCTAAAAGACATAACAAGGTATTCATATAGACCGTACCTCGTAGAGAAAGCAGTTTTTGGTATGTCTTCGGCACGGATTTTAATTTGGTGATAGCCAGAATGAAGATCAATCTTCGAGAAAACCTTGGCACCAACCAATTGATCAAATAAGATATCAATGTGAGGCAGTGGATATTTGTTCTTGATGGTGACCATATTTAACCGTCGATAATCTACACATAGCCTCAGAGATTTGTCCTTCTTCACAAAGAGAGCAGGACATCCCCATGGAGATGAGCTAGGACGAATGAAACCCTTCTCTATAAGCTCTTTCAATTGCACCTTCAGTTCAGCCAACTCATTCGGAGCGATCTTATAAGGCCTTCTGGAGATAGGAGCGGATCCAAGTTGGAAGTCAATCCGGAATTCTACATCTCGGTCAGGAGACATACCCGGAAAATCTTTAGGAAAGACATATGGATATTCACACACTATAGGAATCTTCTCCAAACTTTGACCGGTCACATAATAGAGCAAATATGTGGTATGTTTGGGAGAGGACAATTGGAGGATCATTGGACCATGAAGAGGTGAATTCAAGTGAACCTCCCGAGGAGCTATATGCAAGATTGCGCTATGATCCTTCATTCAACTCATTCCATAAATAATATCTATTTCTTGACCCTTCAAGATTATAAATAAGGATCTATAGATTTTTCCTCCCAGGTTAATAGGTGTGAAACAGGTTTCATGAGTTGCCATTATCCTTTCACCCGGAGAGATAATAACATAGGGTGTTCTCATAGGGGCGGTGGTTAGATGACACCTTTCCGCACACGCTAGACTTATAAAATTATGTGTGGCACCAGAATCAAAAAGTACTAACACAGAATGGTCACGTATGAAAAACAAACCCGTGAGTACTTCTTCGTTTTCTGGAAGCTCAGCAAGAGAAGTATAATTGACTCGACCAGTCTTGGGTGTATTATTCCTCTGCTGAGAAGCTCTGCTGGCAGCTGGAGAACGAGCATTATTGTTGCGGTTGGGTTGCTGCCTAGGCTAACGACAATCTTTTGCAAAGTGGCCAGTCTTGCCACAGTTGTGACACGGATAAGCGCCCGATCGTACACTTTGGAGAGCTTGCTGTAGTGGAGGCCTAAACCCATGAGTATGCTGCTGATGTGGAACATTAAGATTCCTTGTCTGCTGAAATGAAGGAGGATGAAAGCTTCCCCCTTGAGGCATTGCAATTCGAAACCTCGGACCCATAGGGGGAGTAACAGCAAGACGATACTTTGAAGGAGCTTGGCTAGAAGAACCAACCATTGTCTTCTTTTTCTTTTTCTCCTCCAGGTGAGTGCGTATTGCGTCCTCTTGAGTGATAGCCGCACTCACCAAATCACTGAAAGTACCTTGGTTGTAGAGTGCCAGGCGATCACGGAGCTTTGTACTCAGACCTCTCTTGAAACATTATTTCTTCTTCTGGTCAGTATCCACATGATGAGAGGCGTACCGAGCGAGGTAATTGAACTTGCGAGAGTATTCATGCACGGTATCCTGACCCTGTTGGAGATTGAGAAACTCTTGCAGCTTGCGATTCATGAGACCCTCAGGAATGTGATGTGCTCGGAATGCAGCACGAAACTCGGTCCACTCGACTTGATGATCGACGGGCAATGTAGCTTCATAACTAGCCCACCAGGCTCTAGCAGGACCATGAAGTTGTTGAGCAGCAAAGAGAGTCTTCTGATGCTCAGTACATCTAATAAGTTCAAACTTGGACTGAATAGTGCGAAGCCAGTCATCTGCATCCAGAGGATCAGCAGCATCAACAAATACCGGTGGATGAGTTGCGAAGAACTTTGAGAAGGTTGCTTGCTGAGGCTGTTGACGTGCTTGATGGTTGCTTCCACCCATGCCTTGGTTCTGGACCAGCATTCTCATCAGCTCATTCTGAGTGGCCATCAATTGCTCGACGGTCACTTGAGATGGTGCTGGTGGTGGCACTTGCGAAGGTGCTCTTTGCTGAGATGCCTCTTACTGAGAGGATTGCCCCTCATAGATCTCAGCTATGCTACGAGTACCCACCATTCTGCAATACAAGTACACATACTGTTAGTAAGTAACTCGACAGAAGTCATAAACGGAGAGAACATTAAAACAAAAGTATAAACATTCTCTCAGACCACCAACGGTGTTCCTTACTTAACACTTGAATTACGGTTAGCATACAAGTGATAAATTAGCTTGACACGGAAGCTTGTATGCGAAATATGACCAAAACAGCACATCGCCAAATCTGTTCTGGACTGACAGCTGTCACGGAAATGATTTTTCGTGCTGATAGAGGCCGAATTAGAACTGGAATTGAACAACAAAGTGAGAGAGGACTTTCATAGCTTTCTAACGCATATTTACTCATCCTCATATAAGTAATAGATCAGAAGATATGGATTTTTGAAGCTGACAGAAGAAGCTGAAAACGAAAGTAACTGTGAATAGAACCTACTTGGTACTAAAGCTTGGAGGAATTTTGATTCAAGAGGACGAATGGGAAGATATTTCAGACCCAAACATAGAGATCTGAATTATCATTTTCAGAGGGTACTTTAGGTGGGTTGTGTTTTAACTTTTCGTGCAAATGCAATGCGAACAATATGCCAGCCTTACGTCCTCACCAAAATAAAAGAAATGGTCTAATATAGTGACTATACGCGACCGCAGTGGCAACTCGGTCTCCTAGACTCAGTTAGTCGCTTGCTACGTGCACTACGACGAAGTTAGCATACCTACAGAAAAGGATCAAGCAACCACAGGCAGACAAAAACAAAAAGAAAACTTATATCCCGTATCGTTGCCATACGGGGCATCCTTAAATAAGCCACGTCTTGAGGGACATGACCGTGATTCACATCACATGGCAAGAGGTCCACGCTTACCATTAGGTGGCGAATGGCCGCACTCCCCATTTGGCGGTAAATGTTTCATATGTTTCGAAGAGCATATTCACTTCCCGTACTGATCGCTATACAGGACACTCCATACCTCTGAACCTCGTATGGATGAGCCCTCGACTTTTCACCGCATTCGAGTGCGTACCTTACTTTTTTACCTGAGCGTAGCTGTCGTTGCAAGAAATTTAACAACAGAAATCTAAAAGGAAGGTTAGCATGGCACCTGACGACTCAACTAACATAGTCCTTAGTTGGGCTGACTAACTAACACTATACCGTCGTGAAATTTTTGAAAATAACTCATTTTTAGTTGTACTAACCCCGATCTAGCTCTGATACCACTCTATGGCAGAACCGTCCCAAAACACTGGACGGCTCGCCTAGGATCGATATCGAGTGATATTGAGCAACAATACCCAAATAGTACAACACGAGTGATAATATAAAACAGGAAATCGATTAGGTCTTACAATAAAGTTCAAGTAGTTTTAAGAGGAATAAGTTTAAAACAGAGTTTTAAAACATAGCGGAAGTGACATAGAAGAGATACGACTATTTTCTACGATGAAACATATCTTGCCCTAAGACATGCTTCACTCCTCGCGACCAGAGTTCGGTGAGGAGGGAACCGGTTCACAGGACCAGTTTACAGAGCCTCACCTTCCAACACTCCTTGGCCGCAACAGCCACACCAACCTGCAGGGAGAACTACACACAACAAAAAGAGGAAACAACAAACCGTGAGTACTAATTACTCAGCAAGTCTTACCCGCTAAAAATGGCCAACTACAGCCGACTCCTAAGCATGAGAGGCTGACTCAGGGAATGGCCATTTGCATAAAACATAGCTTTAACGTGGATCCTTACTTTCAACTTTTAGCGATAAGTTAAGTTTACGAAATGAAATTTAATTTGCACTTTAGACTATAACAGACATGGTTGCCAAAAAATTTTCTATAACTAAGCAAACAAATCATATTATCATTATTATTAGTCCAGTTGTTACTACGACATGACACAGTGAACAAGTGGTACTCGTTACTGTGAGAGGCAGCGATTATAATCGATTTACACCAGCTGGGAGAAACCTGAAGTACACGACATGTACGAGCTTCTCAGAAGCCGCATGTGGCCATCTTTTGCTCAACCCATAGGGTCGGTCCGAACAGGCGCACCTCTCCCGAGCACAGGGTCCTCCATGCGATCACCACGTAGGACATATCCATGGTTAGACACAAGGCTCTCCTCCGCCACCGCCAAAAGAGAGGTGGGGGTCGTCCAACCACTACGGTGTTTTGCTACATCAGTTTTCTGGGTCCCATGTCCCCAGTATGTATTCGGTACGTTCAAACTTGCTCAACAGAGCCACACTCGAATCGGTCCTTAACCGACATAGACGGGGCTACCACCGCGAAGGCCCAGCCTTCTCAAACCCTCCTATACTCTATCTCCGCCTGGTCTCAGGTTTATTCAAGTGTGGGATAAAGTCTAACCTAAAATCTCGCGAGTGAGGTTTCTCATTCACTCGACTTCTACCGTTGATTAGAACTCATAGCCTAGCTCTACATCGAGTTACCTGTACCAGTATATACTCAATAAGATAATTGGTACTATCATGCATTTTAGGGTTCCAAACAACTCCTACAACTTAATGCACAATACATTAGCTATACAATACCTAGTGATAAAGTAAAAATTTAAAACAGGGTAATGCACCGGGGCTTGCCTTCGGTTTGCGGAGAGTTAGCACAAACAAGAGGAAGATCTTCAGTAACGGACGACTCCGGAGCGATCAGCGCTAGATCTTGGTCTTCCGCGACGTTTTCTAAATGTGTGAAGTGATATGTGAGTGTGATTAGTTATGCACCTAATGATATCTAATATTTTACTTGTCATCGCATGTAACAAGGGTGCTCACATGCGATGATATACTTAGCAATGCATGCGTCAAAGATGGATATACAATGATATGACAAGAAAAGGATGATGATTTCATGAAAAGTAACTTTATTAAACCAAGGTGCTGCTGGAATTTATCTTAAAATGTTTCTAAAAAGAATTCTCAGATTATACTAAATAGTTTATAATATGGAAGATAAATGCTAAATTTTTTTAGTATGGTTCTTGAAGGCATAAGCTACAATTTTAGTTGCTCAAAATATTAACAAGGCTATAAACTAGTTTCTAGACAAATTTTATATTTTATTGCAATATTATGAATTTCTAATGAATTAATTCGTATCTAAGAGTAATAAATAATATATAAGTGTATAAATTCTAAATAACTCTAAGATGACATATATTAATTAATAGAACATAATTATGCATTTTTCACATTTTTAATATGCAGGAAAAATGAATATATGAACTAATGCATGATATAATTTATTTAATTAAAATAATTATTAAAACGCAGAAAATGGAATTTTGAAAGTTCTGAAATATTCTACATGTTTCAAGGATTTCAACGGTATATTATTTGTAATTTTTGGAGCTAAGATGAATTTTCTACAATTTTTGGAATATAATACAATTTTCTGGACAATTGAAAATTGAATTCCCGAAAAGGGATTTAACTCATCCCACTGGTGCGCCAAGTGTCACTCTGTGAGCGCAGCCGCACGGAAGCGCGCTGGAAATAGTGGCCGCACGAGATCGAGGCACGCAGCCACACCGGATCCCGCGCGCGCGACTCAGGTCGGCCGAGCTCGGCCATGGCGTGCTTGCCGGCGTGCGGTGGCGCCGCGCCAGAGG
>BCLG01000204.1:71446-97668 GCA_001602295.1 Zoysia matrella
GCACCGTCGTGGTCGCCGTCAGCAGGGGAGTTCATCGGGGTGGTCGCCGGCGTGGGGAACTCACCGGAGGAGCACGACGGCGACGAGCAGCTCGGGCGGAAGTTCGGTCGCGTTGTGCCGGCGCCACAGTGGACGACAACCCGGACGGCTTCCCCCTACAGCTTCACGAAAGCGAGTAGAAGCTCGGCGTCGAGGTTCTCGTCGTGGAGAAGGAGCGGAGAGTGGGTGTCCACGGTGAGGTCGTGCGGTTCCGTGGCCGATGGCGACGAAAACTCGAAATCCATGAGAATCCGGCCACGAAAGCTCGATTGGAAACTTAGGAGGGATTTGCAGGTGACGTAGAAGGCCAGAGAGCGAAGGAGACGCGGCGAGGCTCACCGGAGTTGCTGTTTTTTTGAAGAGGCGCGGCCGACAGTGTCGGAGACGGAATTTTGAGGAAAACTCAGAATTCAGTCGCTCGCACGGAGTGGAGGATAAATGGCGGCCTGGGGAAGCTAGACGACGTCGAGGCGCAGCTCTTGGTCGCGGATTTGGGCTCTGGAGGTGACCAGAGAAGCTGCTCCGCGGTGAGGGTGGGCGCTCGGTCGCGGAAGCTCGAGTGCGGCGGGAGAGAGAGAGAGAGAGAGAGAGCTGGCTGGTCGGGGGAAAGGGGAGCAGGCTAGCGTTGCTCGGGACACGACGTGGCCTTCGTGGCCGGCATGCACGGCAAGAGGCGCGAGGGGCGCGGCAGCTGGACGCGCGCCGTGGCAGTGCGCGGTAAGAGAGGAGGAAGAAAGAGAGAGAGCGGGCTGACAGGCTGGCCCCGCGTCCCTTTTTCTTTTTACCCATTTTTCTGGATTTTCAGTGCACACTTCTGTTTTTGACTCGAAATGCATCCTTCCCAAGTCCAAAAATTCTGAAATTTGGTAGGCTGGTAGATCTTTTGAGAAGGAACAACTTTTATTTTGGACATGAGTTCAAAATCGAAATAAATAAAATTATATTAAAATTTGAAGACAGGTTAGCTTTTAAAGGAAAATAAATTATTTGAGCTTTTAAACCTCAAATTAAAATTTTCCAAAAATTTCTAAAATTCAACTGGTTACAAGAAATTTCAAAAGAGATTTTTGTTTCACAATATTTCATTGCAATTTTTGAGCCCACATTTTGAATTTCAAATTTAAATTTCTGATCAATTTGAAACTGGGTTTAAATTCCTCCGAGCTCGGATTTTCATGAATTTTGAACTCGAATAAAGTGTTGCATTATTCAAAAACACGAAGTGTTACACTCCCGAACAGGTACTGGGCCGAAACCTGATTACTCAAAGGTCAACATGGGCCACGGCGCAGATATCAACAACTACTGCAGGAACGGCTACCAACGACTTGACGATGCAGTATTCAATGCATGGTTAAGAGCTAGTGGTTATTGTCTGTAAAGGAGCCGTTGCCTCTAACGTGCACGACCATGTAATTAAGGATAGACTTTCCCGGTATCACGATGCCATTAACTGTAATTACCCCAGTAAGGCATCCTCGCCTACAAATATGTAACCCATCCTACCAGACAAGAGATCCGAGGAGCATCAGAGACAATGAATACCACACGTACACATACTGGACGCAGGGCTGTTATCCTACGGGAGACCTGAACCAGTGTAACTCCCTGTGTCAACCCCTATTGATTTTAGATTCCCACCTTTCGCGCTCTCAACCCTAATCATATATCTGCCGATCCGGACCTGCAGATCAAGTGTTTGACAGTTTGAATTCCCGACCTTGCAACCACGGAACAACATTAATCTTAGAAACTGGGTGGTGCGTACAATTTCAATGGTTTAGCACTGTGCCACGGCACAAAATAAAACATGTACCTTTGTCACATGATTTAACAAGTAAATTGGGCGGCGAGAACAACACATAGCACTGTATACCCCCTTGGCACATGCGTAGGCAATGAAAAAAATCAGCTCAGAACCAGCTGCCTGGAACAAACCCGCATACAGTATAATGGCAACGATGAGTACAAATACGTTCATTGGCCAACAAGACATCTTTCATCCACATACAGTAGTGTAATGGCAACGACCACCAAACACCAACCAGTATTCACTCCCAACCCGCATCATCGTGCCCAGCTTCCACACATCTCCATGTCTGTGATGACCACCCATCGCCATAGGCATCAATTTATTTATTTTATTATTCACCCGCCACATATTCACATGAGAAAACTAGAAAGGACAGTGCACAAGTTACAGGTTCAGACTTAATTAGTTGCAAGATGATGACCACCTGCAGCCATATCCATTTACTAAATTTTTCACCCTGCGTTTTCTTACACATGTTTGACAAAATCACAGCGGACAATGCAGAAACTGTCGGGATAGTATACCCCAGGTATTTGGGACCCGGCTTCCACACAAAGGCCCATCTGCAAACTATGGCCCACAATCCGTCTACAACCCACGAAGGTTCACATCCCGCCAAGAATGTCCCGACCTCAGAGATCAGAACCACGCAAGCATCCAAGCCCGACCGACGAAAAAACGAAGCTATATGACAACAAAATTCAGCCCACCCCTAGGGGTCGGGCACCGCCTTAGCAACCAACCACTGCAACCGCAGAGATTCCTGCCAATGTACAGCAGGAGATAAAGCAACCTAGCCGGGAGGTAAAGCGTTCTAGAAGTTGGTAAAGCAGCCAAGCGATCGGTAAAGCAAGATGGAAAAGTGTCTTTTGTTCCTCGCGACTGAACAAAGGACGTACGAAGGCCACCGGCCAACTGCACCAGCGCCAGCGAGCGCTCGACAACCGACTCAGGCGACGCCCGAGGCCTCACCTGGCGAGGGGCCAGCAGGTTCCGTAGGTGTCAAGTTGGTGTCCCGATCAGACCACGATAAAAGGGGTACCCTAGGGCAATAGAAGAACAAGGATAATAGGAGAACAAGTTCAAGCCACCTCACTGTAGCCACATCCACCCACGCGACCTAGGGTTCTTGATCGAGCCAAGACCCTTCCGCATTGTACTCATGTTCTTGAGTTCATATGATTTGATCTCTCTCTCGTCTCTAGACGTATGGTGTTACGCCTCTCGGCGGCCCGAACCAGGTAAATCTTTGAGTCTCTTTCGTAAACTTGGCCATTCGATTATGAAGAGCGCACGAATACTCCCATCGATTACGTAAATTTTACTATGCCGGTGGTCAGAACACTAACAGTTGGTGCACCAGGAAGAGGTTTTTCATTGTGTGTTTTCGCTTCACTTTTCGATGGCTTCGATTTTCGCTTTGGTGGGAGAGTCCTCGATCTCTCACCTATTTTTCGGGGGTTTGCGTTTGCCATCGCTCGTGATGGTCAATCGTGGAGCATCCCCACCTTCGCTGTTGGCCAGGCCTTCCGCTTCGGAAACCTGGATTTCATTGTCGACAACGGCGACGAGCTTCACCTTCAAACCCAGCGTAAGCGGTGGTCGCCTCGGCATCGTTTGCCTCGTCGTCGTTCACCTCGTCGTCTACCTCACGATGTGTTGGGCCATGACTCGTCTCGTGAGTGCTTCACGTTACTGCCTAACAAGGCCGCGGAGGTAAATTCCCCCGGCAAAGCACTTGACGATGACTCTTCTCCGCACCGTCGCGCTCTTTCTGTCGTTGAAGACGCTCTACGGCGCAAGCTTACGACCGGGGGCGATGGTCAGGGCAAAGGTGCCGCTACGACGAGCGGTGGTGCCTGACCCCAAGCAAAGAAGCTACGATGATCAGAAGAACTGCAAGCAGAACCCCGACGAGTCACTCCGCGACTACATCCAGCGCTTTTCACCACCGGAGAGAAGCAAATACACTGTCAAACGATCGACCCCCAAGACCAATCAATAAACAAAAAGGTACGACATTTACCATCCAACTCTTTTGTCACAGCTTCGACATGGCCCCTGGGCTTGTTCAGCTCTGCCTGAAATCGCTCGACCCGGCCTCGACAACCAAACATGCCTCCTAGACCTCGGAGGCGGCTTCTTGCATCTCCCGCAGCTCCTTCGACAGTCGCTCGACCTCGACCTCTGCGACGGCCCGCTCCGAGTCGATCAAGTCCCGCTGCTCAAGGGCTCGCTGGCGCTCCTCCAAGGCCCTCTTAGTGGAGGACTCGGCACTCTGACGAGCCCCGTCGGTGTGGGCCAAGAGGTCTTTAAAGCGCCGCACCTCCTTATCGTGCTGGGCGGTCTGCCTCCGGAGCTCTGCAAAAAGACCAAGTCTTCAGTCGGGATCCGACCCTGGCCTTCAATACGATGAAGCTTAAAAATTGTTAACTAACTTACTTGCGATTGTTTCCCGCGCGGAGGTGAGGTCGGAGGAGAGCCTCCAGTTTTCCGACCGCGCCGACATAGCGTCCATACGCACCCGGTTGGCCTCATCGAGTGAGATACGGCTTGCCTCTCGGGCAGCATTGAGCTGGTAATGCAGCTGGATCGCGGAGTCCCTCGAGGCGTCTCGACCGGCCCGGGTCCTCTTCAACTCTGCCCGAAGAGCGTCGACCTCAGCTTGCAGAGCATAGCCTCAGAGAGGTTGACCCAAGGCCGCGGCAAGATTCGCCTGCAAACGACAACATTCAACATCGCAACGAACAGGTTCGACTAAGAAACTTAAAATGTTCAAACTTACTCGACACTCCATCAGGTACGGATCGTCGAAGAGGGCTTGGCACTCGTTCGTTATGCCAAGGAACCGGCGGAGGCCGGAGTCCATCGCAAGGTTTAAGCGACAGACCCCGGCCATCTGGTCGTCGTAGAAGTTGTACGCCTCGGCCATGGCCTCAGGCGTAAGATCGCCCCTCCTCCAGGTCCTCAGCAAGTCAGAGAACAAGGAGGCGGGCGCCCCCATGGCAGCTGATGGCATCATCGGCGCCGTGACCAGCCTGGTCCCTCCTCCCTCCTGCGCCCCTCCGGTGGTTTTGCTCGCACCAGCCGGGACCGCGCTCGCTGATAGCTCGCCGACCTCCTCTGCGATAGTCCCTTGCAAACCCTTAGATGGGCCTGCCTGGAGGACTTCCGGCCGCTTCTCGGCGGCCATCTCACTCAGCTCCCTTAGGAGCGGCGGGCGAGATTCGACCGGTCGGCTCTTCGTGAACCAAGGGCGAGGGAGATTCCCTCGGACCCTCGGCGAGATTGGTCGGGGATGGCATGGGCACGTACTCGACCTCCATCATCTAAACCCCCCCTCTGGCATCAAGAGCCGAAGACGAGTCTTCCCTCTCCTCCTCGGCGGCTGCCTCTTCTTGGGGCATTAGACAAACAAGGATAATAGGAGAACAAGTTTAAGCCACCTCACTGTAGCCACATCCACCCACATGAGTTAAGGTTCTTGGATCGAGCCAAGACCCTTTCACATTGTACTCGTGGTCTTGAGTTCATACAATTTGATCTCTCTCTCGTCTCTGAACGTAGGGTGTTACGCCTCTCGGTGGCCCGAATCAGATTAATCTTTGAGTCTCTTTTGTAGACTAGGTCATTCAAATATGAAGAGCAGACGAATACTCTCTCTGATTACGTAAATTTTACTGTGCCCATGGTCAAAACACTGACAGAAACAAACTATGCATTTTCGCTTTATGTTAAATCCATTAAAAATTATCTGAAAGGTTTGTCATCTTACGACAATCCATCCATCGAGTCATCGGCAAATTTTTTTTATGTGGTTCTATGATGAAGGCCACTCTATTGATAGAAGAGTAAGGGGTGTGGTTACGATGACCCCACTGCATAATATAGTGGCTAAATGTCCTTTGGGGAGGAGAGGGGAGGGGAGGGGGGTGAGGTTGGGGACGAATCCTGTGCTGAACAACTTAATGGGCCATGGAACCTTGGGTGGTCCAAGTGTTAGTGACTGAAAGGCGGTGGGCAGTTTGGCAGGTGATCTCATTCCGGGGTGGGGTTACAAGAACACCCTCTTAGATGAAACTTCATCCCTCACCGTATCCTGAGATGTCCACATCATATCCTATCTTGAGTCAAACTTCATTGGGCACGGAAACTTGGTCTTCCGTGGGCATGATCATCTACATTCACCGAATCCTACAATGACTACTGACTACTTCATTCTATCTAGAAAACAACTTTCTCTAGGCCCCATCTTCAACAGTTGCTGACAGCTAGCTTATGGTTTTCCATAAATTAAGATAAAAGAAAAACTACATTTTTTATATGAAATAATTTAATAACTTTATTTACTTTAGAGTATTAAACAATGTGTCAAGGCTAAATCGTTCAAGTGAGAGAAGCTAGCAGCTATCTAATGAATATGGGGTTTATCAGTGATTATACCAATTTTTGGTTTAGCGAGATATCAGTTAAGTACGATGAAATATTGTTGAGACCGAATATCATCCTGTACAACATAAGTACGATGAGATTTTTTTTTATGGACAACTTAGTTGTCACAACTATGAGATTTTTTAATCCCCGAATAGGCTATAACCACGTCCAATCGTCACTTTGGGTTGGGCAAATCATCATTTAGAACGAATGAACTGTGGGGTATACTTTTTTTTCTTTATTGAATGACTTTAAGAGGGTCAAATGCCTTTCCGACAAGGTGCCCATACATCTCTGCCCCAGCGCAGAGAGAAAACAGAGGAGTAAGAAGAGGAAGAGCACTATGGAGCTGTTTGACCTGCCAAACTACTACTATTGCGGCTTCTGCCTCTTCCTTGCTCTCCTCGTCCTCCATGCTACGTTTGGCGCTGCCAAGAAACCCCGCCCAAGGCTTCCTCCAGGACCATGGCAGCTGCCGCTCATCGGCAGTTCGCATCACCTCCTGCGCGGGCTACCGCACCTCACAGTCCGTGATCTCTCTCTGCAGCACGGACCACTGATGCTCCTACGGATCTGCGAGCGTGTGGTTGTCATCGTTTCTTCGGCAGAGGCCGCGCGGGAGGTTATCATGGGCCACGGCACTGCGTTTGAGCAGCGTCCGAGCAGCCCCGGCATAGACGAGCTGTCGAGGCATGGCATGGGAGTAATCTTCGCTCCCTATGGCGGGCAGTGGAAGCTCCTTCGCCGAATCCTCGTGACGGAGCTGCTCAGCGTGCGGCGCGTCGACGAGTTCCGGCGCATCAGAGAGGAAGAGGCCGCAAAGCTCGCGGCCTCGCTGGCGTGCTCATCACCGTCAGGACACCTCGTCAACATAGACGATCGTCTAGCGGAGTTCGTTGCCGACTCGTCAGTGCGCGCCATCTTCGGCGACTGGCTTCCTGACAGGGCTTCGTTCCTGAGGATGGTAAAGCGAGGCGTGGAGCTTTCGTCTCTTTTCGACCTCCACGACCTCTTCCCGACATCATGGATCGTGCGGATGCTGCCGCGCGGCCGCGAGGCGGAGATGCATCGTCAGGATATGTTCCGGCTCTTTGACGACATCCTCCGACACCACGAGGAGAAGAAGAGGTCCGGTGACGGACAACGAGAGCAAGATATGATCGACGTGCTGCTGAGGATCCAGAAGGAGGGCCTCATGCGAGTCTCTCTAACATCTGGAGTCATCAGAGCCGTGTTGATGGTAACCATTCTTGTCCATTCATCATATCAGGCGGATTCCATGTAGACCCGAATGAATTTTGCATAAATTTTAATGATTAAATTACTCTTTTACCTTTTAAGACGTAAAAGCTCTCATATAATTATTAATTATTAAAATATTTAATTTAAAAAAATTAATTAGTTATAGAAACCTACACATTTTCGGAAAGTTCTCGATGTGACAGTTTTAAAAACCAACATATTTCGTAATTTTTTCTTTATTTCCTCTTGACGGTCTAGATTGCATTTATGACTTACCTCCTCAGCGGTATGTAAATAGGAATTGGTCTACTTTACCAATTCTCTCGTATCATGATTATCAACTTTAGACTACTCACGTCCACGAATGCATATGTTATGCAGGATGTATTCGGTGCAGCAGTCGACACGTCAACGAGTACTCTCCAATGGGCCATGGCCAAGTTAATGGTGAATCCAAGGGTGATGATGAAAGCTCAGCTTGAGATTCGTCGTGTCCTCGCTGGGCAGGACAGTGTACGAGAGGCGGCTCTAAGCAGCATGCGTTACCTCAAAGCTGTTGTGAAAGAGACCCTACGATTGCACCCTCCTGGTCCATTTGTCCCAAGGGCTTGCATAGATGACCAAAGGATCCAAGGGTATGATTTCCCGAAAGGCACTATAGTTGTCGTAAATGCATGGGCCATCTCTAGGGACCCAAGGTACTGGGACAGCCCTGAGAGATTCATGCCTGAAAGGTTTGAAGGTGAGCGCTCCTTGGACTTTAAGGGACATGATTTTGAGTACACGCCGTTTGGAGCTGGCCGGGGAATTTGCCCGGAAATTACCTTCGCCATAGCAAATGTTGAGATTGCTTTGGCAAGCCTCCTATACCATTTCGACTGGGAGCTGCCGGCCGGAGCCACGCCTGAGGATATTGATATGACGGAAAAGTTCGGAGTAACTGTTTCCAGGAAGTCTGAGCTATATCTACAGCCTGTGCCGCATATTCCAGCTGTAGATAAAATAATTAATACAACAAAGAATTTGTAAACATCTTGCCACAGTATGTATCTGTCAGGGACTGGAGAAAACAAAACTTGTAATCAACTAATAGTTGAAAGTAAAACAACTATGTTTGCAACTGAATAAATTTACCCTTGTAATGGAGTCAATGTTGCCACCCACTGATTAAATAGCATGAATACTTACTCCCTTTCTCCAAAAAAAAAATATAAGCATTTATAGATAAATAATTCAAAATATTTAGCGAAGTATATAAATGATGCTAATAGATTTATCATGTACAATAAATAACTCTTCGTCCTTTATTCTATAATATTGTTTGTTAAAGTTCAAAAGATTAGACTTTGACCAAACATAGAATGCTTATACTATCAGACGGAGGTTGTATCATCTAGCCCAAGATTCACAAATGGTGGACCAAGATAGTTTTAAAACTTGTGTACAAAACCATGTCTAGTTTTTTTATCACGGTACATTTTCTATAGTTTCTATTACTCATTTTTCTCATACAATAATGCACCAACCGTCTGTGTGTAACTTTCCTCATACTTAACTCCAGCTGATAGTTTCAACAAAAAAATTCTACAAAATGATAGCCGAAGTTATCTTTTTTCTTGCAAGAAGGATCTCCATGGCAAATTCTTCACAACGATATGAACTAAAACTCGAACTCCAAGAAGTTAAGAGTATTGACCTTCAAATCTTTCTGGCATTAAGTTATCTGCAGGACGTTCTTATTGTTTTGGAACCCCAGCAATTCTGATACATATGCAAGAACTATTGTCCTTAACGTCAGTGGTGGAGCCCGCATGAATATGCTGTGCGTGGGGAAGGGGGGGAGGGGCTCATCCTGCTACATCTTCCTACAGCCCCTCGTGTCCCCCCTGTTGACGCCGAAATGGGTCCCGGGCCAACACACCGCTCGCATGTCTATGTGTGAGAACGTCGGTGTTTCTTCGACACCGGATTGGGGCAGCATCTAGACAATCTCGCCTCGAGAGAGACTCCGTCGGAGGAGGATCGTCTTAGGGGTGATCCGGGCTCAGTCAGGCCAATCGGATGGCCTTCAAACATCGCCGGGACGAAGGAAGAAGAGCATGAGTGTTGAGTGAGGGGTTTGAGAAATGTAAAATGTAAAGGCAAATGGTTTGATCGATTGGCATGATCCTCAACCGGCCATGAGCGTCTATTTTATAGAGGTGGGATGGTCTTATCCCGTAGCGCAACTAATCACATGAGTTAGGAAAGAAATTAGAATCAATCTGCTGAAAATTTTTCTAAATCGGTATTACCGGAGACTCTGGTAAAGTGCCGGACACTCTGGTGACCGAAGTCTCCAGTAAAATGCCGAAGGATCCGTTATGTAATTCCGGTAACCTGAGAGAGCTCACCGAACACTCCGGCATGGTCCCGGATACTCCAGTGGGCTAAGTGCCTGAACCCGAGAGGGCTCACCAGACACTCTGGTAACATGTCGAATGCTCTGGTGGGCTAAGTGCCCAAACTCAAGAGGGCTCACCGGACACTTCGGCAACGTGCCGGATGCTCCGGTGGGCTAAATGTCCAAACCCGAGAGGGCTCACCGGACCCTCCGGCAACGTGCCGGATGTTTCGGTGGGCTAAGTGCCCGAACCCGAGAGGGCTCTCCGGACACTCCGGCAACGTGCCGGATGCTCCGGTGAGCTAAGTGCCCGAACTCGAGAGGGCTCGCCGGACACTCTAGCACGGCGCCGGATACTCCGGTGCCATGTGATTTTTGGGTGTCAACATATGCCCTCTATTTTTTTGGTGAAGATTCTACACCATAAAACATTTAAGCACCAAAAACCTCTAAGGGCGATGGTTCTTTTGACTCATCGGCCATTATATCACCTTTTGGCAACGATGTTCTTCACATCGGTCCCTTTTTATATGTTTTTTGCCATACACTTGGATAATACTTTTTCAAGTACCGGCCGTTAAGGGCCCTAGGTAATGATTCCTCCCAAACGTTCTCTAACATGTATTCATTTTCGACAATAACTTTACTACTATATATGGCCCTTCCCAACTAGGAAACCAATTTTCGAATTGAGCCTATGGGTAGAATAGTTTTCCACACCAATTCGCCTACCTGAAAAGTTTTGATTTTCACCTTCTTATTGTAGGCTCTAGCAACTCGCGCTTTATCTTTCTCAAAGCACTCAAACGCTCATCGGTGACTTCATCAATATCATTTAGCATTAATGCCCTATACTCGTCGCTAGATAAGTCATTTTGCTTAGCTAATCTTAGAGCTCTTAGATTTATCTAGACAGGTAAAATGGTCTCTTGTCCATACACAAGTTCATAGGGTGTTACTTTAGTTGTCCCATGCCTAGATATCCGTGAGCCCATAATGCCTCCAACAAGACTTCATACCATCTCTTGTGATGGTCTTATATCTTTTTCAATAAGTTTTATTACTAGACTAGGCCTGACCATTGGTCTGAGCATAATATAGAGATGAGTTCAGTATCCTAATTCCATAAGATTTGGCGAACTCTTTAACATGACCGGACATAAGAAAGTACCTTGATCGGTAGTTAAAGTTTGAGGTATGCCGAATCTTTGAATAATATGCTCGGTAAGGAACTCAATTACAATTACCTCTTTATGCGTCATGTTCTTGAGAGCCACTGCTTCGGTCCATTTGATGAAGTAGTCTGTTGCGACCAACATGAAACGATGTCTCTTCGAAGATGGAGGATGTATTTGCCCTATGAAGTCCAATCCCCATCTTCGAAATGGTCATAGTTTTATAATGAGGTTTATCATGGTTGCGGGTGCTAATTGAATATTTTCAAATCTTTGGCAATCTTTGCATCCTTTGTAGTAACGGTAGTAATCGACAATCATGGTTGGCCAATAGAATCCGGCCCTTTTTAACAACTATTTCATTTTTGGAGCCGATTGATGCGTACCACAAATGCCTTCATAAATTTCCCCATAGCTACTTTAGCCTCACCATCACCCAAACATTTCAAAAGCAAATCATCTCCTGTTCGGCATTATAAATCACCATTAATCAATGTATATTTGAAAGCTACATGTTGAACCTTTCTATCCACACTTTGGGTTGGATTACGAATATATGAAATTATAAGTGATCTCCAATCAAGCGATTCGGTACTATCACAGTTTGATGTGCTAGTATCCGAGTGGTCTAGTTCTAACACCTCAAGCATCGGTTTCTTATTGACTGAAAATCTATCTTGGCTTCACTTTTTTCTTGCCTAGGCACATGATGTATGTTGAATTCATCTATTCTTCTAATGATGTCTAGGCACTTATCTAAGATGGCATTCAATGATCCGTCTAAGCATTGAAAATTTTCAAAAATTTGTTGCACTACTAACAATGAATCACCGAAAGGCTCTACATGCTCATGGACTCCAACAACTCTAAATCGAACAACAATGCTTCATATTTGGCTTGGTTATTGGTGCAATCTGACTCTAATCGGTTTGAGAATTTAAAGTGTGCATCATGAGGAGATACTAAAATTACACCAACATCTTGACCCTCTTTACAAACCACTCCATCAAAATATAACTTCCAAGGGATGAAAGTAGCATAAGCAACATCTAGATTATGCTCTAAATCAATTTAATGTTCAACAATAAAATTAGCAACAATTTGGTCTTTCATGGATTTCAACGATTCATAAGCCAAATCATATTCTATCAATGCATAAGCCCATTTACTAAGTCTATCACTAGAAATCAGCCTATGCAACATATGTTTGATAACATCGGTTTGACAAGCAACCATACAAGTACTAGATAGCATATAATGTCTCAACTTGGTGCAAGCATGATATAAAGAAAAACATAGTTTCTCGATGAGAGTGTACCTTGTTTCCGCATCCACCAACCGTTGGCTCACATATGTGATCATATACTCCTTTCCTTCGGTTTCTTGTGTCAAAACAATACCAACCACATCATCTTCCGCCGCTATGTAGAGACGGAAAGGGACTCCTCCCTTAGGCACCCTAAGCACTGGCGGCGAAGGCAAGTACTCTTTGATCTTCTCAAAAGCTTCTTGCTGTTTTGCCCCCTAAGTAAATTCGGCTTCATTCTTTAGCCGAAGAATAGAAGTAAATACATTAATTTTTTCCGACAAGTTAGATATGAACCGCCTCAAGTAATTCACTTTTTTTAAGAATTTTTGTAACTCTCTTACATGTAGGTGCTTGCACGTTTTTAATTACTTCTATCTTTTTAGGATCTATCTCTATGCCCTTTTCATGAATTATGAAGCCTAAAAACTTCTCAGCCGATACACCAAAAGCACATTTGAGTGGATTTATTTTTAAATCAACGACGCATTTGGTCCAAAGCGAGTTGTAAATCGACCAAGTGAGAATTTAATGCGACTGATTTGATCACCACATCATCTATATAAACCTCCATGATAACACTAAGCAAATTATGAAAGATAAAGTTCATGCCTCTTTGATATGTGGCACCGTATTCTTTAACCCAAAAGTCATAACAACCCACTCAAACAATCATACAAAATCAGGACATCTAAAAGAAGTTTTAGACATATCCTCTTCGGTCATGAAGATTTAGTTGTATCTCACATTACCATCAAGAAAGCTAATAACTATATGGCTGAAAGCATCATTAATCAACATATTGGCTATGGGCATAGGATATTCATCTTTAGAAATGGCTCTATTTAAATTTTTGAAATCAATGCAAACTCTAATCTTACCAGTGTTATTCTTTTCCACCGACACGATGTTGAATATCCACTCTGCATACCTGCACGGTCTTATAAATTTTGCATCAAGTAATCGGTAATTTTCTCATTTATCTGATCATGCATATTCGAGTTGAATCTTCTCATTGGTTGCCTAAAGGGTCTAAAACCGGATTTTATTGGGAGCCGATGCTCAACTAGCTCGTGGCTCAACCCAAGCATTTTATTATAAGACCATGCAAAATAGTTCACATATTCTTTTAGTAAACCGATTAACTTCACTTTATAATTGGCTTTCAGATTTTTGTTTACATAAGTTGGCCTAGGATCATCATCGCTGCCAAGGTTTACCTCCTCAAGAGTGTCGGCCGATGTGAATCCTTGTCCTATCTTATCCATGTCCTCTATTTCTTCTATAGCATCGCACGTATTGTTCGTGTTGGACCGATAGTACTCCACTCTCTTTTGCAACCAATCAAGATTAGACTCTATTAAATCACTTTATATGGTTGAGCCGATTTTCCATCGGCTTTATATTGACGGGTGCAAAACCATATGTTGTCACACGAAAAAAATCATAATCCGTCAAGTCCAAACTAGTCAAGCACTTGACGGTGTCATGCGACAAAGAAGATGATTCGGCTATAGCAACACAAGCCGAGGCACCCGCATGAACAACCTCTACATCATCACGAACCTATTGTATCAAAAATTGATGCAATGTAGAGGGGGCACGTCTATTGGCATGAATTCAATCACGCCCTAAAATCAAGCTATAACTACTGCGTACATCGTCTTGCTCCCAACAGTGACCTCTATAGAAGCAACCCCCTTAGCCTCAATAGGGTCTCCTCCTCCCACAACGTTCAAAGTCATGTTAGTCCGGATGAGCTCGTCATCAATCTTACCTAGCTTCTTAAACAAAGAATATGGCATTAGATTAACAATAGCACCGCTATCTACAAGCATACGAGAAATCAGTGTGCCATTGATATGACCCCTCACATAGAGAGGCTTCAAATGGTTTCTTTGATTCCTCGGGCTTCTCAAAGATAGCACTTTTCGGCCCAAAGTCGAATTGTGCCATGACCTCTTCTTCCTCTACCAAAGAGTAATAGGAAAGAGATAAGCAAATAGTGTTGATGTCCATACCTTCCCGAGGCGGTGTAGGCTCGTAGTCCAAGAGGTCGTCGTCGTCAAACTCGAACACGTCGACGTCTCCCGTGGGTGAAGGCGCTGTAGAGTCCTTTCTCAAGACGACGTCGGCCAAACCAAGTGGTTTTGGAGTAGCCTCCGCTTCCTCCGCCACCTGTGGAGTATGGGCCTCGGGCTCCTTAACCCTTCACTGCTTACTTTTAGGGACCATTGGCTTGATCTCATTGAAGACCTCGTCTCTCTTCTTCTTCGCCTCCTCCTCTCGCATCTTCCGGAGGCACAGCCTTTGGAACTTCCTCTTTTGAGTGTGGGTCAAGCCAGGTGGGCACCACCTTGGTTTTGTGTACTTGGAGGAGCTCTTGTTGCTGCTAGCTTCATGATCATGGGAGGTCTTTTTGACTGGATCATCCAAAGTGATCGGTCCCGTGAAGACTCCCCCAATTTTGACGTTGGTTGTGCCAATTTTCATGACACCTCCGGATGCACTCTCTTGATGCACAAAAGTAGAAGGAGCAGATTCATTACCTTGCTTCGGGCACCACTCTTGCTTAGGCGCGGTGGTAGAGCTTCCCCTTTGAACCTTGATCAGTCAAGAATCTGTCCGATCTAGAATAAGATTGGAGAGCCTTGTGAAGACATCTCCTCTCGGTCCATTCCACTCCGAATGAAATGGCGGGTATGACATCGGTGGAACGGGCATCGGTGGCATGGGCATCGGTGGCACGGGCATCTATAATCCCATATATGGATGTCACACCAAGAACGGTGGGCAAGTTGTAGGATGGAACCACGGTGGAAGCACTCCGAACCCATGTGAAGGAAGAGGAGTAGGAGGCCCGTGCACATTCATAGTTGTCCTCATCTCTTTCCTAGGTGGGCTGCCTCCTCTAGATGGTGATCTTGCTCGCTTCATAGACCGATTATTCAAATCGGTCTTTTGATTCTTGTACTTAGCCATGAGCCGGTCGAAGGCGCTTTTATGCCCCATCTTTCGGTCCGTGGCTTTGCCTTGGTTTATCCTCCACTTGCCCATTTTCGGATTCTTTGGCTTTATCATCTTGAGCTGTGGAACTTGCCCCCTTTGTCTCGAGCCTTTAATGGTGACTTTGAGAGACTCTTGACCATCGGAGGACTTTTCAAGCACCACTTTCTTAGAGGCCCCTTTCTCACTCGGAGAAATAGACATCTCGTCCCTGATGACCATGTTCTTCCCCTTGGTTGTATCGGTTTGATAAGGCCGAATTAACACCTTGGGGTTGACCTCGAGAGTGTTGACGGGGAACGGGTACTTATCGATCTGCAACTCCTTAAGACTCAATCGTCCCTCATTAAGGGCCGATTGGACCTGTCAACGGAAAATGTTGCAATCATTACTAGCAAGAGAATAAAAATTATGTCATTTACAATATGCTCTACGCTTAATCTCATCCGTCGGAGGTAAAGTATATGCAATCTTAATGTACCCACCTTTGTGTAGCTCATCAAATATTTTGTCACACTTAGCTACATCAAAGGTGAGAATGATTTGGCCTTAAAGGGCCAAACAAACACGGCAGCTAGAATGTCATTGAAATCATCATCGGAGCTATCCGAATCACATTCCACGACGTGCACGGTGTGATGAGTCTTGTAGTCATGTTTTATTTCTTTGCTTCGGTTTTCTTGAGCCAAAGCCCTTTGTTGGAGGTGAGTGTAAAAAAAATCGTACCTCTCCAATTTTTTCCTAAGATGTGACTGCAAACCGCTAAAAGCTAGGTCGGCGAAATCTTTTTCAGAAATTGTTAAATCAAAGCATCGATTTTTAACATCTCTAAACCGTCAAAGATAATCAACGATAGGTTCATCTTTTACTTGCCGAACCGATGTCAAATGTGACAACTTCAACTCGTTGTCCCCAAAATGAAAGTGATTATGAAATTTACTCTCTAAAGACTCCTTTGTGTAGATGGAGCCCGAGGACAATGAGAAAAACCATGAGAAAGCAGTTCCAATTAGTGACAAAGAAAACAAGCGTACTTTCAAAGCTTCGCTAAAACCCGCTTCTCCTAATTGTGTCACATATTGGCTAACATGTTCCCAAATAGTTTTACTATCTTCGCCATTAAATTTGACGAAGTCGACACACGTCATCCACTAGGATAAGGGACCGAATCAAAATATACGGGGTACGGTTTTTGGTAAATTTGGTCTCTTTCCTTGAGGTCTACCCCTAGCGTTTCGCGAAATTGTTTGTTAAAGTCCTCCTTAATGCACGCTATACACTCCTCTATGTTGGCAATCGGTGGCCTAGCGAAAGTACTAGGTGAAGAGTGTACGCTTGTTTTCATGGCACTAAATAGTTCATTAGGAACGGGGCCACGAGGGATACCGGTACCGCTTGTTTGAAAAACGCCTTATGTGCCTTCTCGGGCAACTCCTCCAAAGACGGCATGACGATATTCATCGTGGAGATCTCGGAGTTCATAGTGAAAAATAACGATTCGGTTTGTGCAACCGGAATCTCACGTCCCCAGCAAAGTCGTAAAAAAGTGTGTTTGACGCCAAAATGGATCTCAGGCCAACACACCGCTCACACGTCGGTGTTTCTTCAACACCGGATTGAGGCAGCACCTAGACAATCCTGTCTCGAGAGAGACCCCGTTGAAGGAGATCATCTTAGAGGTGATTCAGACTCGGTCAGGCTAGCCGAATCGCCTTCAAACGTCGCCGCGACGAAGAAAGAATAAAACGAGGGTCAAGTGAGGGGATTAAGGTTCAAAAAATGTAAAATATAAAAGCAAATGGTTTGATCGATTGGGATGATCCTCAACCAGCCGGATCGCCTTCAAACGTAAACGATGAACGTACTGCAGTCTGCAGTCGCACTCTGTGTACTGTTGCACAGGGCAACAACCACCAAACACCAACCAAATATGCCAGCGGAATCCCCTGACATCGACAGCGGTCAATGACGTGTGGAGGCAGGCCCACACGCCAGTGACTAAACGTCGCGGACGTCGAAGTCATGGGAACCGACCCTCCAAATATGGATGATCGATCTTACACTACTTTAAAAAAAAATAATTTTTACAGGCGGTTCTAAAGGCATTTCCGCAAGCGAATTTTCATTCAGCAGGCATTTTAGAGCCTGTAAAAATACCTATTTATTCACGAGGCAAAATAAAAACCGCCTGCATTAATAACTCTAATGCAGAAGGATGTTTATGACAACTGCCTGCATTAAAAGTGCAATTTTAAAAATAAAAAAAATCCAGCACACACCCCCACGCGTCTAAGTCGACGCTGAGGCCCCGCGCCTACCGTCGCCCTGCGCAGCCGAGCTGCCGCCATGGTAGTTCGCCATGCCGCCATCATCGTCCGTCGTGCCGCCGTCGTCGTCCCCCGCTCCCGCCGTCGCCCGGCGCGACCGAGCCGCCGCCGTCACCCCCCACACTGCCTGCCGCCGCCCTGAGCAGCCGAGGCGACACCGTCGTCGTCCGTGCAGTGCCGCCACCATCGACGCCGCCTGCACTGTCATCCCCCGTGCCGCCGCCGTTGTTGAAGATTAGAGAGATAAGAGAGAGGGAGAGAGGGAGTTAGAGAGAGGGAGGTACACAGACCGCACATGGAGGCGGCGGCGCCCGCGGAGGAGCGTGGAGGCGGAGGACCCCAGGCCACGCGCGGCCCCCAAAGGCGGAGGACCCTAGGCCACAGGCGGGGAGGCAACGACACTCGCAGAGGGGGCCTCGGGAGGCTCGCTGGCGACGCACGGGCCCCGGCAGCGCGTGCGGCTCCCAGCCGGGCGCGGGGTAGCGGAGGCGGCCCCAGGCGGCGTGGAGGCGGCGCTTGGAGGCGGGCCTGTGGAGCAGTGAGAGAGAGAGAGAGTGTGTGGGAGCGTGAAACGCGGTGGAGTTGGTAGTTTATTTAATGGTGTTGAGAGAGAGAGAGAGCGCCAGCCCGCCTAGCTCTTTCAAAATATTTCTAGGAGGCCAGTGCAAGCGGTTCGCATTATTATCCGTTTGCACTAAATTAGGTAGTGCAGCGGCTTTTAAAGAGAGTCGTCTGTATAAATAAAATATTAAGTGTAAGATAGTTTTTTAAAAAGTTCTCATGCATTTAAGAGTATTTTCTCAGACGATGGACTTTCTTGAACCCACCTGATAATTAATAGAGGCGTTTTTTATTAAAAACTGCTTGCATTTCCTCATAGAGGTGTCCGAATAAAAGCCTTTTTAAGTAGTGTTAGCAGCCACGGCACATCACCGTGTCCAGCTTTCTACGCATGTCCCTGTCATCGTGCAAGATGGTGACCGTACCTGCTGGCATTTTTTTATTAAATAAAAGGAAAATCGGTCCCTGCCTCGCCACGTGCAGGCATATCCATCAACATTTATTTCGGAAAATTACAGAGGATGGTGCATAAGTTACATGTGTTGGACTTAATTGCAAGATGATGACACGTGCAGATATCCATAACCATCAACTAAGTAGTACTCCTACTTAGTTAATTTTTCACCCATATTTTTACTCGCATATTCCAAGACAATGTAAAATTTTCACAAATGTCAAACAGGTTGACCATCTGATTTTGCAAGCGGGGCGGACTGTGGGCTGCCCGCATGGTAGCAGTGTCCATTCGGCCTGTTAAGAGGTTTAATGGGCACCACTGTAATTAGTTACTTGTGCCCATTTCGGTTGGTGAGCCAAACTGGCATATTATTTGTGCGCTTGCGACATGCAGGATGCCACAAAGCTTGTTAACAATTTTTTGACCAGATAAATTCACTAGTAGGCTCTGTGATGATAATTGTTTGAGATCTGAACTAACCCAGTGTTCACAATCTTAGAACTGAACATACTGCAAATTGGATGGATGATCATTCGTTCAGATGTGACATGCAATACACGTCCCTAGTGATCAAAGTAGAAACACCGCTGTCCAACATTACAGTGTACAGAAGAACAGATTCATAAACAAGAAAAAAAGAAGAAGAAAAGCAGCCTTATTATATAACAAATGAATCTTGAACATCTCTACCCACGAAACACCATTAATGGCAGCAGTAGGGAGCAAATAATATCTCCTTCCAAACAGAACTAAGATCTACGATGCTATTTTAAGTGATAGGATTATATAAGAACGATTAAGTTCAGATTCATCTCACTAGGGGCAATTAATATTCAATTTGTATTTTGTGTCATGTTATATTCAAATTTGGAGTTTATTATGTGGAATAGCAAATACTCACGTAGGAAGAAAAATCTCCTAAATTTTGCATGATGTGAAATGTGCTCTAAACTCCTAAATTTGGATGATTATTATATTGACTGAGATGTGATCTGTATCTTTTCTGTGCACGTATAGCGAGTCAGTTTCACAAGCACAATATTATTTGATATGCAAGAAGTGAAGCACCACATACATGATATGAATTTCTGTCAACCACTGTATGGACGCTGAGGACGTATGTGTTGCATCCGCAGGTAAAGTGGTCACGCGTGGTATACATGCTGATTTATTAATACTTCCTCTGTCCAAAAATAGTAGCACAAGTGGTTACGAAGCTATTCACCTGTGCTAAATTTCAATTGCAAAGAGCTGTTGACCAAAAATATTCGCATATCTCAATGATTATCATCCCTATCAATTGACCAAAAATATTCGCATATCTCAATGATTATCATCCCTATCAATTGATGGTTATATTTATTTTTGTGGTCCGTGTCAACGGATTACCATCTATGAGCACCACCAACTGAAAGAATAACTAACTAATGTAACACCCACGCAAAGTCTGGAATTGGAACACGGGTAGGTGACACAACAACGAATCTAACCCTGTACGCTATCCTTAGTTTGTATTTTCAGAAAGTTATCGCTTTTAGAAAATCGACAATCACTTGCTCCTCTATATGCCGATTTCCATACAGCCTGAGTTGCTGGAATCTGTAACAATGAGCATCTTTACATACATCGGTCAATGCAGAGCCTGGAATATTGAAAAATACTACCCTTTCTATAAAAAAAAAAACCATGCTATATGCCGTCCCCCCTTCTAAAAAAAATATAAAAATGATGCAAGGATCCAGCTTTTATTCTTTGAGGGTTGTCTACTTCTGTGTCCATTCACTATTTTGCGCCGTCTAAACAATAAATACATAAAAGATTGAAGAAGAAAATATTTGAACTAATATATTATAACACAAAAAGAAAGTGGAAGTAGAAAAACACCTTGGTTATGAGATCTTATCAGATTTGATTAAGTACAAGAAGAATCAGAGGATAAAGATGCAGAAATGATGGTACTATAAGCTATACCTTCCGTAATTTTCACAAAAAAAAAAGCATAGCGGAAGTTTTTAAAAAAGCATAGTGAAATTATCAAAACACATAACCTATACCTTCAACGAACATAATTACCAAGATAGCTTATTTAAAAAACACCTTCTGGTAGAGATTCTAGCCTGTAATCAAAAGGACTATAGGAGACGGTTGGCTGCAAATGTGCCCCACCATGTTCAGGTTCCATCAGAGGAAGAACATAAAGAAGCAATTGATGTGTCTGTGAAAGTAGCAAACTTAAAGATTGAAATTGCTCAAATAACTTGTGAATTAATTGAGTTGAAGCATGTGATCAAGAAGTTGAGCACAAAGATGAAAGCAGGAGTGCTAGCTGATGGAGTTTGTGTCATCAGTGCTTTAGTTCTTTGTATGGTAGGACTATTGGTGCCAAACCTATTAAAGTAAGAGAATGTGAGAAATGTATTGCGTTTCAAACTCTTATTTGTATTTGAATTACAAAATTGTGTATCTAGTGCTGTATTTTGTTCCCTGTTTCAAGGCTAGGTTTGTGTCAATGTTGTTTGGTTCACTGTTTCAGTGCCAAACATATTTCAGTTCATTTTTGAAAAAATAGATGTAAGTTACGTTAATATCAGTTTTAGCTAACGTCATAATTGACCGACACTATTGCTAGCTGTAATGTTGGTTTCTGCTGACGTCATACTTCAACAACAATATTGTTCATTGTAATGTCGGTTTATGCTGACGTCATACTTGACCGACACCATTAGTGTCCATATTGACCATCACATCATTTATAATATTGAAAACTCTCGGTCCCACTAGAATGATGCAACAGGAGCGTCGGAATATGAAACGCTCAGTGAAAACTAGAGCGTCGGAAGGTGAGGAGTTCCCCCAAGGGCTATAAAAAGGATCGCAACAGCGCTCCTCATTCTCATGTTCTCCATCTTGTCTTCTACATCTTTTTCAAACCATCTTTCGAACCACCTTCATCTTCGTCTCCGATGGCATCCTAAAAAGTGCAGGAGCTGAAGAGGCAGCTTGAGGAGTTGGAGGCAAGACTCGTCAAGCTTCGCCAAAATCTTGATGATATGCGGGTGTCTCTTCGGCTTCAAACCGACATGGCATCGGACATCTTCAAGAAAATGAACGGTGCTGTGATGAATCTGAAGCTGGGTCGCCTGGAGCTCCCTTTAGGCCAAGGGGTGTCTTCTGCCCACTTTCTTCACGCCATGGCTCCTCTGGAAAGGATGTTGAGTTGGCTCCCTGAGAAGATGGAGTCGGAGCGCTGTGACCTGGCGCAGGCAGTGACGAACCGGATACTGTCTGCGGTAAAGGTATGCCAGTCTGACTTCCCTTTCGACACCCAAGTTCAGTTGGCATCCCATCGCGACGCGGCGACCAGAGAGGCAGAGGCGACCATCAAGCGCTTCTCCACCGAGGTGTCCAAGTCAGTTGTTCAAGAGGAGGATGAAGAGGACTTCGACATGGAGGACTCAAACATGGAAGAGTAGTTATTATAAGTAGTAGTAGTAATTTTATAATTTTATAAATATTATGTTTGCAAGTTATGTAAATTTATAAATATTATTAGTACAAGTTAAAAGTGTAATCTCAGTTGCAAAGTCGGTTTCTCCTTTTAATATCGGTTTTTACTGACGTAATACATGACCGACACTATTGCTCTTCGTAATATCGGTTTCCGCTGATGTCATACAGAACTCATTGTAATATCGGTTTCCACTGACGTCATACCTATCTGACACTATTACATAACGTAACTTTAGTCCCACCTCGTCTATACTTGGTAGTGTCTACCAACATATAAGCTCTGACTGTCTGTCCATAAATGAAGAAGCGTGTAAACTGTATGGCAAGTTGGCAGTGGAGGTTGCGCATAACCTGCGTAACCTCTAGTCTGAACCTAGTCATATCGTTGTACATTCTTTTTTTCATTATATAATGGAAATAAGTTACATAAATTTATATTAGATATTCTGTTATTTTATAAATAATAATAGTAAAAGTTAAATATTATTAGAGTGTTGCAGGTTCTGTAATTTTATAAAAAAATTTACTGCAAGTTAAATATAATAAGAGACATGTAAATTGACTGGTTCTTTAATTTAATAAATATTTTGGTAGAGTATTTTGGAACAGAGGTAGTATAATAGTTACGTTTATGTTAGTTTCTGCTTACGTCATACTTGACCGACACTATTGCTCATTGTATTTTAGTCCTACCTCGCCTATTCTTGCAAGTGTTGACCTATTTATAAAATCTGGCTTTCTGTCGTTTGTCGAGGGAGCATGTAATCTGTATGTCCAAATTGTATATTACACGGGCAGCAATGTGCAATCTGAACATATTGTTGTACTTTCTTATTTTTTTTATTATATATATAATACATGAGATAGCTGTGTCGTCCTGACATACGGCACCAAAAAACCGACACTACTAAAAGATACTAGTTTCGGTTATTCTTGATGTCAGGACTACCAACACTGATAGATTTATTATCAGTGTCGGTTTTTGTTAGATCACGTTTGTCCAATGCTATAGCGTTCCATCCTAATGTCAGATGTGGATAAAGTAAACAATAACCGACACTGGTGTCGTGTTCTGTAGCATCGATTACTTGTGACGTCTGCTGTGACCAACACTGTTGAACAATGTTAGCCAATAGTGTCGTTTTGTAAAATGGTATCACTTGAATCTGACACTATTGCGGTCACAATAGTGTCGGATCATAACGTTGGGGGGCCAGTGTAACTTGTTAGTGTCGGCTGTTACGTTCAGTCGACATTCGACCGACATTTTTATAATTTTTGGAGTGACACCGTAGGCTCATTTTGTAGTAGTGTATGTTAATTAGAAAATCATTGGTATGTCAACACTTGTTCATTACTAGTCACAAAATTACTGTGCATATGCTTAGTAAGGGTAACATACTTAGTTGAGACTTTGTACTTTTCAAAGGCCCGCCATATGAAGCTTTCTCCATGTCAATGAAGACATTCAGCGCTTTCTTTTACGATCCATTATGGGTGCATATGCATCATGTGTCACATTTCTCCTGCATGGCCTGCATCACTTTTTTATGCAATGCACTATATAAATATTATTTGAAAAACTCATTCAAATAGTCGTATCATTATCATAAATTTTTGGCAATACTTGATTGACATAGAATTAAGCACCCTGCAAACATGAGATTTAATAATATTAACATCATGGTAAAACTTGAATATAAGAGTCCACTTTCTGTAGTGCTTTTCTGCAAAGTGTCAGCTTACCCTTTTTCCAAATACATGTATTATATAAGGAATAGTAGGATTCAAATTAGTTGTAACTAGTTCAATGCCCATACTTCGTTACGGATGCAAAATAATTGGACGGTGCAAAATACCATTTTATTTAACCTATTTACATTTTAACTAATCACGCTAATTATTAGTAGTACATTGTGTCGTTGCGTTGCTACGGATGATAAAATATTTATATTAATGTTGCAAAAGATAGTATGTTCCCTCTTTACAAACATAGAAGAGACCAAGGGCAAACAAACAAGTCTTCTCAGGGTATTCATCCAAAATAGGCATGCTCATAATCTGGATAAGGCTCAAAAATCCGACAGGCTTTATAAACAGATTAATTTATTTGTCATAGCCAGAGGGGGTCCATGTTAGGTTTGATAAAAACATTTCCTTTAGTTACTACAAATCTTTAATTTCAGGGGTCCAAATAATTCCTTCAAAGGGTTCTAAGTAATAAATAAAAGATGTAAAACATAAAAAGGAGCATTTTATGCGTGGAAAGTTCACTATCGCAAATATCTACAAATGGCCTGCCTCCCTAAAATACTGGTGCATGTCAGTGCAAACTCGATTTGGATAAGGCATATCAGATCACAGCAAAAATCTAGGAGGTTTTCCAAACTTTTACAAAACATACAGCTGTAAGATAAATCTTGCCTGACAAAGTTTAATTGGAATAAATAAGTTAACAGTTTCAGAAATCAAATTCTAATATATCCAATACAATTATTCCTAGAAAAAGCATGAGTTTGATAGCAGGTGTATAATCCGCCAAAAGATAAATCAAGCAAAAAAAGATGCACCAAGCTATTGCAAATCTGGCAAAACATATTTCTAATAGGTAGGTCCATCTTTGCGCCAATGACATTGCAACTTGAACATACATGAGCTAATTATATTCACCAACAAACCACAAAAAGATGAACCAAGCTATTACAAAAATGATTTCTGATAATTAGAGTTTCAGAAACCGCAAAAAGATGAACCATGCTATTGCATTGACCTAACAAAACATATTTATATGAGAACTGGATATACACCAAGCTAAACATGGAGCTAGACTTTAATTTTTATATTTACAAATTGATAGTTAAGTATCTCAAAATATACTTACGACTACATAGAAATTGAGACAACAAAGGAATTTACAAGCTCTGGCTCCTCTTCAGAAGCATGAATTCTTCTAAAGACAGGGTCCACATCTCACCAACCCAAGTGAAGTTTCTTGTGGCTCTGTGGTAAACATTTTTGACAATAGAAGGCACCTGCCAAAGAAAAGAATTTAATGGTACTGAAAGGAAGCAAGATTATGTAGATTAATCACCGCTTAGAAATTCATAATAGAACCTTTAGGGATCTATCCAGATAGGTAGTATATTCAGTCATGAGATCACTTAAAACTGGAAGATCTGAAACAGTTGTTTCATGTAAAACTTGAACACGAGCAGGGTCACAGACAGTAAGCTTCTTGGAACATTAGATAATAATGCATATGTATACACGACATTGTTAAAATGACAGACACATAGAAAAAACTCACTCATCACACCAGAAACTCTGCAGTGCTCCTATATTGTGCTCTGAAACCCAAACATTTATAACATTATGCAGATATCTTGCTTGTGTAGCAGCAGGAAAAAATGTCACTTTGCAGTTGATATACTTCCGTTGGCTCCAGCGGCAGCAGGGCGTCCCTTCCCTGCTCCTAATCGAAACTTGAGACCAGCAACAGGCACCGAACAAATCAAGCCACAGAGGAACAAACTCCATAACAAGAAATGAAGCATCCATGGATATGTGAAGCCCAAAGGGATTGAACTCTACCGAACGGGATGTAAAACCAGGAGAGTGAGAGTGAACTCCAGTTCCAGCGTGAGGGCATGAGAAGAGTAATTTATAATGGGGATGGAGAATGGTATTCAGCCGCCATGGTCTGCGCGCGCGAGATTTGAAATTCAGAGTCAAAAATTGAATATCAGCAGCGTGATGAGTAAAGAAGGGGCTGCCGTGCAGCGTCGTACCTTCTCGAAACTTCGGTCTCGGCTCCCTAGTCCCCTTCCTTGGAGAGAAAGCTCCGTCAGAGGCTTGCTGAGGTGCATGTGCGGCGGCTACGTTGAAGCGGGGAGGAGACAAGGGCGCGACACGGCGGCCCGGGGGGGCGGGGCTAGGGCTGGCCGGGGCTGGGGTGAGCCTGGGCGGGGC